>LPNX011131936.1:568005-647389 GCA_001517045.1 Pseudotsuga menziesii | reverse complement strand
AAAATTAACATAGTATAATTATGTAGATATCTTTAATACATTTCCAACAAGCTAAAGAACTCCAAAAACTAATGCCTAGATAGAAAGTCATGGCCAAAATAATAGATCAACTTTTTTATGTTATATAAGTGCACACACATTATTTTTTAGAACACGTGCGCATTATAAAAGCATGCATGTGTTATTTTTTAGAACACGTGTGCAGTATACAAGCATGCATGTGTTATTTTTTAGAACATGTGTATGTTTCTATAACACATGTGCATTTCTATAACGCAAACACATTTGTATACACATTATATGTCTTATGTGGAGGTTTTGCTATTGTTGAATGTTGATATCCTAGTGGGAAATAAATAAAAATAATAGCATTGGTGATATCCTAGTTTAATGTTGTGTACTTAAAGGGAATATATCCTTTCAAATTACACTTAGAAATTCAACATATGGTTTTAAAAAGCAACATTACACTTTTACCTAATTTTTATTTTACTCGGTATGACTATGCGATTTCATTAAGGATTTTTTTGAAAAGTGAACAATATGTCGAACATTTCCATGTGGCACAATGGCGAGATATGTAGTTTGGAACATGCAGGGATACTATTCCATTAGGAAATAGACTATTAATTGTATATTTTGCAAGATGAGCCTTATAAATTTGTACTTTTGTTGTTTTTAGTCGACTAATGTAGTGTCTCCTTGCAAAATAATGTATGTGGTAGAAATCTAAGAACTTAGTTATAGATCATTGGTACTCCTATTAGATTCTAATATATGAATGTGATGACGTGTCAAAATATATTTATAAGGAATATCTTGAATCTGTAATGTACCCTTCTTGGAAATTTGATCAAACGACGAATTCTTCAATTATTTCACAATGTACTCAAATTCATTTTCTTACAACTCTAGTTATATGAATTCAAATGATCCAAAATTCCTCCAATTGCTTTCAAACATGGTGAGGAAGGTCCTGAGGGGTGATGGGACATATTAGCACATCTATCATACATATAATCAACTGATATACCCAACCATGGTTTGCAATTTGCAAGGGAATAAGTTTTGGGACAAGACTAGTCAATTTGGGAGGTGGAAATCCCCCCTGGGTCCTAGATCAAATTTCTTCAAAACACTGTACAACCTTCACTAATGGTGGGTAAAATACTTGGATATATTATCAGACATTAATTAAGGTATATTTTAAGCATCATCTGTGGTTTTGGGGTCGAATAGGTATCCAAGGGAACTCCATGAATTTACTAGTAATTTTGAGGTTCCAACCTGCAATGGTAGATGACTCCAAATGATCTCAAATTGTACCAGAAGGTGTATGAATGATATAATAACTTAATTATAATTTTCAGGGGTGTATTATGGCCTTCCAATTACTTCTTCAATTCTATATCAAATTCTGAATAAGATAGATGCTTTAACTAGTAATTTTGGGGCTCAAATCCCTCCTGGGTAATTGTCGGAATGGATTCCCAAATGTTCAGAAACTCACTCGAATTATCAAATTGAAGCAGGGTATGTGTAGAATACATTACTAGAGACTCATATGCAGAACCAATCGAACTCCCATGGCTGTTATCACTTCTTTCAATTAGATATAAAAAAACTAGTTTTGGACCCTTGGGGAAATGAGATGTAGTTTGCTCAATTGCTATGAAATTCGACCCAATGGCCACAAATTCTCATTTACTAAATATGAAACCACTAATATTCTTTAATTACATTCCATTCATTCATAAATCATCAATATTTTACACATCCATTCAAATCTATCAATGTTATAAGAGTTTACAACAAGGAGGTGGGGAAATGACACTGTTTCTTTATTATTGATCAATAATACATGAGAATTATTGGCCTTTCGACATGATAACTTTATGAATAGAGAGAGAATATTATTTACATTATAATACAAAATTCTGGTGCAAGAGGAGCTCCCTCAAAAAGATAAATGGCTCACCAAGTGCGCCTCACTCCACCTGGATGAAATATAGTGAAAGAATGTGAGATGGGAGGGGGAATGAGCTGAATCCTGAAGTGTACACGAGCTGTTGTAGCTGAAGCTGTATATTATAACTCCATTGAATCTCCTTGAAAGACCTGAGTGGCCTCTCCAATCACCAATTAGGATGGGAATCTTTCACCCTCGAAATTAGCTCAAGCATGAACTAGTCACTCACGAGCTCTCTCTCTTCACAACAACAAATTTCACAACTGATAAAAAATATCCTTATCATGGATGCTCCCTATATTTTATAAAAATTAATGGTCTCTTCAGCTTCCAAATACATCCATAAACCAAATCCAAGTCGATATGGCATGGCTATTCATGCTATGCCGTGTGACCTCTCTTTTCACCTTCCATCTTCTCCCAAATTGAGTAGGAACCCATTGGGATTCTCAAAATCACATGAGAGATCTATTGTATGCTCTATTTTGAATTGATATGTTAGATATGTTAGATGTCAGCCTTCATATCTGACTTGTTTCATAACTTTCATAGAATCTCCATCATTGGTGTCATATATGTCATAAGTGTAAGGGGAATCTAGCCAAGTGTCCATGAAACTCCTCATTTGGCTCTTCCATGCTCATGTAAGTTACACTTCATCCCAAATTCGACCTATGAAGTATATGGACAAGTATATTGACCTTATAATCCATCCAAAACATTAGGCTTTCCGTAGATTTGAGATTGCAAGAGGCGGATGCCATTTAACATAGGAATTCTAGCTAGTGTGGGTCCCACATCCTCCATGTGTCCTCATGATCACTTGCCACTTTTATTTTCCCTTGTATTTATTTATTTATCTCCTTTATTAAATATTTATGCTAGTATAATGTTCAAACATCATTTATTGTCCCCCTTATTCCAAATCTCAAAGCTTCCACCCCCAACCTAGGAAACTCGTGATTTTCCTCCCTGGCAATTATTTCACCTTTAGCATCAATTTGACAACTTTCATGAATATGGAAAGTGTGATTTGGCCATTATGACCCAATTAAAAATTTGGGACATTACAAATCCTCCCTTCCCAATATTGCTTGTCCTCAAGCAATTTCAAACATGGTTGTTGAAGAAACTGCTTTCTGTATGCCATTCTTTGAAGTTGCCATTGAGCTTCCCACTTTGAGTCCTTGAGATTCCATGAATATTTTAGAGAGGAACCACCATGCTTGTTGCTGCACTACTCTGATTAAAATCACCTTATTAAGTGGGGAATCCCTCTCCCATACTTCTTGTTTCCCAAATAATTTGAAATCAATGGGACTAAATACTATCCCATGGTCCCATGGCTTGCATTGCACTCCAACAATTAAGAGTGCTCTCCAACCCCTACCATTTGGAAAGAGAATTCCTGGATCCCATTTTCTTGTATGCATTCTTCCAAACATCATGAGTACATAATATATATCATCAAAGTATATAACAACATAATAAAAATGTACATCAAGGAGGTGCCTCACCAAAAAATCATGAAAGTGCTTATACCTCCCAGTGAGTAGACTACCATTTACCAAGTGCATACATGCTTCAAGTGACCAATCAAATATGCTCCAATGACATAGGAGAGGATCCCATGTCCTATAATGCTGCTCCAAAAGGATGTGATATGCATCAAAATATCCAGCCATGTATTCTTTCATCCAAGAAGTGAATGAAGAGTCTCCACTCAAATCTGAACCAAATAATGAGCAAGAAAAACAAGGGGACTTCAAATGACTCAAAGAAGTCTCACCCATACATCCATGAATAAGTGAATAATAAATATATAACAATGTGTGTGGATGGTAACAAAAATGTTCTGCCATCATAACTCTATTCACCCTACTGTTGGATGAAGTTCCTCCAACATCAAATGAACCAAGTGTTGAGAAAGAAAAACCGTGAGTCTTCAAGTGACTCAAATGCATATCATAGGTGCATCCATGTAGATGTGAATCATCATAAAGTAACAAGGAATGATGCTGCAAATGTGAATAAGAATGTGCTCCAAATTATACATAATGTGCATCAATATAATCATCCATGTGTTCTTTCATCCAATAAGTGAATGGAGAAACTCCACCAAAATATGAACAAAATAAGGAGCAAGGAAAACATGAAGACTTCAAGAGGCTCAAAGAAGTCTCATCAATACACTCATGAATATGTATATCATAATGTAACATTAGAGGATGTTGCTACCAATAGTAATGTTCTTCAATCATATAACTCTTCACCCAAGTGTGGGATGAAGTTCCTCCAACTTCAAATAGACTAGGAAAGGAGCAAGGAAAGTCATGAGTCTCCAAGTGACTCAAGTGAACATCATAGGTGCACCCATGGATATGTGTATAATCATAATGTAAATAAGGGGGCTACTGCAAATGTAAATAAGATTGTGTGTCTCTAATAATTCCATCATCAAAAGGAGAAATAGAATGTACATACTCTTCATGTGCCACCATAAAAAAGAAGCCTTTCACCCATACTTCATTAGGATGAATGCTGGAAAATATGGAATTGTAGGATGTAAGAGAATGAACTAACTCACCCAAGTGATCAAAAAGTGCAGAAGTTCCATCATGGTAAGGATCCATATGGGTAGTATCATGCAACTCCTTCAAAAGTGTGAAACCGTTGTCATAGATTGGTTCCAATGTAGAGAAATCATGCTCTTCTTTAAAATTTCCATAACCTTCATCAAGAGACAATTCAAGTTCCTCTTCCACCTCATCAAGTGTTTGAATCTCTTCAAGTTCAACTTCCAACACATCAAGCACATTCAAATTTCCACATTTCTCATGATCCTCCAACGCTTGAGTGTCATGGAGTATGATAAGGGATTATTGGATATCCCTTTCACTCATGTTCAAGGATCGTTCATGGGAGTGAACCTTCTCTTCTTCTTCATTCTGGATTTGATCAACTCCTTGAAGCTCAAGTGGTGATGGGGAAGTTGATCTTGGTTCTTCATTTGCTTCTACAAGGTCTTCATCTTTATGCTCGTGAGAAATTTGGATTGTAGAAACATTTTCAAATCTGATCTCTATGTCACCAACATAGAGTTGTGAGCACTCATCATTAGGTACTCCTTCATAGTTCAAACATCCATCAATAGATGCCCTTTGGTCCATGTCCATAGTAGAATTTGTTTCATAATGGTCTTCAATAGTTTCAAGGTACTCTTCTTCCTTTTCATGTGATGTTTCATCATATTTTTCAAATTCATTTGGGAGTGACTTTCGATCCTCTTTATGTAATCATTTTTATTCTTCACCACGTCCCACAGAAATTTGTAGCTCCTTGGCCTCCTCCCTACTTGTGCATTGTTGATTATTCCTGAATGAGTTCTTATTTGAATTATTTTTCATAACTTCATTCAACCAATCATTAAGTTTTTCAAAATGGATGGTATTATGTGTCTCTTCATGATGGAAACTTCTACTACCCATAAATTGGCTAGCCATCAATTCAAATGCTTGCTTAATCTGCCTAGTCATCTCCTCACCACTTGATTTAATGACTTTCCTCAATTCATCTATACCATCCTGTTGACGCGCATATGTGACTATGCATATAACGGGGAAGACAACCCAAACCGGGATCCTTAGAGCAGGTTCCAAGCTGTTTGGGATGGTTGTTTCCGACAGGTTTCAAGGCTCTGTTAGCCTGAAAGTCTAAAACTAAAACAAAGCTATCGTTCTAGTTAATTAAATCTACCAAATTCCTACGAATGTACAAATCAAACTAATTAACGAATGTGCAAATTAAACTAGTTAATCTATAATTAAATTAATCTATGAAATAAATCTATTCAATTAACCTAAATTATAATATGATGATCAAAAGTTAATTAAATATTAACATGTTAAAAGAATTACAAAATTGCATTATTAACAAATATACATTAATTACAAAAATCAAAGACTAACCTAACAGCAGTATAAATATTCAATTCTGATTTAATGAATTGTTAATAATATAATGAACATAAAAGAAAATGTGTTATTTTGCTGTAAGTTTGATCCTGATCAGGAGCAATTCAAATATTTAAACTGAAATCGAATTCTATTAATAAAACTAGTGCATGAATACCCTTGATAGTATTTAAAAAAATTTAAACATTAACAAAACCATACAGTAATCATTACATGTTATATAAGCAACGATATAAATCATCAACTACATAACATGATATATCAGCAAAATAGAAACATTTAAAAGTTGATAATGATAAATAATATTTGCACAATTCTTTAAAGAAATTATAACAAATATTAATAATATAGAAACAGGTGACAAAACCGAGAGATATCACAAATCATATGCAAAGTATAAAAACTGTATACATATATTAAATATCACCAGTTTAAAGATTGTATCTGCCGACAGGAAGCTGTCTCCAGTTACAAAAAATCAAACCGCAGTCTTGTTATCTCCGTTCCCCCAAGCTATCGACCTCCACTGGCAGCGTGTCATAAGATATGGAAGATAAATCTCTCCTGGCCCTGTTGAGCACTCCCAATTCTTTCAGCAATCAAGCATTGAGATCCTCTTGAAGAAATAATTCTTCAAACAGAGCTCATCCCTAGCAGCAGTGTTTCTAGAGCTTTCAAAAGAGAAATCTTTAAAGCTGTAGCAGCTCCACGCCCCTGCAATCAAATTCTTCTCTACTTAAATAAACCACGATCAGAAGAAATGAAACCAAATTAAGCTCTGTACAGGCGAATTTCTGGAAAGACCAATTTCTTTGCCGGCCGCAACTACAAAAATCGTGCTCAAAGGATCCCCGAAATCGCCTAGAATCCATCATTTTCTGGAAAAATCCTCCCGATTAAAGCTAAATGGGTCCGATCTGAAGAAAACCCATGTGGCGGATTTTTTAGATCTGCCTCCATTTGCTCACAATGTGGCTCAGAAAATCGCTTGTCAGTTGAAAACGCGATTTTGTAACTGGCAACAATATCGGCAGTTTCTCTGTTTCTAACTGAGAATGAAATTCATAGCACGCATTTTCTTCATCTAATGATTCCAAAATCATAACAATCTCCTCAGTATCTACACATGGAAAAACAAAAACCTATTAAAAGAAAGAAGTGTAAACAGAATTTAATCATGATAAAATAAACAACTTAACCAATGATCTTTCCAGCTCTTTTAGCGTTTTCAAAATTTGCGATTTGTTTCAATATATGCAATTAAAACATTTCAGAATCTTCTTGATATTTGTTTTATTGTTAGTGGCAATATAATAATCCATAGATTCGGCTAGCATCTCTCAAATCTCTACAATATCGGAGAACAGATAGCTGGTTTAATATGAGGATCCCTTTGTGGATAAAACAAAATTCACAACTCTTTCCATTGAAATGATAGCCCCTTCAATCTTCATTGATAACCACGTGCTGTTATTCAAATGACCAGTGGATAAATCAGACAATAATCTTCAATAAAAAGGAAAAGTATGCTCATTTCTAAACCTTTAGAATGTTCACGTTGATTCCTGGTATTTTTGCAAAGATGATAAAAAAATAAAATAAAGTGTCAATTATACCTAATATTCTAAGTAAACATTAAAAAGATCAAAGAACTTTATTTATACATTATATTCATACAAAATAATTAAAAGGTTTATTTATCTTGTATAAATAATATAAAATAAATAAAGTCTATTAATTATAATGATACTTATTTTGATCTTTATTTATTCAACACTTTTAATAATGTAGCAAAGATAATAGGATAGGCTTAGTAAAACTCTTAACTTGAATGCATGGTCGTATCGTCCAATATCCATCGTTTCATGAATCAAAATTACCAAGTTGAATAACTGAATCAAAATTACCCATTTATAAGGTGCCAACAATACAATAATCAGCCTTCCAATTCCAAAACCTTATCAATATTTATGATAACAAAATCACATAATCGAATGATAAATATTTGGATAAGAAATCACTACTAGGTTATGACAAATTATTAACACTTATCCACTCAAAATAATAATTTCAAAATAGTGATTTTGTCAACTAAACCATAGTTCACAAAGGTTTTCTTTAAAAACATTGAATTTCATGTTTCAGTAACTTCTGGAATGTCACCATTTCAGTAGCTGTCAGTTCTTTAGTTTTACCATATGAAATTCAAACATTTCATCAAAAATAAAATACAATTTTATTTGATGAAATAATGTTTTTTAAAGGCTGTTGGGTAGGGGCACAACACATCCATAACTTAAATAGGTGCCAAGACCATGCTCTGATACCATTGTAATGTCCCATTTTTGGAAATTTTTTCAAAACACCATTTCTTCAATTATTTCACAATGTACTCAAATTCATCTTCTTACAACTCTAGTTATATGGATTCAATTGATCCAAAATTCCTCCAATTGATTTCAAACGTGGTGAGGAAGGTCCTCAGGGGTGATGGGACATATTAGCACATACATCAGACATATAATCAACTGATATACCTAACCATGGTCTGAAATTTGCAAGGGAATAAGTTTCAGGACAAGACTAGTCAATTTGGGAGGTGGAAATCCCCCTTGGGTCCTAGAACAAATCTCTTCACAACATTGTACAACCTTCACTGATGGTGGGTATGATACTTGGCTCTGTTATCAGGCATTAATAAAGGTATATTTGAAGCATCATATGTGGTTTTAGGGTCGAATAGGTATCCAAGGGAACTCCATGAATTTACTAGTAATTTTGAGGTTCCAAACCCCAATGGTAGATGACTCCAAATGGATCCAAATGCTCTCGAATTGTACTAGAAGGTGTATGAATGATATAATAAATTAATTATAATGTTTAGGGGTGAATTATGGCCTTCCAATTACTTCTGGAAGTCTATATCAATTTCTGAATAAGATAGAATCGCTTTAACTAGCAATTTTGGGGCTCAAATCCCTCCCAGGTAATTGTCGGAATGGCTTCCCAAGTGTTCAGAAACTCACTCGAATTCTCAAATTGAAGTAGGGAATTTGTAGAATACATTATCAGAGACTCATATGCAGAACCAATCGAACTCCCATGGTTGTTATCACTTCTTTCAATTAGATATAAAAAAACTAGTTTTGGACCCTTGGGGAAATAAGATGTAGTTTGCTCCAATTGCTATGAAATTCGACCCAATGGCCACAAATTCTCATTTACTGAATATGAAACCCCTAAAAATATTTAATGTCAGTCCATTCATTCATAAATCATTAATAGTTTACACATCCATTCAAATCTATCAATGTTATAAGAGTTTACAACAAGGAGGTGGGGAAATGACACTATTTCTTTATTATTGATCAACAATAAATAAGATTTCTTAGCCTTTCGACCTGATAAATTTTTGAACAGAGAGAGAAGAGTATTTACATCAGAATACAAAATGTTGGAGCAATAGGGGCACCCTCAAAAACATAAATGGCTCACCAAGTGCACCTCACTCAACTGGTTTGAAATATGGTGAAAGAATGTAAGATGGGAGGCAGAATGAGATGAATCATGAAGTTTCCATGAGCTACTGTAGCTGCACCTATATATTATAACTCCAATGAAGCTCCTTGAAATACCTAAGTGGCCTCTCCAATCACCAATTAGGATGGGAATCTTTCACCCTTGAAATTGGCTCAAGCATGAACTAGTCACTCACTAGCTCTCTCTCTTCACAACAACAAATTTCACAATATATCAAAAAGCTCTTTATCATGGATGCTCCTTGTATTTTATAAACATTAATGGTCTCTTCAGCTTCCAAATACATCCATAAACCAAAGCCAAGTCGAATTGGTGTGGCTGCTCATGCTATGCCATGTGGCCTCTCTCTTCACCTTCCATCTTCTCCCAAATTGAGTCGAAACGCATTGGGCTTCTCCAAATCACATGAGAGCTCTAATGGATGCTCTATTTTGACCTGATATGTCAGAAATGTCATATGTCAACTTTCAGATCTAATTTATGTCATAACTATCATAGAATCTCCATCATTTGTGTTATAGATGTCATAAGTGTAAGGGGAATCTATCCAAGTGTCCATGAAACTCCCCATTTGGCTCTTCCTTTCTCATGTAAGTTACACTTCATCCCAAATTCAACCTATGAAGTATATGGAGAAGTATATTGACCTTATAATCCATCCAAAACATTAGGATTTCCATAGATTTGAGATTGCAAGAGGTGGATGCCATTTAACATAGGAATTCTAGCTAGTGTGGGACCCACATCCTCCATGTGTCCTCATGATCACTTGCCACTTTGATTTTCCCTTGTATTTATTTATTTATCCCCTTTATTAAATATTTATGCTAGTATAATGTTCAAATATCATTTATTGTCCCCCTTATTCCAAATCTCAAAGCTTCCACCCCCAATCTAGGAAACTAGTGATTTTCCTCCTTGTCAATTATTTCACCTTTAGCATCAATTTTACAACTTTCATGAATATGGCAAGTGTGATTTGGCCATTGTGACCCAATGCAAAATTTGAGACATTACATAATCCTGGTCTTTCACATGGGGTGAAAGTACATTATTATTATGAATTATGATAATTGGTGGCCTTTAAATATATCTTATTATAGAGGGTGGTATAGGGTTTCCATTTGTGCCAATGTATTAAGTTTTACTCTTCCAATAGTTTTCCACGTCCTATTTATCTTCTTTCATTTTTTTGTTTTGTTTTAGTTAGGGTATCCTTCTGAGGCCTATACAAATCTAGACTTCCTAAATTCTAATAGAAAACCAATGGATTATCAATGGGATTGAATTAAACAGAAAACCACATCATAATATAAAAAATGAGGGAGGTGGACTCCACAATACCTAAAGACTTATAAAGGACTAGATGGAAACACACTTGCATCCAAGTATTATACCATACATGAATTCAAGTAGTTGGAAACTAAAGAGGGGAGTCTCCTAGGTATACCAATACTTGCAATTTTAGCACATATGTAGAAATGAATGATTGAACAAAATATGCACGTAAAGTGTTTGACAAAGAAAATTGGAACAAGAGATACAAGATATGTGTTTTTTTTTAAGCAACATGGGTAATATTAATGTAAATAGTGGTCTTTTGACACGAGACCACGGGTTCTGTATTTTTCATTTGTGTGTGTGTGTGTTCCCCCTACACACATGATGGACATAGAGTTGAAAAAAGTGGAACTGATATACGAAAATATTAGTATGGTTGCACCATGTCACAATGGTGGCATATCTCTCCGAACTTAGATGTTATTGAAAAGGGTTGTCAATTCCATACACTATCTATTAATTAAGATAAAATTGAGAAACATAGAGAGCTTGAAATTTATATGGAAGCATTCATCAATTAATTTAATCTCATTAAGAGACAATGGAAAGTATGTTTAAGAGATCACGTGGATAACATGGTTATGTTACCGTTGCCAAAATTATATGCTTCTAGAAATTACAACACTCAATTTTTTTGCTTTGGTTTGTTTTTTATGATTTTAAAAGAATATTTCTGGGTCCCTAAATGGATTTCATGAGTGATTTACAAATCAACATAAAACAAAATTTCGGACTCAAATAAAAAAACGCCAGTTCTCTTGGACTCATGACATTGGATTACCAGTAGGGGCACCTCTCTCCCATGATTGGCATGGCCTAGATGTTATTCTATTTGGCGATTCTTGAAACTAGGGTTTTTTTAGTAAAAGGAAATGGAAAATTTCCATTAAGGTGTCAAAAATGGAAAAATATTTTCTAAATGCATGTAGATAGTGTGGTCATGTTAGCATTGCCAAAATACTTCGTGTGGAACTTATGGAACTTAATTTTGTAATTAGGTTTGGATTTTATGCCCCAAGATACAAATCACCAGATGTCCTTATATGGTTCCATTGGAATCATTACATTAGATTTCCACTAGAAGTACCCCTATATGATGAGTACCATAACCCATAACTTCTTTTATTTGATGATTCCCAAAACTAGGACTTTGCTGAGTAAGAGGCAATGGGAATAGTAATAAGGGGTCAAATTTTGAAAACTCTGCATTGAGAGTGCGTGGTTAGTGTGGTCATATCGACATTGCCAAAACATGGTTTCTATAACCTAAAACACTCAATAATAATAAAAATTGTTTTTTATGCCTCAAACCAGATTGCAATGTGTATATGTCCCTAAATGGCTCTAGAAAGTGAGTTTCAACTCACCATCAAAAAACAAACAAACAAACAAACAAACAAATAAACAACATTAAGACTTTGGTTGATGAACCAAACCATTGATTCCATTAGTCTTATGACATTAAATAACAACTAGGGAAACCCATCTCCTTTAAGTCCCATGGCCTAGACCTTATTTTATTTGATAATCCCATCATTACTAAGGTTTTTTCTTGATAAAAAATAACAAAAAATTTTCATTAAAGAATCAAGTTTTGCAAACTCTACCTTAGAAACATAGTCACATAAATATTACCCAAACACACCTCTTGGAACTTATAACACTAAATTAGATTTCTTAAATTTGGTTTTTATGCTCATTGGACCAAATCATCATGTATCCTGAATGTCTCTACAAAGTGAGTTACAACTTGCTAAAAAAACAAGCAAGACTCATATTGACAAACAATTGTTTATGTTGGACTCATGACCTTGAATTAATGTAATTATAAAATAAATAAAAAACATCTTTAGAAAGTAGTCACAACTTACCATAAAATAAAAAAACAAATAACAAAGTGACTTACAACTTACCATAAAATAAAAAAAACAAACAAGACTCATATTGACAAATAATTGTTTATATTGGACTTTATAAAAAAAATTATATTAACAAATTATTGTTTATGTTAACCTTGAATTGATGTAATTACCAGCATAGATCTATTTTAAACAGGGTTTATCGAGCACCAAGAAGAATACAATTTTTTTGGGTGTACATTTTTTACCATTTCAATTTTTGGGTTTAAAATGTATCTATGCTAATTTAATTTTATTATATTTTATTTAAGTGAAAATGTAATTTATATTTTTTATTTATTATTTATGTTGAACCTTGAATTGATATAATCACTAATATAACTCCTGAGTAACAGTGACATACATATTGGATTCCTTCATACATACTGGATTGGAGAGCACCTCCTTGCTTTACAATAATAACATGCATTGCATTATGAAAAGTATTGCATTATGAAAAGTATATAATGCTATCTAAATTATAGATGCAATATCTTGGGACGTTAAGAAGATACACAACTTCGTACCAAAGTTATAAGAAATGATAAAAAAATGTGGGCTCAATCCAATCTACATTGATCTTGATGAATGCAACAGTGCCACTGGTTTTGGTACAATATATCCACCATATATGCAATATCTTGGGACGTTAAGAAGATACACAACTTCGTACCAAAGTTGTAAGAAATGACAAAAATATGTGGGCTCAATCCAATCTACATTGATCTTGATGAATGCAACAGTGCCACTGGTTTTGGTACAATATATCCACCATAGATGCAATATCTTGGGACGTTAAGAAGATACACAAGTTCGTACCAAAGTTATAAGAAATGATAAAAAAATGTGGGCTCAATCCAATCTACATTGATCTTGATGAATGCAACAATGCCACTGGTTTTGGTACAATATATCCACCATAGATGCAATATCTTGGGACGTTAAGAAGATACACAAGTTCGTACCAAAGTTATAAGAAATGATAAAAAAATGTGGGCTCAATCCAATCTACATTGATCTTGATGAATGCCACTGGTTTTGGTACAATATATCCACCACCCATCCACAAGATCAAACAAACGTATGCTAAAATGGAAAGTTTTATATTAAATTTTTTTGAACATTAACGGAATTCTGTCATGCCCCATATTTGGATCTCTATGAAGTTCAGCGCTCTCATCTTTTCAGAAGTTTACGCACGTCCTGCACCACACGCTTCACCAGCACTGCTTCATATCTGCAGACGCACAGAGTATGCAAAATAAAATCAACTTCAGACAAACAAGCAAACACAGACAGAGAGTATCGAAACAACAGCAATTTAATATCAGATACCAAACAGAGAGATCTACGCACCCGTTTGTGTCGTCCAGAGACCAGCCAGCTAGAGAAGACACCGTGAGCAGAGCAGCCTTCCATTTATCAACTTCCTCTCGAGTCTGATAGTGTTGGAATGCTTGACAAAATGGGCTGTCAGATTGCTGAGGGTGACGAACGTGCGAAGGATCCACTTTGTAAAACAAAGGAACGGCCATCCCGTGCTTCTGTGTTGCAGTAAGCAAGCATTCCTTGAGGCACCACACAGAGTTTGCATAATCTGGGGAGAATATCGGAATCCTGATTCGACTAGACTCAATTGCAAGTTTTATAGTTGTGCCGATATCCTCTCCCTTGTTGAGTTGATGAGCATCAAGGAAGACATGGATCCCTGCCCTAGTCATGGCGTTGTACAGATGATCAACAAATCCTCTTCTCACATCCGGCCCTCTGAAACTCAGGAACACGTCGTATCTCCATGGGGTTGGAGAAGAAACAGAATTTACTGGAATTCTGGCATAGAAAATGATCCAAGTTCCAGTGACCAGCAGCATCTGAAACAACATCATAAACAGAAATCTCAGGCCAGTCTGGATATGTCTCAGCATTCTTCTAACCAGCATTCTTGGAAGCTTAAGCTGCTCTGCCCTAATCTCAGTAGTTGGCGGCTTCTCTACCTCTATTTCGGATCTAAACAACTGGAAACTTCCTCGCAGATGAACAGCTTATAATGATCGGGCAGTCTCTTGCAGTTGATAGATCCATTTGATGGAAGAGATAAATTCTCTATCAAATAGAATTTAACACAATCTATACAGTGATCCCGTCTGATTTGATAATCATGGATGGATACTTTTTCTTAACATGGAATTAATGAAATATAATATGCTGTGTAGCAGGGTAGATTTCAATTTTGTTGGGGAATATAACAACATTTTTCAAATAAGATTTGAACTGAGTTAAAGAATACAACAACATTAGATTTACATTTAATTGACAATCTATAGGTAGATAGTTCAATCACTTAACTTTTATCTTGTAATATTATGAATCAAAATTTATAAGTTACACATTTTCAATCAACACATTCATTTTTATTTAAAAAAATTAAATTTAAATGAAAAAAATAAAACTCCAAAACTCCATACCACTATGGTTTATTAGAGTACTCTTATCTATTTATTTATTAAAATTGTAATAATCAATTAGTTTTTTTTCCAGAATAAATATAGCAGTTCCTTGATATTCATAAGAATCAAAGGTAACATATATATATATATGAGATACCAAGTATCCAAACATCAAAGAGCCTCCAATAGTTTGGAAGGCCTGTAGAAAAGTCCTATATACTCTCCATAAGGGAACCAATGATCATGATTCAAGGAAGCACAATATGAGCCCTGAAGGCTTATCCAAGGAAACCTTTAGGGGGAGAAAATATCCACCTATCTAAAACAAAAAAAGTCATATACAATCCATATCATAAAAGATATCAAGGCTCACCAAATACTCAACTCATTAAAGAGTAGATCAAATACTCAACTCATTAAAGAGTAGAGACAAATAGCCATATCAAGAAAATGTAGATACACTTACCTTAAAAGAAGGTGATGGTTGCACTAAAGAGGTGCAGTCTACAGCCCAATAGGGGATAGATGTGTAACTCCTTCAGTGCTCATCTTAGAGTTGACACATGTCCTTTATTAAAAATAATAAGTCACCTTAAATTAAATTTAAAATATTTAGAATTGCATATATATAAAACAACATAAATTAGATAAATTAAACCATAAACATTGGATTACACATTTTTTCAACATTTCCACTCTAAAAAAGGTTTAGAGCTTGAGAGATTTGATCCCTCTCAGTGCTTGGTAGATCCCCTTTTAGATGGATCTATGCTGGTATTATTTTCAATAGACTCACCATCCATAAATTCTATATATGGGACCCATCTCAAGTATAAGAGCTTCATTGAATAAGGCATCAACACTCATATTATGCTCTCTATAAATGTGATAAATGTTTAAGGAAATAAATGAATCTTTTACCTTAGATATAGGGTTGCACTAGTCATTTAAATCAACAACATCAAAGTGTGCCTTAAAGTTTGCCCAATTAATAATAATTTAAGAGTCTCTGCTGACAAACAATGAAGAAAAACCTAAAAAAACCGCGAAAACAAAAAATAGCCCAAAGGACAAACAACTCTACACAGAACTGTTACAGAATGAAACCAGCACCACAAGTAATTGAAGTGGCCGCACCATAATTAAAAAAACAAAAAAAAAACATAGAAGTAAGTGCGCTCAGGCTTAGAGCCAACAGTAATCAATTAGTTTGTTCCACAACTTATACATCTTCAATTTTATAGCTTTTAGGTATAGTCTAAATATTCTAAGAAGTCCAAAATAAATGAAGTGCTCCTAGTTTTTATAGTCTCCAAAGCTCACAACATTCATTTTTATTTAAAACCTGACGACCACCTGGCACCTGGACCACCCATTATCTATTTATTAAAATGGTCAAATCAATTCTATATTGCGCGACCCCACAAAAAAAATGAATAGTACACGGTAATAAATTTGCAAGCACGCGGGGAATCGATCTTCCACAAACAATTTTACAGCTTTTAAGTATAGTCTAAATATTCTAAAAAGTCCAAAATAAATAAAGTGCTCCTAGATTTTATGGTCTCCAAAGCTCACGACATTCATTTTTATTTAAAACCTGACGACCACCTGGCACCTGGACCACCCAGGGTTGGAATTTCAAATGATGGACACCAGTCAAAATTGCCGGTAACAACTAAAATCTAAAACGTTTTCTGTATTCTAAGCCAGATTTTGACGGTCTCGACATTCAGGAGTAAAAGGATTGACTTATATGTACACACTGTTCGGCAGAGGGGACATCGAAGGGAAGTGTTATAATAGTTGTATATGAAGAGTAAAGACATGAAAGGGCTCCTATTGGACTTCAAATTTTACAAAATTATTATACTTCCTCAATGTTGTTGGACATAAATGATTCTTTCATTTAAATATACATATGTCAATTTCTATGCGGGAACTTTTTTTTATAACAAGAATGTACATATGGGCTAAGTAGATTGCATGCCATGTATCTCTTTTGTTGATAGTGATTTTTAGGCTTATTGTTATTGTTAAGTGACAAAATAGAGTCCTTTAGAGTGTTAATTTTAAAGATAGAGTCCTTTATTTTTAACTTTAATGATTAGCTCAAATGATTTTGAGTTGATTTTATATTTTATATTTTGTGGATAGCAAAAACTATAATTTAATACATGCATTCTTCTTATTTTGTATTTCGGTGGGGCATTATAGAAAGCGAAAGAATTTAGTTATGTCCATCATTATGATAAAACACATTAAAAGATGTTTCTTTGTATATCGTACATTGTTCATTGTTTGACATTTTGGATTAACTATAATTTAAAACCTGCATTCTTCTTATTATTTTGTATTTTGGTGGGGCATTATAGAAAGCGAAAGAATTTAGTTATGTCCATCGTTATGATAAAACACATTAAAAAGATGTTTCTTTGTATATCATACATTGTTCATTGTTTGACATTTTGGCTTTAAGAGTTTTATCTTCTAATTAAAACTCAAACTTTGTATCAAACTCAAACTTATCTTTTATCAATCAATTACAATTAAAAGATAAGTGTTTCTACTGCCTCTTATTATGCTTAATTTATGTGTTATGAATGGATGTTAATTGTGTTAGATTCAATGAGCTAACCCAGTATGAATTGTTCAATTAAATGCTGTGAATACCATGGAAATGAATTATTGATGTTCATGCTTCGATTGTTATTTCTGTGATGAATATACCGGTATAAACATGATGTGTGTGTGCATTGATAGAGTTTAATTCCAATATATATGTTTAATGAGAATTGCACACACATTTAGTTGTTAATGCATTTCATAATATGACCATGGGTCGAAATTTAACACCCCTCTATATCGTTCATGTCTCTCTCCATGGGCATATGGATGGGAGGGGACGTGATAGAGTGGTATAAGAGAAAATGGTTGCAGCACTAGGTGTGGTTGGGATGAAATCCACGCCTACATACAATGAATTAGAAATGCACAAGGAGTGTTGATATATGTTTGGTGAAATGGTGGGATAAACAATGACTACAAATCAAATTCTCCAAATGTT
The DNA here is from genome assembly GCA_001517045.1 of Pseudotsuga menziesii. Lineage (NCBI taxonomy): Eukaryota > Viridiplantae > Streptophyta > Pinopsida > Pinales > Pinaceae > Pseudotsuga > Pseudotsuga menziesii. The sequence continues at coordinate 629,153 of LPNX011131936.1, read as the reverse complement.
GATGAGGATCACCACGTTGCATAGAGGTCTCCAAGATATTTCTAACGATACCCATTTTGTTAAAAACGAACTTCAGACGTGAAAGATATTAGCATGAGAAGTTGGCAGTAATAGGGGCATATTGCTGACTTCTTACTTCTGACATCGAAATCGTAAAGTCAGGAGGTTTGTATTATTATTGTTTGGATAGTTCCGAAATGCTAGCACCAAAGTGATAACGTCAAAATCGACAGATTGTTGTGGATGGATTGTCATGTTGGTCCTGACCTTCATCTCTCGATGTGCAAAAGGTAGTAATCGAAGTAGAGAAGTTGGGGGTAGATCTATTTGGGAGCCGTTTTGCACTTCCGACTTCTGACTCCCGATGTATGGAAGGTATTAGTTGAATTTGAGAAGTCAAGGTAGTTATATTTGGAATCTGTTTTACATTTTCGACTTCTGACTCCTGACATACAAAAGGTAGTAGTCGAAACCGTGAAGTCGGAGTAGTCTTATATGGTACCCATTATAAAGTGTCGACTTTCAACTATCGATGCATGAAAGATAGAAGTCAGAGTCAAAAAGTCGGGAATGTATCATTTTAGACCAATTGTGCATTTTGATTTCTAATTTTCGATCAGAAAGGTCGGAAGGGATTGGAAAAATTCAGGATCGACATGTCAAATCTAAAAAAAAGGGTATAGAACCTGAAATTCATTTTTCCATAGAAGGAGAAGTTTAACTCAGAATCATAGGAGACCCGAGGATTTCAGACACCATTAACAAAGGTCATAAAATCACCAACAAGAGGCCCCAATCCATTTTGCTCTGATTTGGATGAATTTCTGATTTAGTCATTTTCAAATATCGGTGTCCCAAGGCCCGATGGGAGCCCAATTTGCACTGAAATTGTTATGGCATGGTAATGAACCAGGAACAAAGTTAAATATGGAATCTTGGAACCAAATTTCAAAGGGTGTGAAAGAAGGCCAAAAAGCACTATTCTGGAGCACTTTTTGGGGATTTTGAAAAGCTTGTAGGAGGTAAAAGTGATCCCAGATGTCGAAACCAAGAAAATTATTGAGCTCAATATTTTCCCTACTAATCAAAATAGACAATTTCCATTAGGTAAAGTTTTTCCATAAATTCTTGGTTTTGGAGATAGCCTATATTTTAAATTTACAAAAAAGGTGCAAAAGTAAAAAGTAATCAAACCCATAATTTTATAGGAGGTTAATTGAATATTGAAACATAAATATGAAAGATGCCGAGTGATCCTTATTATATGGAATAACATCAATTGATATAAAATTTTCTTAGTTATCTCTATATTTACTTCTACAAGCAGCCAAAGTTGGCCTCTGAGGCTAATTGCAGTTGTGGAAGAAAGTGCAGAATTTTGTAAACTTGACATTTTTGAAGTAATGTAAATTCCATATCTGAAGTTAGAATGGAGTAGGAGTATAGGAATTGGAAATACTATCCATAGGGGAAAAATTGGGCACAATCAAAATTTGAATGGGGGATTCATAGGCCATAGAGATTTGAGCAAAAAAGTGCCTATGACATTATTTTGACAAAAAATGTTAATTAAAGCTAGTTTCCATAAATGCATAAATTGGGTGAAAAGAGAAGAAGGCATTAGAGCCCTGTGAATCATTGCATGAATATAATTCTATTAAATCATAAATTGTTTTATGTTTTTACATGCATTCCTAAGATGTCTAATAAATATCTTTATGATGCACACTGTTTACAGTTGTTAAGATTTAAATAGTTGTAGTAGAGGGAAACAAACAGGTGTAAAGGGTCTCCAAAACAAAATGGTGTTACACCTGAAATTGGTTTCTATGCTCAATCCCCTGAAGTGGCATGGATAAGACATCTTTTGGAGATCTTTTTTCCCAGTTCTAGGATGTCTAACGCACCTTGTCTCTTGACATAGGGTGTCAGAACTTCTCGACGCCTCTTTCCCACTGACATAGTGCACCAATGACACTTGTTTCCTCAAGAAAAAATGTGTTGACGCATCTTTCCCATATGCAAGGAGCGCCAACACTATAAAAAAGGTAAAACAAAGAATATTTCGAGAACCTTCTAAATGAAATTCGTCATGGAGGATTATTCCAATTGCTTGGAATAGGTGGCACTCGTGCCCCTAGCCTTTAGGGATCATTCCCTACCTTCCTCATAAAATATCTCCACCCCTTTGGGTTTACTTTGGCCAATTTATACAAGCTTCCATTCATGGGTGAAGGAAGGAAAGAGAACTAAGAGAGCACCTTTATGTTGCCGGAATCACTGTCGATGTAGGAGGAAATGCTTGTAGTTTGTGAGTGAGCCTTGTAGAGATTGTAGTGTGTGTGTATGGAAGTGATTCAAAGGTATCATGAGAACGAGCCTTCAACATCAAGGCTTTGGTTGTAACCTCTTTCTCTTATCTTATTAATACATACATGTTCTCCTTTTCCATGAACAATTTGTGTCAATATTAATTGCTAGTTACCTTTCTCCTTGAATATTAGTATAGATATTTGAATCGTCTTATTGATTTCATTGTTGGTCTTGTTCTTCATATTATTTGCAGGTGTATATCACCGCAAAAGGATCTGTAAGGAAAGGACAACCTTCAACATTGAGGTAAGGAAATCTTGACATTCAAGTAGTTCAATTATCTAGGAAAATGATGCATCAATGACTTTTTGTTCTAGATCTTCCCCATGTAGACTAGGGAAACAATCTTTGTCCACAATGATTGAAAATTTCCGATAACAAAATTGGTGACCATACTGGGGATAACTAGTCAGATCTATGAGTTTTGATTTTTCTTTTTATTACAAGCTTGCAAAGTTTTTCTCTTGCTCATTCAAGGATATAAGGTGAGAAATCCATTTCATTTCAACCCTATTTTCATTCTTTGGTTCGTGTCTACACTTACCAAGATTCCATTTTGATTTACAATTGATTATTCTAAAGTTTATTTGTTTCTTTTGGATTTCTAGATCCTCCGATGCACCTAGGTTTCTTTGATAGAGTGCTAGATTGTCCCTAATGCCTTTTTCCTACTGTCAAGGAGTGTCATTGAATCCTTCTTCCTAGAATGAAGAATCACCACTCACACTATTCATAAGGAAGCAAAAAGCACATCTAGCAGACGACGCCCTGGTTCCACCCTGTAGAGTGCAGTGAGGTAGGTATTCAGTGCCCTTTTGAATTGATTATGATGTTTTTTAGGTTGCATTTTGAGTGAAATGAAGTGTATTTTAAAAAAAATCCCCCCTTGTGTCCAGGGGGGAATGAATCGTATATTATGCAATCCATTTGAATTATTTGCTCTTTTTATTCAAAGGCGAGTTTATGTATCTTGCATTGAATTTTACATGTGTTTCTTTGCTTGAAACCTCTTTCTCTTTTCTATGGATAGTATTCATTGAAATTTCAAAATTTGCATTTCATTTATGTGTACATATGTTGAGTTTTTCTTGAATTCTCTTATCTTGGGATCGTTGTTTGTTTCCTTATATATCTATAGTACAGGAAAATTGATCTTTCGTTTCCTTCATAGTTCAAAGAATTTTTTTTGATTTGATCTTCTTTATTAGATTGGAAAATACTTGAAGGTCCCTTTCATAATGTTGTGCATTAGACACCACTACTATATATTTGAGCTCCCATGTACCTCGTGTATATCGGGAGACAACATTATGGATCCTGGAACCACATGAGAAAATCCCTTTGGATGTCTTATCATCACAATACACTGAGAAAAAAAATCGAGGAGATTATTACACGCGTATCGTCCAGGTAGTCGAGTATTTAGGAAAAGGTACGGTCCCAATCCTCCTTGTTGTGTTTTACTATTGGACCCTACGATATATAACGTGTCGTGATGGTTTGCCAATCCTATGAGAATCCTGAATTTTTATCCATTCCTTTCAAATGTTTTCTTGTTGCTTCAGATTGAGTAGCGCTTGTTTCATGTACAGTTAAAAATATTAAAGAGAGAGTTAGTTTTATTACGTATTTATGGCTATGCCTTCTGGAACTACCAACCAAGAGACCCCTTATCAAGGTGAACCTTTTTCTATATGTTCATTTGGAAATGTTGGTCATCCTCTCATGGCTACGTTAAGTCTTCCTGGATTGACTATAGGATTACATGTATGGTTATTCTGCAGTCTGATTATCCCAAGTGCACCGATTGTTTCAAATCCCAACTCGCCATCACAAGAGAATTAACATCATGTTGATCTTGCACCTTCTTCACCATATGTGTATTCTTCCATTTATCCTTCTTCGCTTGTCGAAAGTTGTGATGCTAGTAATCAGGTGGATAAGAATAAGAAGAAAAGGAAGATTAAGAAGAAGAAAAACAAACAAGAAACCAAATCTCAACCAACTACTCCTCACAGTGTTGAGAGTGTTGATCTGCCCACGAAAACACCTCGTAAGCCTAAGTTCCCTTGTAGACTTTAAAAGGGTGACCATATTCTTAAATATTGTCATGGTATGTCCCAAGTTATAGAATTGTGGTCTGAGGCATCCCAACAACTTGTGTCATCAGCCTCTGGTCATCATACTAATGATGTCCCATCAACTAGTGACTGTGGTTAAGAGTCGAAAAGGAAAGGTTAGATATCCTTTCTTGTTATGTAAGGAAATACACCTTAATTACCTTTGTAATCACATGGATGAAGCTTTAAAGTTATTGGAATATATTATTGTTCCTTAGCAACGACTTCCAATAGGTTATCGTAAGTTGTCCCTTGACCTCCCATTGGTTGATAAAGTGGCCGATATAGTTTCATCCTCGATCAATCCCACTCTTTCTTTAGAGAGTGAAGAACATATAGTTCATATTCATCCCACTATTCCTTTGAAGAGTGAAGTTAAGGTGGTCGAATCAATGTCATCTCCACCCAATCCCGCTCTTTCATCTGAGAGTGTTGAGATTGAAGTAGTCACTTTGGCACAATCTTCATCTCATATCCCAGTTGAGAGTGAACTGAAACTCACTAAAGTTCATCACCGGTTTGAATTGTTCTTTGCAAGGGGATTTTTTTTTATGTTTCAATAGAACCCTCTCCAAGTACTAAGGTTATTTCCTTTGATTGGAGTAATATAACAGAACCTCGTCTTCATTCGAGTGTTCCTTTCCAGAGATATGTGCGAGTTACCGCTAAGAGTATACTCCACACTGTTGTTGATGAAGGGGCTTCTGTTAGTTTTTCATCCTCAATAGTTTGGAAAGCTAAAGGTTCTCCTCAACTTTTTCTATCCACCAACCAGATACTAGCTTTCAATAGAAAATCTACTGCACCTTTAGGGATATTTCCTCATTTACCTATTACCTTAGGAGGGAAAACTATCTGCATTGATGTTATGGTAGTCCAAGGTCCCTTAGATTTTAATCTTCTCCTTGGACAAGATTATGTTTACACCATGAAAGTTATAGTGTCCACACTCTTTCGAGTGATGCATTTTCCCCATGATGGGAATATTGCAACCATTGATCAAATTTCCTTTGTTAAAACTGATCATTGTATAAATCCTAGTTATCATACTTACCTAAATATCCTACATGTTCTTGTGATTCCTTCCAATTCTTTGACCACATCTCTCAACTCTAGACATCATGTCAAAGTTCAATCGTTTGTAAATCGATAGCTTCCTCCCATCACCGGGAATATTACTGCGGCATGTCTTCAATATTTGGACATCATATTGGAGTTAAGCCACTAGTTGTTTATGTAAGGGGGGAAACCTACCAACCTCTCGACATCATGCTGGGTAAGAAATGAAGGAGAGCAGAGTTCCCATTCTATGTCAAACTCTTAAAAAATGAAATAGATGTTGGTGAGCAGAGTTCTCGTTCTGTGTCAAGCTCATTAAAAAATGAAACAGACATCGTTGAGCATAGTTCCCTTTCTATGTCAAGCTCGTTAAAAAATGAAACAGGTTCCCTTGAGCATAGTTTTATTCCTTTTCAAACTCGCTAAAAAATGAAAAGGGCTACCTCAAGCATATTTATTTTCTGTTTCAATCTTACATTAAAATGAAACAGATCCTCACAAGCATAGTTATTTTATGTTTCAAGCTTATGTTTCAAGCTTGTGTAAAAAAGGAACAGGTTGTTATGAGCAGAGTTCCCTTTTCATGTCAATCTTATTAAAAATGAAACATATTCTTCCACTATGTCAAGTCTTTTACCAAACTCAATATTTGAACCTTAATTTCATCTGCTTGTATCACTTGATCCTGTTTCTTCCTCTGTCTTTGGTGAACCTTTTATTAGGAATAACACATAATTTAGTTGGATGAAGAAAAGAGTAGGCAGATGAAATGAAGCTTAGGGGGCATGTATCCAACCACTTTATATTATGTTGGAGTTAAGCTACTTGAAATTTATACTGGGGGAAAATACCAACCACTGTACATCATGTTGGGAAAACACCCATCAATGGAACACATTTTGAGCATACTTTCTTCTTAGTTTCGAGCTTCCTAAACCACGAAACAACATTTTGAGCATAGTTCATATTCGGTGTCAAGCTCGTTAAAAAGTGAAGCAGATACCCTGAGCATTCTTCCAACTGATATTTGAGCTCGTTAAAAACAACAAGATGGTGTTGAGCTTACTTTTCATTTTTTTTGCTTTGGTTAAAACATGAAAAATGGTTTTTAGCATACTTTTCATTGTCCATTCTCTTGTTAAAACATGAAAAGTGGTTCAAGCCTCTTGTTGACTTTTTCACGCTCTAGTTCAAGTTGAAAAATTTTTCGAGTGCTTTTTATACCCTTGTCGTGCTCGTAAAAAATGCATGCATGTATACAACTTCACTTGTGTGCATTGTGTTTTTGTGAATGCATTTATTATGGGTAGAGATGATGTAGATGGGATCAGAAGCTAGATTATGTAGATGGGATTAGAAGCTAAACCCCCTACATGTAATTCTCTGGAGAGTCTCCCCTTAGTGATTTTCTCTAAAATCACTTAAAAGTGTAGGGAAATTATTTTGTTCTCTAAGAACCTTTTGCATACCACTTTCATAGATTATATAATTGTTTTGGATATCATGTTGCCTTATTATGGCAGATTTTTGTGATTATTAGTGTGTTTTAAAAAATAAATTGGATTTTAAGCATGTTTGTCTTTGGATATTATTGTCTATTATTAGAATTACAAATGATGCAATTTCAGTGTTCATATTGCTCCTCTCCCCAATTATTAAAGGGTTCTAGCTCAATGGAAGAGTGCCTCCATTACAAGTAGGAGGTTGGTGGTTCAATTCCTCCATGCCCTATTGATATTGCAATATTGGTATTTTTTAATAAGATATATTTTATTATGATTTATTATGGCTATCAATGGGGGTTTCAAACCATATTTGTATGTTCTTAGGAGGGAGGTTCTAAACCACCTTGATATGTCACTATGAGGGGGTTCGATACTTCCCTTGTATGCTACAGTAAGGGGGGTTTAAAACTGTCCTCATAGGTACCTATGAGGGGTTTGTAACTGCCCTCATAGGTACCTATGAGGGGGGTTTGTAACTGCCCCCAAAGGTTTTTAATAAGGACTTTTAGGGGGGGGTGGGGTGGGGTTGAATCGCTCCCATAGTTGTCTACAAGGGGGGTTTATAATTTCCCCTAAAAGTCACTTTTTTTTGGAGGCGGGGACTGCCCCCAAAACTCACTTTTAGAATCGATTTTGATCTCTTCAGAAACCACCCTTAAAAGTCCAAACCTTTACCATTAGTGCTATTGGGGGCGGTTTTGTTAAGACCTTCCCCTAAGTTTTGTAATATGAAGTTTTAGGGGGGGTTTAGAACCGGACCCATAGGAACCTACGAGGGGGGTATCTAACCACCCCCAAAGGTTTGTAATAAGGACTTTAAGTGGGGGTTTGGAACCACTCCCATAGGTGTCTATGTGGGGGGTTTGGAACCGCCCTCAAAATTCATTTTTAGTTGGGGGGGGGGGTTAGAACCATTCCCAAAAGTCACTTTTAGGGGCGGTTTTGATCTCTTCCAGAATCTGCCCTAAAATTATAAATTTTTAGCATTGGTACTATTGGGGTGGTTTTGTAAAGACCGCCCCCAAAAGTGACATTTGGAGGCAGAAGACAACCCCCCTAAAACTCAAATTTGTTGTAGTGTATGTATTACAATTAAAAATATTTAATTGTGATTGGTGCATGAATTATACCCTTTCTTCTTTCAACTGCAAAGGGTATAATGGATGAGCATAGAAACAATGAGGAACATAATGCCACATTCAAAACTACTCAAATTGCCTCCACTACTGAAGCAGGTAAAGAACACTCTACTGCACTAATTTATATAGAACACTAGTAATAATAATAACTAAAAGTGCCAATTTAACATTTCATTCTTATTACAGTTGTTTCCCCTCCCCCCTTGTAGCATCCTTGACGTAGTGTCAGGTCAATAACAATACATACAAATACCATAACAGTTGAAGGGGAAGAAGGAACATCTGGCGTCCTTACAAATTACATACTGCAAAAGAGAAAGAAATCGAGAAAATAAATGATTGTACTTGGGATTATGGAACATTTCGGGCCTTTTCTTGTTAATGTCATACACATTTTTCTTATTTAAATGTCTACACCTAATGAGTGATTTGTAGTGATATTGAACATTGCATGAAGAAATTGGTTGGTCTTTTGTTTGAATTGCCATTGCTTGAGTTGTTGAGTATGTTTTCTTGCATTTCGATTCTACAATAAAGGTTTATGCCCTTAAGTCAGATTGTGTGAGAACCTAAATGAGGATGAGAGGATCACATCTTCCAAGATGAACACTTTCCTATACAGTGATGATAAACTTGCAGTTATTGCATGGAACGTATGTGGACCACATATATTTGATAGAGAGTCTTGTTATGTTATGTTGAATGTGTGGTTATCCAACTTGTTATGTTATGTTGAATTTTATATTGATGAATTTCTGTTTAGACAACTTGTTATGTTATGTTTGTGGATAGCCCACTTGTTAAGTTTTGTTATGTTGACTTTTTGTTTAGCCCACTTGTTAAGTTTTGTTATGTTGACTTTTTGTTTAGCCCACTTGTTCTGTTATGTTTATGGTTAGCCATGTTTGTGTGTTGACATGTGGTTATCCCTATTGTGGTTAGCTTTTTTGTTTACCCTTCTTTTAGATATGTGCCCTATTTAAGTTGGTTACTTACCACTTTGATTTCACTTATAAAGTGATGGCATCATGCATGACCTAGTTTTAATGGAATCCCTAACATCACCTAGAAGGACCTTATAGGAGGTTGTTGAGAGGCTATAGGAACTAGTATGGATTTTTTTGAGAGCGAAGTATTTATGGCAATTTGAGCTATGTTTTGGCATGACTGATCTAGGGTTTTAACACACACATGCTTATGACATCAAGGGTTTGAAGGTTATCTCTGCTTCAACGCTATTTAGTTCTTAGGTCTACTTACAACAACCAACCTGTCCTTACTTAGCACTTTCCTTTATGAGGGTTTCTATAGCAATTTTGGTTCTCCCTCCACGTGCTTGAGTCCATACTGTTGCTTGTTGTGACTACATTTTTTCTATGTTGACTATTTTGAGGTATACTTGGAGTGATGGTTGATTTTTTGGGCTTGATATTGATTATGTCGTACCTCTTTGAGTGGTTGGTTCTCCTACTATACATGTATGCCATTTTTATACTCATTTATGGTCTCTCTCTCTCAAGTATGTTTAAGCACTTGACTAAGGGTCAGCTTGTTCTAGCTATTGAATTTCCTCTGAGAGGAAAGATTTGATCGAAAAGTTAAAATATGAGAACAAGGAAGGTTTTTCACATCGGGTAAGTCATTAGATATGATTTTGACATGTTTGTTCTACGAATTTGCTGCATTGTTTGTTGTTTAATGGCACATACAATATTTAATGGTAATCTTGCAGTATGGTATGTCTTGGTAGGTGGCAATATGATTCCTTGTTATTTGTTTCTAATTTTTCAAGTGCTAAGGAATTTACATATATAAACACTAAAGTTCCCACAGTCTTGATCAATGTACAACACTTTAGTCATGGCTTCTCCATTTCAAAACATAACTTTCATCTCTTTCAACTTTAACACATGCAGTAAAATCTAACATTGCTGTTATAATTTTGTCTAAATAGCCATACTATTGTTGTTGTCATTTACATGTTATTGTTAGTGTGTGTTTCAACTTTAAAAGAGTGACCTCTTGGGAGTGTTAAAGTTGAAAGAGACGAAAATTATGTTTTAATGTAGTAGTTGAAAGAGATGAACATTATTTTTTAAAGTTATTGCTGTGTTATCTTGGTTCACTATCTTTTGGTGCAAGTGTATTGGGAAGTTTTTATTCTTCATTAGGCCTAGGATTCCATGTTTGGTTTTCCCTTGGTCAGGTGTTTTGTTGAAATACAGGAGTAAGGCTCGTTTGTTGTTATTTCTCCTTTTCTAGATTTGTTGTCTTGTTATTTGATTTGTTAAGTAATAAGAATTTTTCTTTTGTATTGTAACTTAGATATATTATTGTTGTTATAATTTTGTTTAAATAGCCATAATACCATTGCTATCATTTACATGTTATTGTTAATGTATGTTTGAACTTTGGCACAAGGACCTCTTTGGAGTGTTAAATTTGAAAGAGATGAAAATTATGTTTTAATGTTATTGTTGTGCTATATTGATTCACTAAGTTTGTTGGTGACAGTGTATTGGGAATTTTTTGTTCTTAATTAGGCCTATGCTTACATGATTGGTTTCCCCTTGGTTGGGTATTTTGAATGTTGGACTATGGTAGAACCTAAATGCGGATGAGCGGATCACAAATTCTAGGTTGAGCCCTTCCTATACAATTATGATAATCATTTAGTTGCTGCATGGCATATATATGTGGACCACATATCTCTAAGAGAGAGTCTTGTTATGCTATGTTGAATTTGTGGTTATCCCAATTGTTATGTTATGTTGTCTTTGTGGTTATCCCACTTGTGATGTTATGTTTATGGTTACCCCACTTGTTATCTTATGTTGACTTGTGGTTATCCCTCTTGTAATAAGATTTTTCCTTGACCCTTCTTTTAGTTATGTGCCCTCCTTAAGTTGGTTACTTACCACTTTGATTTCACTTATAAAGTGATGACATCATGCTTGGACTAATTTTAATGGAAGCATTAATGTCACTTAGAAGGACCTTCTAGGGGGTCTCTGAGAGGTTATAAGAAATAGTATAACCTTTGTTAAGAGCTATGTCTTTAGGCCACTTTGAGATTTGTTTTGGCACGACTGATCTAGGGTTTTCAAGCACACTTGTTTATGACGTCAAGGGTTTGAAGGTTGTATTTGCTTGAGCTTGGGTATACTTGCAACGCAAAACCTGTCCTTACTTAGCACTATCCTTTAGGAGGGTTTCTACAACAATTTTGGTTCTCCATCCTTCACGCATGTATACTGCTACTTGGCGTGGCTGCATTGTTTGTTGTGTTGATAGTCTTTGATTGTTTTGAGGGATACTTGGTGTGTTGGTTGATTTTTTAGGGTTGATATTGACTGTTCCATACCTATTTTAATGATTGGTTCTTCTGTACTTGTATATCCTTATAATTAGCATTTATGGTCTCTCTCTCTCAGGTGTGTTTATTCCCTTAAATAAGGCCATCTTATTCTAGTTATTGACTTATGTCTAAGAGGAAAGATTTGATTTAAAAGTTAAAATCTAAGTACAAGGAAGGTTCTTGTTATAAGGTAAGTCATCAGATATGATTTTTACATGTTTGTTCTACCATTTTGTTGTGTTTTTTGTTGTTTAATGGAACCTACAAGATTTAATGGTAGTCTTTCAGCATGGTATGTCTTGGTAGGTGGTAGTATGATTCCTTGATATTGGTTTCTGATTTGTTAGGTGCTAATAAATTTGTATATATAAACACTAAGGTTCCCACACTCTTCATCAATGTAAACCACTTCATTAAGGGGTTCTCCATTTCAAAACAAAATTCTCATCTCTTTCAACTTTAACACAAGGACCTCTTGGCCCTTGGGAGTATTAAGGTTGAAAGAGATGAACATTACATTTTAATGGAGTAGTTGAAAGAGATAAAAAATTATGTTTTAATGTTACAACAATGAAACCTTGATTCACTAAGTTTGTTGGTGCAAGTTTATTGGGATGTTTTTGTTCTTGATTAGGCATAGGATTCCATGTTTGCTTTCCCCTTAGTTGGGCGTTTTGTTGATATATAACAGTAAGGTTCATTTCTTGTTCTTTCTCATCTTCTAGATTTGTTATTTTGTTATTTGATTTGTTAAGTAATAAGACTTGTTCTTTTGAATTATGAGTTAGATCTATTGTTGTTGTTATTATTTTGTCAAATAGACATACTACTGTTGTTGTCACTTACATGTTATTGTTACTATATGTTTCAAATTTAACACATGGACCTCTTGGGAGTGTCAAAGTTGATAGATATGAACATTATGTTTTAATTGAGTAGTTGAAAGAGATGAAAATTATATTTTAGTGTTACAACTATGTTATAATGGTTCACTAAGTTTGTTGGTGCAAGTGTGATTCCATGTTTGGTTTCCCCTTGGTTGGGTGTTTCGAAAGTTAGATCCGACAAAACCTAAATGAGGATGATCACATCTTCCAGATTGAACCCTTCCTATACAGTGATGATGAACTTTTAGCTGTTGAATGGCACATATGTGGACCACTTATCTTTGAGAGAGAGCACTGTTATGTTATGTTGAATCTGTGGTTAACCCACTTGTTATGTTATGTTGAATTTGTGGTTAACCCAATTGTTATGTTATGTTTATGGTTACCCCACTTGTTATATTATATTGATTTTTGTTATGTTGACTTCTTGGTTTGCACACTTGTTTCATTATGTTTGTGGTTAGCCATGCTTGTGTGTTGACTTGTGGTTATCCCTCTTGTGTAGTAGCTTTTTCGTTGACCCTTGATTTATCTATGTGCCCTCCTTAATTTGGTTACTTGCCACTTTGATTTTAATTATAAATTGATGACGTCATGCCTTTCCTAATCATAAGAGAGGCACTAATGTCACTTAGAAGGACCTTCTAGGAGGTCTTTGAAAGGCTATAAGAACTAGTATAGCCTTTGTTGAGAATGATGTCTTTATGGCACTTTGAGATCCATTTTGGCATGATTGATTTAGGGTTTTCAGGCACACTTGTTTATGACATCAAGGGTTTTTAAGGTTGTCTCTACTTGATATTTAATTGGTTTCTTGGGTCTGCAAGTAACACCCAATCTATCGTTACTTAGCACTGTCCTGTATGAGTGTTTCTATAGAAATTTTGGTTCTCACTCCTTCACGCATGTGAGTCCATACCATTGCTTGCCGTAGATGATTTTTTTGCTACGTTGACTATGTTTGACTATTTCGAGGGATACTTGGTGTGTTGGTTAATTTTTTGGGGATGCTTTTCACTGTGTTGTACCTCTTTGAGTGGCTAGTTCTTCTGTTGTACTTGTATTTCCTTTTTATCAGCATTTATGGTCTGTCTCTCAAGTATGTAAATGCCCTTGACTAAGGACTAGTTTGTTCATGTTATTGACTTTCCTATGAGAGGAAAGATTTGATATTAAAGTTAAAATCTTAGTACAAGGAAGGTTATTCCCATCATGTAAGTCATCACATATGATTTTTTCCTCTTTGTTTTGTGATTTTGTTGCGTTGATGGTCTTTGAATGATTGAGGGACACTTTGGTGTGTTGGTTATGAAGCCCTCTATACTATACAACATAGTTATTTTGTTATTTGATTTGTTACGTAATAAGATTTGTTCTTTTGTATTGTTAGTTAGACCTATTACTGCTCATATAATTTTGTCTAAATAAACATACTACTACTGCTTTCATTTACATGTTATTGTTAGTGTATGTTTCAACTTTAACATAGGGACCTCTTGGGAGTGTTAAAGTTGAAAGAGATGAAAATTATGTTTTAATGATACAACTATGCTATCTTGGTTCACTAAGTTTGTTGGTGCAAATGTATATATATATTTTTATTAGGCCTAGGATTCCGTGTTTAGTTTCCCCTTGGTTGTTGGGTGTTTTGAAAGTCAGATTTGTTCATAGCCTAAATCAGGATCATCACATCTTCCACACTGAACCCTTCCTATACGGTGATGATAAATTTTAGTTGTTGCACAACACATATGTGGAAAAAATATCTTTGAGAGAGAGTCTTGTTATGCTATGTTGAATTTTTGGTTATCCCACTTGTTATATTATGCTTACTTTTATCCCACTTGTTATGTTATGTTTATGGTTACCCCACTTGCTACGTTATGCTGAATTTTGTTATGTTGAATTTGTGGTTAGCACACTTGTTCTGTTATGTTTTTGGTTAGCCATGTTTGTTTGTTGACTTGTGGTTATCCTTCTCGTGGTTTGTGCTGATTTTCCGTTGACCCTTCATTTAGCTATGTGCCCTCCTTAATTTGGTTACTTTCCACTTTGATTTGACTTATAAATTCAGGATGTCATGCCTAGCATAATCGTAACATAATCCCTAACTTCACTTAAAAGGACCTTCTAAGAGGTCTTTGAGAGGCTATAAGAACTAGTATAGCCCTTTTTAAGAGCGATGCCTTTATGGAACTTTGAGGTCTGTTTTGGCATGGTTGATCAAGAGTTTTTAGGCACAATTATTTATGACGTCAAGGGTGTATAGGCTGAGCTTATCAAGCATGTATGTTCATTCTCGTTAAGCCATGGTATGCATCCAATCCATGGATGATGGATAGCCCCCTCTGCCCGAAGTTTGTCTTTCCCGGTGGTCGTCTATTTTGCCTTTCGGAGATGTCTAATCAATATTCTCCGGTGTTGTTCGGGAAACCTTACTGTGCTCCCCTGAGTCTCTGTTCCCCATTCCCGTTTAGCGCAAAGTCCCAAACTCCCAGCGGATTCAGCCGCCGTCATCTTGAAGATCCTTCTTTGCAGCATGAGAATCGAGATGAGTTCCTCTCCTCCATTAATTATTAATTACTTTGAATTCAAATCAAACCTTCCCTCCTACAGGAATAATTATTAATTACTTCGAATTCAAATCAAACCTTCCCTCCTACAGGAAACTACACTCGCTAGTCACTACTGAGGTTCCTTGTTCTTCGTTGGCTGCGACTGAGGTTCCCTGTTCGAATCCATATTATCACTAGCTGGATCATTCATGCCGTGCAGGCTCGTTATAACCGTCCCCAAATCAAGGATTTTTATCTGCAGTGGAGTCTTTGAAGAAAAGTCAAACGCTTTGGTTCGCTTACCCCTTTACCTAAAGAACTACTTTGGTCTTCTCATGTGGAATGATTTTTCATTTGCAGTGAATATGCTGCTGCAGGTGATCGACTCTCATTTGCAGAGAATATGCTGCAACATGTGACATTGTTGAATATGAACTCCAAATACCCGTCCACTTGGAGAAATAAGTATGGGAGAGCTATGGGGAGATGGGAAAATAGATGTGCTGAAAGGGTCTCAGGCGTATCGAAAAACTATCACATTTTCAACTTATCAATCTAAAAGGAAGCGATCGTGAAACCATTCGATGAGAGATCGTGAATATGTAATGTATTGGGCTTATTTTAGCATGATGTTGATTTTTTAAAGTTTAGTTTTTTTGCATTTTTTGTTTCTAAATGGATGGCCTTTATTAATTTTCTTATTCCAGGCAAGAGTATTGCTAGCGGCGAAGGAACAATCATCCACACGGGAACAATGATCACCATTCTCTTTGCTCCTGCTTATATGCTCCCAGAGACACTTTTCAGGAGTAGATCCCCAATATGCAGGTAATATCTGACAATGAGTTCGATACTTGTTAAGACGTGTCTTCTCCTTCAGTGGATGTTTGCACTTCGATTGTAATGTCGACCTGCTTTTTCCAAAGGAAAATATTCTATACCAGTAAACATGGGGGCTCATTTGCTTGGCCTTCTTTAGCGTATCGTTTTTTATATTCCCAATTGAAAAATGTGTTGGGCCTTCTTATTAAGCTATTGACTCTCCTACAACAATACCTTATCGCAACCTGCTTTCTCTGACGTTATTTTACATTATCGATATCCTATGTTTTAGCTGTAACCTATTTTCTCTCACATGATTTTGAAAATAATGAGTTGTTGTTGCATGAAATGTCATGAATAGTAGCTATCGTGTGGTTCCGTTTGTAGTTTATAAATAATTATTTATGCCTATATCATAATCAATGCATTACATACAAATGGACATGGTTCAAGAGTTTATGAAGTGTCACTTGTTTACTAAATATAAGGGTTTTGGAACATTGACCAACAATTTTATGTTACAAAGACAAAGATGCTTTTTGAAGATGACTATTAGTATTTTCAGTTTTATGTTACAAAGACTAAGACAATTTTATGTTACAAATATGCTTTTTGAAGATGACTCAAATATGGTTTAGGATTTTCAGTCTTATGTTGTTTTCTGGAGATGACTCAAATATGCTTTAGGATTTTCAGTTTTATGCTACAAAGGAATTTCAGTTTTATGTTACAAAAGAAAATATGTGTTTTAGAAATGAGTAGAATAGGGTAATAATTTATATTTTTCATTAAAGTTAACACATTTTTAAAGTCTTAAAAGTAGTACTAGACAAATTCCATAAAGTACTATGAAGTTATATATAATATTATAGAATATGTTTTGAAATTGAATGTATATGAAAAGCATGGCTTGCTTTTTTGAGGGATCATTATCATAACTCCTCAAGAAGGAAGGGTAGTGGTCATGGAAAGTTATTAAAATTTAATTACACTATGAATATATTATTGATTATTAATTAAATGTTTTATATAAAATATGTTTTGGATTATATATGTAATTGGTGATAAAAGAATTGAATTACTTATGAATTATTATGAGAAAATGATTGATAAGTTAGTTGATCATTAAGAGTATGTAATGTTTTAGGGAATTTTATAAAAATGAAACATAAGGTTGTTTTACTTGAGTAAAACAAGAAGAAAATGGAAAGTCCACAAGTTTGAATGGATTTCCATTTGAAATTTATAGGACTATATAGAGACAACTTGCCTCTATGTCTCTTGAACAAAGTTACCTAACTAATATGCAATGTTGTAAGGTAGTGATTATCTTTAAACAAAATTAAAAATGAGTAATTGCTAAGTTTGAAGATTTCAATGATATGACCAATTATCTATCATATTTTTAAACACTATTTATCTTAGATTTTAAACAAAATAAAAATTGGTAAGTTTGGATATTCCAGGTCAATCACTTATCATCTTTTTGAGTAGTTTAAATGAAATTAAAGAGGGGTGATGAACTTGAGTTGTTTTGCTCACTTTGAATATTCAAATGCTATGGTTATTAAAATATGACAAATCTTAGAATTTGAATGATTTTTCATGTGAATTCTATAAAGTAGTAATATTCTTGGTCAATGATATGGTGATAGTATAACATTGTTGTGTGTAAAAAATAATTTAATGAAATATTGTTATTTAAAATTGTATTGAAATAGTTTTGTTTTTAAATAAATTTTTATAATTTTTGGAATAAAAAATATTAAATTTAATTATTTTAAGAATTTAAAAGCTATAAATATAATATCACAAACTTAAGCATATTTACGAGGTTTTCAAATGAGTGAAGGGCCATGTGATTCTATGGAGTGAAGAAAGTGATATTTTTATTTATTTGAAATATTTGTGCCTATTATGAATGAGTTTTTATGAACGAGTATTCTAATATCACAAGATATTGAGAATTGAAAAGCTATAAATCTAATATCACAAACTTAGGCATATTATATGAGGTTTGCAACTGAGCGAAGGGCCATATGATTCTATGGAGTGAAGAAAGTGATATTTTGATTTATGAGAAATATTTGTGCCTATTATGAATGAGTTTTTATGATGATGGTTATTGTCAGAATAAAAAATTACCTTGAGAGTACATTCTTTGTTGGAGAATGGAATAAGTATGCCACCCACGAAAAGAAATCAAAGAAAATATAAAGTTCTTGAATATGTGGACATCAAAGATACGATACATCAAAATATTCAATAACTTTAAGATATGAAAAGGAGAAATGAATAATTAGAAATCATAATTTAGAGAGTCTAGATCATAATTAAATTTAGAACTTGAAGCAAAAGTAAACAAGATAGTTAAGAGAGAGAGACCCAAGTGTGTAATTGATCAAATTTTTGAAAGGAAGAAATATTTGTAGAGTTGAAATTTGAAACGGTGATGATACCATGAAAGATAAAAAAATCAATTGATTGGATATAAGTAAAAGTGTGTTTTCAATATGACAATGTGAAAGCACCCAAGGTGGGCCTATAATTTGAGGCAAAGGGAGATGTGAATGTGCATGACAATGTGAAAGCACCCAAAATGACAATGTGAAAGCACCCAATGTGGGCCTATAATTTGAGGCAATTATAATGCTAATATCATTTTTAGTAAAGAACTATATTATGTATTTGCACATAATAAAGGAAGATGTGAATGTGCAAATACATAATATAGTTCTTTAGAAAATATGACAATGTGAAAGCACCCAATGTGGGCCTATAAATTGAAAGCACATAATGTGTGTGTTTTCAATATGACAATGTGAAAGCACCCAAGGTGGGCCTATAATTTGAGGCAAAGGGAGATGTGAATTTGCAAATACATAATATAATACACTTTTAACTTATATCCAATCAATTGAATTTTTTTATCTTTCATGGTATCATCACCGTTTCAAATTTCAACTCTACAAATATTTCTTCCTTTCAAAAATTTGATCAATTACACACTTGGGTCTCTCTCTCTTAACTATCTTGTTTACTTTTGCTTCAAGTTCTAAATTTAATTATGATCTAGAATCTCTAAATTATGATTTCTAATTATTCATTTCTCCTTTTCATATCTTCAAGTTATTGAATATTTTGATGTATCGTATCTTTGATGTCCATATATTCAAGAACTTTATATTTTCTTTGATTTCTTTTCCTGGGTGGCATACTTATTCCATTCTCCAACAAAGAATACTCTCATGGTAATTTTTTATTCTTACAATAATCGTCATCATAAAAACTCATTCATAATAGGCACAAATATTTCTCATAAATCAAAATATCACTTTCTTCACTCCATAGAATCATATGGCCCTTCGCTCATTTGCAAACCTCATATAATATGCCTAAGTTTGTGATATTAGATTTATAGCTTTTCAATTCTCAATATCTTGTGATATTATAATACTCGTTCATAAAAACTCATTCATAATAGGCACAAATATTTCAAATAATTAAAAATATCACTTTCTTCACTCCATAGAATCACATGGCCCTTCACTCATTTGAAAACCTCGTAAATATGCTTAAGTTTGTGATATTATATTTATAGCTTTTAGATTCTTAAAATAATTAAATTTAACATTTTTTATTCCAAAAATTATAAAAATTTATTTAAAAACAAAACTATTTCAATACAATTTTAAATAACAATATTTCATTAAATTATTTTTTGCACACAACAATGTTATACTATCACCATATCATTGACCAAGAATATTACTACTTTATAGAATTCACATGAAAAATCATTCAAATTCTAAGATTTGTCATATTTTAATAACCATAGCATTTGAATATTCAAAGTGAGCAAAATAACTCAAGTTCATCACCCCTCTTTAATTTCATTTAAACTACTCAAAAAGATGATAAGTGATTGACCTGAAATATCCAAACTTACCAATTTTTATTTTGTTTAAAATCTAAGATAAATAATGTTTAAAAATATGATAGATAATTGGTCATATCATTGAAATCTTCAAACTTAGCAATTACTCATTTTTAATTTTGTTTAAAGATAATCACTACCTTACAACATTGCATATTAGTTAGGTAACTTTGTTCAAGAGACATAGAGGCAAGTTGTCTCTATATAGTCCTATAAATTTCAAATGGAAATCCATTCAAACTTGTGGACTTTCCATTTTCTTCTTGTTTTACTCAAGTAAAACAACCTTATGTTTCATTTTTATAAAATTCCCTAAAACATTACATACTCTTAATGATCAACTAACTTATCAATCATTTTCTCATAATAATTCATAAGTAATTCAATTCTTTTATCACCAATTACATATATAATCCAAAACATATTTTATATAAAAAATTTAATTAATAATCAATAATATATTCATAGTGTAATTAAATTTTAATAACTTTCCATGACCACTACCCTTCCTTCTTGAGGAGTTATGATAATGATCCCTCAAAAAAGCAAGCCATGCTTTTCATATACATTCAATTTCAAAACATATTCTATAATATTATATATAACTTCATAGTACTTTATGGAATTTGTAGTACTATTTTTAAGACTAAAAAAATTTGTTAACTTTAATGAAAAATATAAATTATTACCCTATTCTACTCATTTCTAAAACATATATTTTCCTTTGTAACATAAAACTGAAAATCCTAAAGCATATTTGAGTCATCTTCAGAAAACAACATAAGACTGAAAATCCTAAACCATATTTGAGTCATCTTCAAAAAGCATATTTGTAACATAAAATTGTCTTAGTCTTTGTAACATAAAACTGAAAATACTAAGAGTCATCTTCAAAAAGCATCTTTGTCTTTGTAACATAAAATTGTTGGTCAATGTTCCAAAACCCTTATATTTAGTAAACAAGTGACACTTCATAAACTCTTGAACCATGTCCATTTGTATGTAATGCATTGATTATGATATAGGCATAAATAATTATTTATAAACTACAAACGGAACCACATGATAGCTACTATTCAACAACTCATTATTTTCAAAATCATGTGACAGAAAATAGGTTACAACTCATTATTTTCAAAATCATGTGAGAGAAAATAGGTTACAGCTAAAACATAGGATATCGATAATGTAAAATAACGCCGGAGAAAGCAGGTTGCGATAAGGTATTGTTGTAGGAGAGTCAATAGCTTAATAAACAGGCCCAACACATTTTTCAATTGGGAATATAAAAAACGATACGCTAAAGAAGGCCAAGCAAATGAGCCCCCATGTTTACTGGTATAGAATATTTTCCTTTGGGAAAAGCAGGTCGACATTACAATCGAAGTGCAAACATCCATTGAAGGAGAAGACACGTCTTAACAAGTATCGAACTCATTGTCAGATATTACCAGCATATTGGGGATCTACTCCTGAGAAGCGTCTCTGGGAGCGTATAAGCAGGAGCAAAGAGAATGGTGATCGTTGTTCCCGTGTGGATGATTGTTCCTTCGCCGCTAGTAATACTCTTGCCTGGAATAAGAAAATTAATAAAGGCCATCCATTCAAGAAATTACATTTAGAAACAGAAAATGCAAAAAAATAAGCCCAATACATTACATATTCACGATCTCTCATTGAATGGTTTCACGATCGCTTCCTTTTAGATTGATAAGTTGAAAATGTGATAGTTTTTCGATACGCCTGAGACCCTTTCAGCACATCTATTTTCCCATCTCCCCATAGCTCTCCCATACTTATTTCTCCAAGTGGACGGGTATTTGGAGTTCATCTTCAACAATGTCACATGTTGCAGCATATTCTCTGCAAATGAGAGTCGATCACCTGCAGCAGCATATTCACTGCAAATGAAAAATCATTCCACATGAGAAGACCAAAGTAGTTCTTCAGGTAAAGGGGTAAGCGAACCAAAGCGTTTGACTTTTCTTCAAAGACTCCACTGCAGATAAAAATCCTTGATTTGGGAACGGTTATAACGAGCCTGCACGGCATGAATGATCCAGCTAGCGATAATATGGATTCGAACAGGGGAACCTCAGTCGCAGCCAACGAAGAACAAGGAACCTCAGTAGTGACTAGCGAGTGTAGTTTCCTGTAGGAGGGAAGGTTTGATTTGAATTCGAAGTAATTAATAATTATTCCTGTAGGAGGGAAGGTTTGATTTGAATTCGAAGTAATTAATAATTAATGGAGGGGAGGAACTCATCTCGATTCTCATGCTGCAAAGAAAAGAAGGATCTTCAAGACGACGGCGGCCGGATCCGCTGGGAGTTTGGGACTTTGCGCTAAACGGGAACGGGGAACAGAGACTCAGGGGAGCACAGTAAGGTTGCCCGAACAACACCGGAGAATATTGATTAGACATCTCCGAAAGGCAAAATAGACGACCACCGGGAGAGACAAACTTTGGGCGGAGGGGGCTATTCATCATCCAATCGGATTGGATGCATGCCATGGCTTAACGAGCATGAACGTACATGTTCGATAAGCTTAGTCGGGTGTATAAGGTTTTCTTTGTTTTAGTGTAATTAGTTTTTTTGGATCTACAAGCAACACCCAACCTGTTCTTACTAAACATTTTCCCTTTTTAGGGTTTCTATATCAATTTTGGTTCTCACTCTTTCAAGTGTACGAGTCCATATTGTTGCTTGTTTTGGCTGCATTTTTTAGTGCATTGACTGTCTTTGACTGTTATGAGCCATACTTGGTGTGCTTGTTAATTTCTTGGGGCTGTGGATGGTTCTTTTGTTGTACATTTATGTTCTCTCTCACACACGTATGTTAATGCCCTTGACTAAGGGCCAATTTGTTTTAGTTATTTACTTGCCTCTAAGAGGCAAGATTAGATCTGAAAGTTAAAATCTGAGTACAAGGAATGTTATTCCCATCATGTAAATCATTAGATATAATTTTTTCATGTTTGTTTTTTGATTTTGTTGACCATCCTTATGGCGATTGCAGATTCTTTTGTTAGCATGACGTGGCGAGATGGTCCATCTCTCCATCTGATTCTACACTAATAGTGTTTTTTTGCAGCTTCCCGTTTCCCTATAGCATCTGAAACAACCCGACCCCATTCTCAGTCGCCGACAATCCAAAAAATAGCTATTAAAATCGTCCTTCTGGGGAATCCTATGGCGTCCTTCCGAATTTAATGGCCATATCTTTCTTAAAATTGTACTTTCACGACTGATGACGTCCACATCTACAATGTACGGTGTGCGAGTAGCAGCGCGGAGTAGATGGAAAACACGACTGATGACGTCCGTCCACATCTACATGTACGGTGTGCGAGTAGCAGCGCGGAGCAGATGGAAAACAAAACATAAGCAACACAATCCTTTCGAGAGGCGTAAGATTATTCACAATATGAACAAGGGCGAAAAATACATTACATGTTATAGAGCGTTAAATGTGACGGCGGTTGCACTGTTCGCCGTTGGATCTTTTCTAAAGTAAGATCCAACGACGCACTGCTGTCCGCCGTTGGATCTTTTCTAAAGTAAGATCCAACGACGCACAGTACGACCGCCGTTACATTACATGCTCTATAGTATGTAATATATTTTTCTCCATAAACAATCATGCCAAAAGTTCGGCTTTGTTTCTTTGTTTGCTTTAACCAACCGCTGTGGAAAGGTAGGGAGAGAAAGGCAGACTCAGCCAACAAACAAGGGATCGAATGATCGAATGGAAACAACCAAGAATCATGGATGCTACTATTGCGGAATGACAATGAAGGACCATTCCAATATGTAAACTTATTTTTATTAAATTTAAATTCAAAGTTCTAGGATTAGTGTTTTTAAATTTGAATTTAAAGTTCGACCATTAGTGTTTTGTATTGATTTCTTTTGATGTCTAATAGATTGGATTGATTATTATATAAATAGTTGAGATTAACTATTATGTATTTATGTATGATTTATTTATTATAGAGTTATAAAAAAAAGTTTAGTGCATTCTTAATATAGAAAATAATGTTCAAAACCAAATATATTGAAATTTTATATTGTGTTGATATATTAATAATAGAGTAAATAGAACATACAAGGTTGTGATTATTAGTGAATACAAATACAAGGGTGTAATAACATATGCATTGATTGAATGACAATGTATAGGTGTAAGTGATAATGGTTGGAAAGTAGTAAGCATTGCTTTATTAATCATGTATAGGTTTAAAGTGATTGTTGTAGTCTGAAATACATAACATTAACTTTCAATTTCTATCTAAATTGAATATGATCCCAAATAAATAGTACTTTTATAAAAAAACTTAATATTTTTACTAATAAATACTTTACAATCTAAGTATCATAATTAGGAGGATATTTGACCCAAATATGTAATTCACAAAGGTTATAGAGGATTGGATTGTGTGAAAACAAGATATTATCAAATAAATATTAAAGGAGTGAAACTTTTTACATGTTTAATTATACTACAATGCAATAAGAACAAAATAATAATGAAAATATTTATAACGGTTAAAAATAAGGTAAGACTAGCAATGCAAATAGGCTTCGCTTAAAAAAAATATGTAATGTGCATAAAACAAGAAAGAAAATATTTATAACTGTTAAAAATAAGGTAAGACTAGCAATGCAAATAGGCTTTGCTTAAAAAAAAATATGTAATGTGCATAAAACAAGAAAGAAAAGAGCATGTATATGTTAAATATTGGAAAGATTGATCAAAACAAAATTACAACACATTTAGGTATCCACTAAGCACAAGCAAGTGAACACCTTGTATAAGTTAGAGAGTAAACAAAAAAATCATTTTAAAATGGAAAGAGACACAACAATGTGTTGAATTGAAGAAAAATATACTGATGTATCAAAGATTTGATCCTTGGCATACTTTCTTTTTGAGGAAAAATATATCTTTACATTCCAAAGAGAATATACATATAAATGTCCATAGAGTTGATCAACAAAAAGGTTCATAAAAGTCTTTCCTACCTGGTATGTCCACAAAGTCGATTATGGCACCTCTTCCTAATACAAATGTTAAAAAACAAGATTTACAGAATATAGACTCAAAGTGTTATTCAACAACAACCTCAAAAACATGATAGAGCTAAAGAATTTTTAATTGTCCATGACAAACTAAAATAGAAATTTCAATGTCGCTCGCTCCCTTCCATCGAAAAATTCATAAAACAAAAAAGCTCCTTCATCCAAAAGGAGCATATGTTTAGACATGGAGTCCGCTTGGGAATTTAACTCCCTATAAATATGCATGAAATAAAACCATTTAAAGGGTTGTGTAAAGGTATGAATTTTCTTGCAAAGATGTTTAAAGCAAACTACCTCCATTTTATTATTTTATTTTCCCAGTTAATGGTTGTCTTGGAGTTTCCCAACACTTCCAGCTCCTTAATATTATGTTTGGTAGAGGAAAAAAAAGAGAGTCCATAGAGAAAATAATTCTTCCTTCATATTTGAATTGATCCCCTGTAAGTATCTGATAAGAAAATAGTGAGAACGATTAACGAAAAGAACTGCACCAACCCCACATTTGGGTGGATGATCCCAACAAACACCATTGAAATATCCTCATAATATATCAAAATCTAGATGAGGCATTAACAGACACCAACTATTTTTGAATTTGATATTGGACTTGAATTCTTGTAAGTATGACGGGATACTGGAAGAAGGGTACACAGTTTTAATCTCTCTTATTAGATTTTATAATGTCTTGTTTCTGTTTACTGCTTCTTAGTCAATTTGTAACAAGGTATAGCTTAATAATAGGGTTTTCCGGAGAATCCGCAGTTGTCATTTTGAAAAATCGATGTTTTGATTCCGAATTAGGAACCATCATCAAGACAAATACGAGAAATATGAGAAAGGAGTTTTGGATGCTACCCTCATGTGGGATCAATCCATCTTCGATGTGTTGTAACCTCATTTTATCCCTTTTTAATACAAAATCTCTCAACTATTTTTGTAAAAAAAAAATGTTCCTAGGTATTAGTTCTCGAGTCATAGTTCATGTTGGTCATATTTTTTATGCCAAATTTCTTGTTTACCATACTTGATCATAGTTCCTCTATTAATCTTCCTATTGGTCATAATTCCTTGGTCATAGTCTCTTTGTGAGTTTTTTATATTGATAATACTTCTTTCTTCAAATATCCTATGAATTGTAGTTCCTTCATCAAATCTCTTGTTGGTCATAGTTCCTAGTGGAAATTTGACCAAACTTCATCGAAATTCTTATCAATTATAGTTTCTATGGGTTATGGTTCCTAGGTCAAAGTTCATGTCGAGTAGGGTTCTCGTTGGTCATAGTTCCTTTCCTAGAGTTATTGTTTACTTATTTCCTTAGCCATATTTCTTGTTGGTTATAGTTCTTGTAGATCATATTTTTTGTCAGTCATAGTTCTTCTTAATAATAGTTCTTATGATAGTTCCTCGATCATAGTTCTTTCATCAAACTTCTTGTCAATAAATGTTTTTATCACCTATAGTTCTTAAGTCATAGTTCTTTCATCAAAGTTCCTATTAAAAATAGTTCCTATCTCAAAATTTGTGTGTTTTGGAACTGTAACTAACTTGAGAACATTAACCAAGGAAATTCCTTTTCTATTTTGAAATTATTTTAAATAATTTTGTTTCTTATCTTTTTGAAAATTATTTATATGTTTTTAGCCTTCCTATGATCCTTCCCCTTCACCTTTGAAACACTTATAAATACTCTTGCTAGTTCTTATTATATAAACACCTAAGATATAAAAAAACATGACTTGGGTTGGAAAATTTGAGTAAGAATACAACTTAAAGGAGCGACTTCATCTTCATTAAAAAAATCTAATCTTATCAACGCATCCCCATCATCGCTACCTCACCATCTATATTCCTTCCATAGTCCATTATTAGGTCTTCTCTAAGAGTTTCCCTATAATAAATTCCTAATTTTCCTCTACAAAGGTTTCTCTAGAAGACTATTATTATTTGAATGAGTTGGGACAATCTAAGTCCCTTCATCTCTTCCATATCCCTATGGATATGTCCCTCCACTAATATTCATCATTTCACTTTAGGACCTCTTCTTGTCATCATAAACCATTTTACTTTGGGAAAGCCTCCTTGTACATACCATGATTTGCATGCATCCCATTTGGGAAAATCTCAAGGGTGTGAATTTATGGAGAGAAACATCAATGCATACAATATACATAATTAAAGAGATCTCGACATGATCTAAGTGGCTCCCAAAAGAGGTATTTCTTATTTTTTTTTACTACCATCACGCTTTAGGTAAAAAAATTGTTGGACAATATTCAGTCTTTTTTATGATAATAACAATGGTAAGAATATGTGTTTATACCATAAAGACATTTTCTCCCATAATATTTTGTGACCTTCCATTTCTATCCATCTATTCAATGTCTTCATGCATAGGTAATATGTAGTTTCATCATAAACCTTTGAAAGAGATGCTCAAAGAAATAAGCAATTCCTTTTCATCCATCCTCTCCTTCCCTCATGATTGATCGATGAACAATCTCGCATCTTATACCCTAACATTCTCATATGATTACACTTGTCATCAACCAATATTTTTAAACATGGTCCCTATTATCAATTTTGATGTATGGATGTGATAGCAAATGTAATCCATTTGTTTCTTTCATCCACAAAAAATTAAACTATATTGTGATTCATGTGCACTTAGTACATAGACATTTGAAGGTCTATGATACAATTTCAATAATTATTTTCATTTTTAGTTTGGTTTTCATTTTTTCTTTTTATAGGATTTATTGATTCTATAAGTAAATATAAAATGTTTTAAATTTAACCCTACTTTTGTTTAGTGTTGTACTTTAATTTAAAATAATTTTTAGTTGTATGAGATAATTCAATACGCTATATTTTTATTCCATATAAGTCATATATATAAATATAATTTATGTATTCTTTGTCATATGATATACCTAAATTATCAATGTTTATACATGGTTTTCAAATTGTTTATTTAAATTTTTAATTTAATATTTAACATTTGTATACACAATATAATTAAATACAAAATTTATGATAATATAATTAAATATTTTAATTTTTTTGTTAATATATAATACTTTGAATTTTGTAATTTTATTTTTTATTAATTTGTTTTTATCTATTTTAATTTGATGATTTGTTTCTTTAATTTAATAATTTTATGATTTATTTTATATTTGTTTTGTTGGCAAAGTGGTGGAACCCCCTGACTAGTTTTCCATTGGCTATGGTTGGATTTTTTGGTATCCATGGGATTAGAAATTGCCACCTTTCAACTTATGCAGACATCTTAACCATAATAACCATAATCCTCCACAGACTATTCTACATCTCACAGCTTATGATTTATTTTATATTAAACATTATTTGAAAATGACTTTTTTTGCTTTTATTAATTGAATAAATAAAATACACATTTAAAATATAATAAAAAATTAAAATACATATTTAAAACATAATATTTTTGAAGTTTTTAAATAACAAAAACTTAAAATTATTTTAGAGAAAAAATAATAATTTGTAACCGTTTTAAATTTTGAATACCAATTTCAAATTACATGAAATATTTAAAAGATTATAATAAAATTGAAATATATAAATAAATATAACATTAATATACAAGATAAAAAAGAAAAAAGACTACTTCACATTTAGCTAGTGAATATCATATAATTCTATTATATCCAAAATACTAACCATCAAATGGGTTGAAGATAAAAATATAAGAATGAATCTAGAATGTAGCACTGCTCATATAGTTTGAAGAATAACATGAAGCCTTCACAGATTAAATCCAAATTTCAATTTGCAGTACATTGTTGGGCGATGCATAATGGCTAAGATAACAAGATCTCTTGTAGAGGCTTTATGGATGGTCTCAATCTCAACTTTTTTGTGAGACATGTGAAAGAATTGTGGTGCCCACAGGTGGGTACTGGAACAACTATGGGTTTAGATTCTTTTAACTTCTCTTCCAAAAGCATCTTTACACATTTTAGAATTGTATTTTTGTTGGCCGGTAGTGATGATGGACATTCTTTACTGGAAACAATGGTCCACCTTGTATTCTCAATTCTGTTTATATTAGGAATATATATTGCTCTTTTACACAAACAGATTCATCCTATCACTTTCTTTTTGTTATGTGGATATGGTAATAGAAATCGGAAGGAACATGAGGAAATAAATAACTCAAATTTTTCTTCTTCTGGCAGATGTGAGAAATTGCCACAATATCGTCAATGTCAAGAAAGATTTCTTGAGCGATGGCCATACATAAATTTGGATGGCATGTAGAAGATGAACAGAATATTCATTAGCCAATAAACGACTTCAATCAACATTACCATTGAATTCTTTTAATATCTGATTAAAGATTGAAGGCCAAAATCCAAGCAAATGACATATACCTTAATCAAATTCGTCGATCTTAAGCAGTGGTTTTGTGAAGGATGATAGCATACTAAACTCATACTAGTTTCAAGCGACTTCAATCAACATTTCCATTAATTATTCTAATATTTGATTAAATATTGATGGCTAAAATCCAAGCAAATGACATATATACCTTAACTAAATTTGTCGATCTTATGTAGTGATTTTGTGGAGGTTGACAACTTAATAAACCCATACTAGTTTCAAGTGACCTCAATCAACATTGCCATTGAATTATTCTAATGATTTGATTAAAGATTGATGGCCGAAATCCAAGGAAATGACATATACCTTAACTAAATTCGTCGATCTTAAGCAGTGATTTTGTGAAGGTGACAACATAGTAAACCCATACTAGTTTCTGCATCTTATGTATAGTGATAAACATCTGGCAGTGGAAAGGTGCATAGTATACCTGAAGGTGCTCGTCGTCGGCGACATGGTCTCACCAGGAGGGAGAGCAGAAAGAGGAGAAGCCTAATGGGGTCTATAGAAGACGGAAGGGAAGAGGTAACTGGGGCGAGGTGGAGCCCGATGACACACAACAAGCTTGGTGAATTTTGTTGTGTTAATCGTCTTTAATTGTTTGAGGGATACTTTGGCATGTTGGTTAATAATCCCGCTATACTATACAACATAGTTATTTGGTTATTTCATTTTTTAAGTAATAAGACTTATTTTTTTGTATTGCTAGTTAACTATATTACTACTCCTATAATTTTGTCTAAACATCCATATTGTTGCTACTTTCATTTATATGTTATTGTTAGTGTATGTTTCAACTTTAACATAGGGACCTCTTGGGAGTGTTAAAGTTGAAAGAAATGAAAATTATGTTTTAATGTGGTACTTTAAATAGATTAAAATTATGTTTTATTGATAAAACTGTGTTATCTTGGTTCACTAAGTTTGTTGGTGCAAGTGTATTGGGAATTTTTTGTTCTTGATTAGGCCTAGGATTCCATGTTTGGTTTCCCCTTGGTTGGGTGTTTTGAAAGTCATATTCTGACAAAACCTAAATTAGGATGATCACATATTCCAGGTTGAACCCTTCCTATAAGGTGATGATAAACTTCCAGATATTTAATGGCACATATGTGGACCACATATCTTTGAGAGAGAGTCTTGTTATGTTATGTTGAATTTGTGGTTAGCCCACTTGTTATGTTATGTTGACTTTGTGATTATGCTACTTGTTATGTTAGCCCACTTGTTATGTTATGTTGACTTTGTGGTTAGGCTACTTGTTATGTTATGTTGAATTTTGTTATGTTGACTTTGTTGTTAGGACACTTGTTATGTTATGCTTATAGTTACCCCACTTATTATGTTATGTTGAATTTTTGGTTAGCTCGCTTGTTATGTTATGTTTGTAGTTAACCATGTTTGTGTGTTGACTCGTGGTTGGATTTTTTGTTGACCCTTCACTTTGCTATGTGCCCTCCTTAATTTGGTTACTTTCCACTTTGATTTGACTTATAAATTGATGATGTCATGCCTAGACTTATCGTAACAAAATCCCTAATGTCACTTAGAAGGACCTTTTAGGAGGTATTTGAGAGGTTATAAGAACCAGTATAGCCTTTGTTGAGAGTGATGTCTTTATGGCACTTTGAGATCCATTTTGGCACGATTGGTCTAAGGTTTTTAGGCACACTTTTTAATGAAGTCAATGGTTTGTAAGGTTGTCTCTGCTTGAGCATAATTTGTTTTTTGGGTCTACAAGCAACACCCCACTTGTCCTTACTTAGCACTATTCTTTCTAAGGGTTTCTATAGCAATTTTGGCTCTCACTCCTTCACTTGTGTGAGTCCATATTGTTTCTTTTTGTGGCTACATTTTTGCTGCATTGACTGTCGACTTTGACTATTTTGAGGGATACTTGGTGTGTTGGTTAATATTTTGGGGTTGATATTGACCATGTTGCACCTCTTTGAGTGGTTGGTTCTTTTGTTGTATGTGTATGTCCTTTTATGGTCTCTCTCTAACATGTATGTTAATTCCCTTAACTAAGGGCCAGTTTGTTCCAGTTATTTATTTTCCTTTTAGAGGAAAGAGTTGATATGAAAGTTAAAATATGAGTACAAGGAAGGTTATTCCCATCACATAAGTCATCATATATGATTTTTTCATGTTTGTTCTTCAATTTTGTTGCATTGATTGTCTTTGACTATTTGAGGGATACTCTGGCATGATGGTTATGAATCCCACTATACTATACAACATAGTTATTTGGTTATTTGACTTGTTAAGTAATAAGACTTATTCTTTTATATTGTTAGTTATCTCTATTACTACTCCTATAATTTTGTCTAAATAACCATACTAATACTAATTTCATTTACATGTTATTGTTAGTGTATGTTTCAACTTTAACACAGGGACCTCTTGGGAGTGTTAAAGTTGAAAGAGATGAAAATTATGTTTTAATGGAGTAGTTGAAAAAGATGAAAATTATGTTTTAATGATACAACTGTGCTATCTTGGTTAACTAAGTTTGTTGGTGCAAGAGTATTGGTATTTTTTTGTTCTTGACTAGGACTAGGATTCCACGTTTGTTTTCCCCTTGGTTGGGTTTTTGGAAAGTCATATTCTGACAGAACCTAAATGAGGACGATCACATGTTATAGGTTGAACCCTTCCTATACAGTGATGATAAAATTTCAGCTATTGCATGGCACATATGTGGACCACATACCTTTGAGAGAGAGTATTGTTATGTCATGTTGAATTTGTGGTTATCCCACTTGTTATGTTATGTTGAATTTTGTTATGTTCACTTAGTGGTTAGACCACTTGTTATGTTATGTTTATGGTTACCCCACTTGTTATGCTATGTTGAATTTTGTTATATTTCCTTTTAGTTAGCCCACTTGTTCTGTTATGTTTGTAGTTAGCCATGTTTGTGTGTTGACTTGTGGTTAGCCCTCTTATGGTTATATTTTTTGTGGACCTTTTATTTAGCTATGTTCCCTTCTTAATTTGGTTACTTACCACTTTGATTTTACTTATAAATTGATGACGTCATGCCTAGCCTAATTGTAAGAGAATCCCTAAAGTCACTTTGAAAGACCTACTTGGAGGTCTTTGAGAGACTATACGAACTAATATATCCTTTGTTGAGAGCGATGTCTTTATGGAACATTGAGATCTATTTTGGCATGATTGATATAGGGTTTTCAGGCACACTTGTTTATGACATAGAGGGTTTTTAAGGTTGTCTCTGGTTGAGCATTATTTGTTTTTTAGGTTTACAAGCAACAACCAAACTCTCCTTACTTAGAAATATCCTTTATGAGTGTTTCTATGGAAATTTTGGTTCTCACTTCTTTATGCATGTGAGTCCATACTGCTGCTTGTTGTGGTTGCACTTTTTGTTGCGTTGATTGTCTTTGACTGTGTTAAGGGATACTTGGTGTGCTGGTTGATTTTTTGGGTTTGATATTGATTGTGTCATACCTCCTTGAATGGATGGTTCTTTTGTTGTACTTGTATGTCATTTTTATCAAAATGTATGGTCTCTCTCTTAGGTATGTTAATTCCCTTGACTAAGGGCCAGTTTATTCAAGTTATTTACTTACCTCTGAGAGGAAAGATTTGAACTAAAAGTTAAAATCTGAGTGCAAGGAACGGTATTCCCATCATGCAAGTAATCGGCTACGATTTTGTCATGTTTGTTCTATGATTTTGTTGCGTTGATTGTATTTGTTTATTTTAGTGATACTTTGGTGTGCTAGTTATGAAGCCCACTATACTATACAACATAGTTATTTTGTTATTTTATTTGTTAAGTAATAATACTTGTTCTTTTATATTGTTAGTTAGATCTATTACTGCTCTTATAATTTGGTCTAATAATACCACCATTGCTTTCATTTACATGTCATTGTTATTATATGCTTCAACTTTAACACTTTGGCCTCTTAGGAGTGTTAAAGTTCAAAGAGATGAAAATTATGTTTTAATGTAGTAGTTGAAAGAGATGAAAATTATGTTTTAATGATACAAATATGCTATCTTAGTTCACTAAGTTTGTTGGTGAAAGTGTATTGGATATTTTTTGTTCTTGATTAGGCCTAGGATTCCATGTTTGGTTTCCCCTTGGTTTGGTGTTTTGAAAGTCAGATTTTGGCATAATTTGAATGAGGATAGATCATTGAGTTTAACACAACATGGTAGATGATTAGAACTAGAGAAACCTATGAAACCCTAGTTGGGAAACAATATATAGGAGCCTATCCAACTTGATCCCCATCCCTCAACCAAAGGACATGAATCTATGAATAATTTTTGACTAAGAAATTTGTCTTCGGGGTTGATTTTGAGGGCTCTATTCTTTATGCACTTTGAAATTAATTCAAGCTATGTTATGTTCAAGTTTGGGTTACCCTACTTTGTTTGCATGCTATGGAAAGTGAGGTCCAATTCCAACTTCAATAATCAAGCACAATTGTTTTTAGATATCTTTTTTTATGTGAACTTGTATATGATTATTACTCCACTTAAAGGTTATTCTTTGACTATGAAGTGACAGCATATTCAAGCTTCATGTGGGTAGCATAATTCTCATTAATACGTCAATTTCATTAACCCCATACAATAAAATCTACTTGGGCAGTCCCTTATCAGTAATACCTGATCTCCTAGAAACCTTGGACAAAGGTATTTTGCATATTTTAGTAGTCATCCTAGCTTGTTCTCCTTGGAAGTAAATATAAAATAAATGGGAACTTGAACCTACTTCCTCCTATGTCATAGATAACACATTTAACCTTATGGGGGTGGGGGGATGCTTAACCTTGGTGTTAGCACTATTTAACCTTGAGGGGGTGGGGGGGGATGCTTAACCTTGGTGTTAGCACTATTTAACCTTGTGGGGGTGGGATTGTGGGGGTGGCAGGTTCTTAACGGGGGTGGGGGGTGTAGATAACACATTTAACCTTGCAAGGGTGGGGGATTCTTAAAGCACCCAACTCACGAGGAAGAGAGTAATATTATAATGC
This sequence comes from Pseudotsuga menziesii, assembly GCA_001517045.1. Lineage (NCBI taxonomy): Eukaryota > Viridiplantae > Streptophyta > Pinopsida > Pinales > Pinaceae > Pseudotsuga > Pseudotsuga menziesii. The sequence continues at coordinate 594,877 of LPNX011131936.1, read as the reverse complement.
ACTACGCACCGAGATGGGTTGAAATCATCGACATATATAAGCACTTGAATAGTTTTTAACCCGGCGCATGTGGGATATTTACCACAAGAGTATAAAGATATATGAAAGAATACAACATCCAATGACTTAAAATCATTCTACTGGAAAAAGTGGTGTGAGGCAGGGATGATTTTAAGGAACCATACTTATTTAAAAGTGTATAAATGTTGGCGAATATTACCAATTCTTAAAACACCAACTTTAAAATGATTGGCGATATTTTTGAAAAAATATTTTAATTTCCAAGGATTTTATATCGTTTATATAATAATTTGGCGATTTTTAGGGTGAAAAAAAGTTACCCAATCAAAATTGGGCAAAACAGGGCTTCAAAAAATGCAAAATGGTGAATCTTTTTTGGGAGAAAAACATGGAAAAATAGCCCACTGGGCTAAAATTCGCCCCTAAAATTATCCCTAGTGTAAGGTTAGGATCCAAGGGGAAGAGCAAAATTTTCCTGTCGACGTGTAGATCTAAACACATGTCGATGCAACATTATTTTTCCAACTAGATAAACAAATTAAAATCACTCCGCTAGCAAAAGTGGTGTGAGGTTAAAGTTGAAAGGGCAAAGCGGAATGTGATGTTGCTAATTGAAAAGACAGTAAAGGAACCCAGTTTCTAAGGTAGCGAAAACTTCTTTGGGAGTTATAAAGGGAAAGGAAATGAAACATTTTGTAGTGGTGGGAATCAATCACTAAGAGGAGGCCAAGGATACTCTAATCATGGTATATTTTGGATTTTTAATGTTTTGGATGTACAAATACAGATCCGACGGTTTCCAACGCTAGTGATTGCGATGGTAGCTTGATATGCAGTTGGCGGTGGACATGTTTGCACATGGTTTGTGAATTAACAATTGCAACAGATAATGTTTTTTTTGGCCAAACGAAAAACACTTGACTTAATTACTGTTCAGGAAGAGCGTCTTAAGTTAGCATTATTTTCCGCACTATGAAATATTGTTGTAGCAAAGGATCTCAACCAGGATACGAGAATTGCATATGGTCAAGACAAGATTTTAGGTGTGTGGTCACAATGGATGGAACAATTTTTTAGAAGTCTGGTACAATGAGTGATGGTGGAGGAAATCCCCAGGGTGGTAAGATGGAAACATCCATTCTGTCTTGTATTGTTTCTAGTGAAGCAGTATTAAGGAGCCGAAAAGGCCATTTCACATTTGGAGTTGGAAAAAGTCAAGACCTGAATGGAGATAAAATGGTCTCTTGCAGTGAGGACTTAACGTAATAGGCATTTCTGTAGCACCCTTTTATGGTTCTGTCAATTTTCCATCCTTCATTGGTGAGTCCTTTGCAAGGATCCTTGGGAATTAGACCGCAAATTTTCTAGAAATGACTCAATCGGTGACGTGATGTGATCCAGGTTGAAAAGGTTGCTAAAAAGGTCTTCATGTCGAAACTACTCATACTCATATCAGGCATAGTTACCGATTTAAGGGTTTAACTGATAGGCCTTTAGAGGTTTTATGTTTCGATAGAAAGATAGTAACTTGTTTACAAACTCAAGAATGAATTTAGAGAACTAAAATGTTAGAGAACAATTGAGAGATTCAACGAGAAAAGAGGCAGCTGAATTTGGCATTCAAATCAACACGTTAATGAATGATGAAAGTCACGTGGATAACATGGATATCAGAGAAACAATTGAAGATCATCTTGCGGATACAATTGCAAAAGGTTCTACAAGAAGTGTTATTTCGACTAAATCTCTAAAGAAGAAACACCATTTGTCTAATGCTTGTTCAAAAAGTTCTAAAGATGTTTTAGTGAATTCTCCGATGTTGGTTGTTTGATAAATGGTGAGATTTGTAATGTAGATTATGGAGGCAATAAATTGATGGGTACAGATAATTGCCGATGAAGTATCAAGCATTGAAAAGTGTTGTTATTCTAATGCACTAGATAGTGATGTGTGGACAAGAAGGAAGCTTGCATCTATTAATGAGAATAATATATTGTTGGGGTCATCCGTTGCATTACCATATCCATCAACTAGTGATGTCAATGATGCATCTAGGGTTAGGAGTTCACTCATATTAAAGAGACTATCTAGTGCTGCTGTATACAGTTTAACTGAGAAAAACATGGGCAGGAAATGGTTGCAGGAGATGTTGATGTACCTATTCATCTGAATACCTTTGATATTGTTGTGGAAAGGCTTGTTAAGGTAGGAAGAGATAAGCATGCTGTTGATTTCTTTAATAAAATGGAGGAGTATGGGTTTAAGTAGAATGAGGTATCTCAAAAGATTGTCGTCGAATGGATTTATGAGAGAGGGTTTGCAAGTTATGTAGAAAATTTAGTGAAACGTTTGGCAGATACGTATTATCCCAAAGAAGAGATTTGTAATACACTCGTCAAAGGCTGATTCATTGTGGGGAAATTGAATGAATCCAAGATAATAGTGAATGAGATGTCAGTTGGACAAATTTCCATGGGGGTGATGGAATACAATGCTTTGCTTGATCGAATTTGCAAATTATGCAGAGAGAAGTGTTGAGTAAAATAGTTGTCATTGATGGAAAAACTGTTAACGAAAGTCAAAGATATGGTGCCAGGATGAAACCAACATAATAACAAAGGAATAAACCTGTTGCAGATTGCAGGTAAGGAATAACTTGGTTGCAGTTTGCAGGTTGAATGAAAAACTAATAACCCTATAGCAAGTTGAATGACTGAGATCGATCATCCAAGTAAATTGATGGTTCACAATGTTCTTGCTGAATGAACTAACATAGAGGTTAAACATGTGTGAAGTGACAAAGTTCCACAAAATATCAAGACCGGACAGTTGATATTAGTTCCTCTAAAATAGATCAACAGTTTAGAAAAATAATTGAGGAAATCGAAAAGGTGCAAAGCAATTATACAAAGTCGTGACTTCCGCAGTCCATAGTGTGGAAAGGAACTTGCAGAAAGAAAAGTTCGGAAAGCAGAAATCCTGGAAGTTGGTTCTGCAACAATCAAGATCGGACGACTTATATTAGTCCCACACTAGATCAGGCGGTTAAGGATTAGTTCTGACACCCGAAAGTCAGTTCCGCAACAATCAATATCGGATGGCTTATATTAGTACCGCACTAAGATTTAATGGTTAAGGATTAGTTCCGATGCTCGGAATTCGGTTCCGCAACAACCAAGATTGGACGGCTTATATTATTCCCGCACTAGATCCGACGGTCAAGTGGAAAAAACAAACTTCCACAGAAGATCAAGATCAGATGAATGAGATTAGTTCCACTAAAACAGAGCAACGGTTTGGAAAAAGAAGTGCGAAAAGAAGGAAGATGGAAAGTCGAGATACGATTTAAGCAAATGTTACATTTCCGGATCTTGCATCCCGCGATCTGGAGATTGACGCTCATGGAAAATCCCGATGAAGATCAACGATGGGGAATTGTTGAAATAGAAACTTGGTGCAGAAATACGATTTCAAAAGGGAATTTTTTAGAGTAGATCAACGGTCCAGAGAGATTCAGACATAAGATAACTATCTAGATTGTATCTAGAGAAGAAAATTATGAAAGCACTAGAAAACGATAAACAGGTTGGTGGAAATGAGTACTGAGCTGTGGGAAGACCGAAATGGTGCCTTTACTGAAAACTTAAAGATGAAATGATGCTATGGTTGAATGGGTAGATGATGAATAGGTGTGTCTGTAAGTAAACAGTCACGATCCAAAAAAGAAAGAGCGCAACTATGGAGAGATGCATTGATAAGAAATAGTTAAAGGGTATTTATTGAATGAAAGTGTAATGAATTAGTTGTCTTTGTTAGGAAGCTTGACAGAGTCTAAAGTAAATAGTCTACAGTTGTTCCAAAAGACTGAGAAAATCAGTACAGGGTGGCAGGGCGGTGCTAGGGTAGGCCACAGGTCTGCATGGGGTAGAAGCATCCTTCTAATCGTAGCTAGATAATAGGGTGTCGTAGCATCCTTTTCTGTTGAAGCAGACAGAAAACCATAGGGGTGTTGTAGCATCCCTGTATGTAGTTGCAGGAAAAACTTAGGGTGTGTTTACATCCTTTCTGTAGTAGTAGATAAACAATTTTGTAAATTCATCTTATTAATGAGTTTGTGTTGGTGGTTTTCCCTTTGAGGTTTCCACGATAAAATATGTGTCTTGATTGTTGATTTTTGTATATTTTAAGAAAAAAAGGACAATACTGATTCCCCCCCCCCCCCCCCGCTTCTTAGTATTGTGGGATAAACCAACAATTGGTATCAGAGCAGGTTCCTTCACAACAACATAACCACTGGAAGGAAGATCCCATCCAAAAATCACAATGGATCAACAAGAAGGATTGGCCACTAAAAAACCTCCACTATTTACCGGAGAGAATTATGCTTACTAGAGTGTAAGAATGAGGTTTCATAGGAAACCAATACCCTATAGACACATTTGAACTAGGTGAATATGAAGGTAATGCCAAAGCCCTAAACGCAATCTTAAGTGGTTTAACAAACTCGGTATTTACTAAAGTTATGCAATGCACATCTTCCAAACAAGCTTGGGACAAGTTGAAAATTATCTATGAAGGAGAATCTAAGGTCAAAGAATCCAAACTTCAAACATATAAAGGTCAATTTGAAAGTCTTAAAATGAAAGAAGAAGAGAATATTGGTGAATACCTTCTTCATGTAGATGAAGTTGTTAATGCGATGAAAGGGCTTGGAGGAAAATTACAAGAAAAGGAAGTGGTAAGCAAAGTACTAAGAACATTACTAATGAGATATGACCCAAAGGTATCCACCTTATAAGAACAAGATGATCTTAAAAAGGTAACAATGGATGAGTTACATGGAATTCTCACTGCATATGATATGAGGACAGGATAAAATGGATCTTCAAGAAAAGAAGCATATTTTAAAGCCTCGAAAAATCAATCAGAAAACCCAAATGATGAGGAAGCTCTTTTCCTTAATAAACTTGAGAGAGGGACTGGAATATACAAGGGGAAGTTACCTTTAAAGTGTTTTAATTGTGGAAGGATTGGACATTTTGCCTCTAAATGCACCTACACTAAATAAGATGAGAATGAAGAAAAGGAAACTTCGAAGTTCAAAACGGGTAAACCAGGAAACAAGAAAAAACCCTATGGGAGAAATAAAATTGTTTACACCATGGAAGACAATGATGATTCAGATGAAAGTGAAGTTGAAGAAACCAAAGTTTTATTTATGGGCCTAGATACTCAAGCCTCAAATAGTGACTTAGATGTAGAAGAAGAAGTAGACCTAAGAGCTGAACTTGTTAGCGCCCTCAAAGAACTTGAGAAATGTAGGAAAAAGAACAGACAGTCAAATATTTCCATCATTCAGTTGGAAGCTCAAGTTCTAGATGCCAAAAAGGTTGAGGAGGACCTAAAACTACAGCTAAAAAGAAGAATAAAGGAGTCTGAAAATCTTACAGAAGAAACCATGCAATTCAAGAGAAAGCTTGATGAAGGATCTACGAAATCGAAGTTTGAGAATAGATTAAGGATTCTAGATGACATTCTAAGTAGCCAAAGACCATCAAGTGATAGGTCTAGTTTGGGTTTTGTTAAAAAGAAGAAGCAAGAGAGTTTTCCTGTCACCAATCAAGAAGGAAGTAAGAAAATCTATGCTGAAGTACTAAAGACTCCAGCTAAAAAGGAAGGAAGCAAGAAAGCAGGATTAATTTCTCAAGATAAAAATAGAAATAATATAACATCCAAGAGACCAAATAGATATCTACAGATCTTTTTAGGTCACTACTATTCCTGTAATAATTTTGGTCATAAATCCTTAAATTGTAGAACTAAAAGAAAGGTTTCTGAATACAAGAATAAGTCATCAAGTAATAAGTCGAAGGGAAATAAGAATCTTTTTACACTACTCAAAAAATATGACATAGAATGGTATAAGTGTAATAACTATGGACATATGGCAATATATTGTAAACTGAAAACTCCCACAAGGAATATTTTTGCAATCAAATCTCAAAACACCAAACAAAAGAAGTATTGGAGAGAAAAGGAAGAAAATGAAAGTTCCTTGATTGTTTTATGTGCAACCGAAATCCAAAACTTATGGCACTTGGATAGTGGTTGTTCAAAACACATGATTGGTGACCCAAGAGAATTCATAACACTAAAAGATAATAAGGGAAAAGTCACTTTTGGAGATAGCCTATGCTCCAAAATAATCGGCAAAGGACTAGCTGTTGTCAACCGCAAGATCAAAGAAAAAAATGTTTTGCTAGTTGAAAACCTCAAGCCTAATATTCTCAATGTAAGTCAAACATGTGACAAAGGACACATTTATATCTTTGACAAAGTTGGTTGTGTAACAAAAGGTTGGGACATTTAGGTTTTGACAATCTTTCCAAAATAAGAACGAAGGAATCTGTAACAGATCTACCTAAAATTGTAGTTCCTCTAAAGTCCGTGTGTAAACATTGTCAACATGGGAAGAAACCCAAAGCTAGTTTTAAAATAAAAAAACATATGAATGCACACCCTTTGGAAATAATACACACAGACCTTTGTGGACCAACCAAAACTAAAATCCTGTAAGGAGATCGCTATTTCATGTTGGTCATTGATGATTACATAAGGATGACCTCGGTGGAATTCCTCAAAGAAAATCAGAAGCCTTTGAAAAATTTAAAATCTTCAAGGCAATGGATGAAAATGAGTCAGGTATGAAAATCAAGTGTCTTAGATCAGATAATGGGGGAGAATTTAATTCCAATGAATTCAATGAGTTTTTTGAAGGTCATGGAATTAAGAGACAATTTTCAGCTGTAAAAACGCCTCAACAGAATGGGGTGGTTGAAAGAAAAAATAGAAAATTCAAAGAAGCTGCCAGAACAATGCTTAGCGAAGCAAAAATGTTAGATTCATTTTGAAGAGAAGATGTATACACATATGTATACATACTTAACAGAGGGAAACTTAGAGTGAATAAGGAAAAAACCCCCTACGATTTGTGGTATGGAAGACTAGCCTCAGTCAAATATTTTAAAGTATTTGGCAGTAACTGTTACATCAAAAGAAACAAGGATGACCTTGGAAAGTTCGAATCTAGGACTCATGAAGGAATATTTCTAGGATACTCATCCACCAAAAGGGCATATATATGTTAAAATAAAAGGTTACATAAAATTGTAGAAAGTGCTGATGTCAAAGTAGATGATATAAAACCAAGGAAAGAGAAAAATCTTGCCAATATTGAAAATACATGTGATGATGAAATAAATGACTTGCAAAAGGACGAGAGTATTCATGACAAAGAAGAAAACATAGAGAAGGAAGATACATAGGAAGATGAAAAAGACTTCCCTAGACGTGACACTAAAACTCCCTCTAGAAGGATACAAAAGAATCATCCGGAGTCACATATCATGGGTGATAAAAATGCTGGAGTCATAACAAGAAGACAACTACCAGGTGTTGAACAAGCCTTACTCTTAATAGTTGAACCCAAGAAATTTAGAAAATCCAGCAAAAGTGATGAATGGGTCAAAGCCATGAATGAAGAACTAGATCAGATTGAGAAAAATGAGACCTGGGAACTTGTCCCAAGACTTGAAGATAAGAACATTGTAGGAACCAAATGGATTTTCAAATAAAACTTCAATCAAGATGGACAAGTAATAAGGAACAAATCAAGATTGTTTTGTAAGGGGTTTGCCCAAGTGGAAGGTATTGATTTTGAAGAAACTTATGCTCCTATAGCATGACTTGAAGCAATCAGAATGCTTTTAGCACTACCATGCAATAAAAATTTCAAAGTATATCAAATGGATGTTAAGTCTACATTCCTAAATGGAAAACTAGAAGAAGAAGTATATATTGAACAACCTAAAGGGTTTCTCTTGTCAGAAAAAAAAGATTATGTCTGTAAATTGAAAAAGACACTCTATGGTCTCAAACAAGCCCTAAGAGCGTGGTTTTCAAGACTAGACAGTTACTGGAAACAACAAGGTTTTAGAAGAGGATCCACTGAAAGCAATATTTACCTAAAGATCGAAGATACAAATACGATCATTATTTTTGTCTATGTGGATGATATCATATTTGGAAGCAATCTTCAAATCCTAAGTGCAGATTTTGCCTCTGAAATGAAGAAAGAATTTGAAATGTCAATGTTGGGTGAATTGACTTTCTTCTAGGGATTACAAGTGTACCAAATAGACAAAAGAATTTTCATCTCTCAAACTAAGTACATCAAAGATATGTTGAAAAAGTTTAAAATGGAAGATTCCAAACCTATTGGTACTCCTAAGGTCACTGGTTGCAAATTAAGTAAGGATGATGAATCTCTGGAAGTAGAACATACCATGTTTAGATCCATGATTGGCAATCTACTATATGTGACAGACAGAAGACCAGATGTGATGCAACCTGTTGGATTAGTGGCTAGATTCCAGTTAGCACCTAAAGAAACACATGTAACACCAGTAAAAAGGATTCTCAAATATCTAAAAGGAACCATGGAGTATGGTTTATGGTATCCAAAAGGAAAAGACTTTACCTTGAAAGTGTTTACTAATGTAGATTGGGCATGAAGTGTTGATTATCGAAAAAGTACTAGTGGAGCAGCATTGTTTTTGGGAAATTGTTTAGTATCATGGTCAAGTAAAAAACAATCCTCCATTTCCCTCTCTACAACAGAAGCCGAATATATTGCTACTGCCTCATGTTGCACTCAGGTTATTTGGATGAAACAAACCCTAGAAGATTTACTTGTAAAATATGAACATCCAATAGTGATCAACTGTGATAACACTAGTGATATAAATATGTCTAAAAATCCTATCATGCATTCTAAGACAAAACATATACCAATCAAGTATCACTATCTAAGAGAACGGGCATCTCAAAAAACTATCAGATTAGAATACATTGACACAAAAGAACATATTTCTGACATTTTCACCAAACCACTACCTAAGGAAGCCTTTGAGTGTCTTAGACAAAATATGGGAGTAATTCCTTTACAAAATAACTAAGGGGAGGAAGCACAATCTCAGGGGGAAATATGATGACAATGGGGAGTTGTCAGACGGAGAGGTTTCTTTGTCATTGGTGTCAAAGGGGGAGAATGATTAAATATCTTGCCATCAATGCCAAAGGGGGATATTGTTGAGTAAAATAGTTGTCATTGATGGAAAAACTAGTAATGAAATTCAAATATATGGTGGCAAGATGAAACCAAAAGAAAGAAAAAGGAATAACCCTATTACAAATTGTAGGTAAGGAATAACCCTATTGTAGGTTGCAGGTTGAATGAAGAACGAATAACCCTGTAGCAAGTTGAACGAATGAGATTGATCATCCAAGTAAATCGACTGATCACAATGTTCTTGCTGAATCAACTAGCGCAGAGGTTAAACACGTGTGAAGTGACAAAGTTCCACAAAAGATCAAGATCAGACGGATGATATTAGTTCCACAAAAACATATCAACGGTTCAGAAAAACAATTGCAGAAAGTGGAAAGGAGCAAAGCAATTAGCTAAAGTCGCGAATTCTGCATTCCGTAGTGTGGAAAGGAGCTTGTGGAAAGATAAGTCCGAAAAGCAGAAAGCCCGAAAGCTAGTTCTGCAACAATCAAGATCAGACGACTTACATTAGCCCTGCACTAGATCCGATGGTTAAGGATTAGTTTCGACACCCATAACTCGGTTCCACAACAATCAAGATCGAATGACTTATATCTGTCCCGCACTAAGATCCGATGGTTAAGGATTTGTTCCAACGTCCAGAAGTCGGTTTCGCAACAATCAAGATCAGACAGATTATATTAGGCCCACACTAGATCCAACAGTTAAAGATTAGTTCCGACAGTTAAGCGAAAAAACCAAAGTTCCACAAAATATCAAGATTGGACGACTGAGATTAGTTCCGCTAAAACATATCAACGGTTTGGAAAAAGAAGTGCAGAAATTGGGAAGGAAGAAAATCGAGATATGATTTAAGGAAATGTTACATTTCCGCATCCCGCATATCACATCCCACAATCTGGAGATCGACACACATGCCAAATCCTGATGAAGATCAACGATGGGGAATTGTTGAAACAGAAAATTGGTGCGGAAATACGATTTCAAAAGGGAAATTTGTAGAGTAGATCAATGGTCTGGAGAGATTCATACATAATATCAATTGTCCAAATTGTATTTGGAGAATAAAATTATGAAAGCACTAGAAAACGATCAACAGGGAGGCATAAATGAGTTTTGAGCTGTGGGAAGAACGAAACGGTGCCTTTAGTGAAAAATTAATGATGAAATGATGCAACAGTTGAATGGGTAGATGATGAATAGGTGTGTCTGTAAGTAAACAGTCATGATCCAAAAACAAAAGAGAGTAGCCATGGAGAGATGCGTTGATATGAAATAGTCAAAGGGTATTTATTGAATGAAAGTGTAAAGAATTAGGTGTCTATGTTGGGAAGATTGACAAAGTCCAAAGTGAATAGTCTACAACTGTTCCAAAATACTGAGAAAATCAGTACAGGGTGGCAGAGTGGTGCTAGGGCAGGCCATAGGTCTATAGTGGGTCGAAGCCTCCTTCCAGTCATAGCTAGAGAACAGGGTGTCGTAGCATCCTTGTCTGTTGAAGCAGACAGAAAACCATAGGGGTGTTGTAGCATCCCTGTTTGTAGTTATAGGAAAAACCTAGGGTGTGTTTACATCCTTTATGTAGTAGTAGATAAACAATTTTGTAAATTCATCTTATTAATGAGTTTGTGTTGGTGAGTTTCCCTTTGAGGTTGCCATGATAAAATATGTGTCTTGATTGTTGATTTTTGTGTATTTTAAGAATAAGGGACAATACTGATCCACCCCCCGTCTCAGTATCATGGGATAAACCAACAAGAAGGATCCTTTCAGCTTTTACCTCAATCCAATAAGATCCTTGTTGAAATGGAGACAGCAAGTGTTCCTCGTAACCAATTGAATTTAATACCCTCATTACCCATTTATGCAAAATCCAAAAAATTGAGGATTTTTACCAACTCTTCTTGAAAATAGAAGAATATGGGTGCTCACCAAATTAGACCACTTATGGTATTCTCATCAGTAGTCTATTCCAGGAAGCTAGAGTGGTTGAGGTCCATGAAATGTTGGATAGGATGAAGAAAGATGGATTTGAGACAGATGTGAAATCTTATTATAGCTTCATCAAAGTTTTAGGTGAAATTCAACGAGTTGAGCATGCTCATAAAGTATTCAACACAATGAAAAGACATGGTTGCCTTCTTGAGGAAGAAACATTTGAGATGCTAATCTGTAATTTCTGTGAAATTGGGCATACTAGCAAAGCTAAGGGACTATTTCGTAAAGTTGTTGCAAAAGGATTGATGCCTTGAGCAAAGAAAATTTAAAAGTCCTATGAAGGTAAAAAAGGAGAAGCCCAAAATATTGACATTTCCAATGATAAAAAGAAGAAGAATATGAGATAGAAGAAATTCAGTTTGAATTTTTGTTAGGAATCCAAAGAAATCCAAGAGGCTATGTTTTTTATGGAATTGGTATGCACATGAAAAATTTATCTACTAGAATAAGCACACCTTTTAGAAGAGAGGAATGTGTTAATGGAGGATGATTCAAAAGTATTAGAACTGACTGATACAGAACATTTAAACTCAACAGTTAAAGGGTAAAGGCCATACAAAAGTGGCAAACTCAACATCAAAATAATCTTCAGTAGTTATAACTTCAGTATTCGTGTCCCACATTTTCAGGCATTTGTTTTCAATTAAAGTGCAGTTGGAAACATCTTTTGGCATTCAAAACATTTTAAAGCAACAATTCCATATTTTAGCAATTTATTGCTAAAATTGATTCCTATAAAGTAGTGATTAGTTATACATTTGTCAGTATTATAGTATTAAGATTTATTTTTAGAAAGGGAAGTTAGGATGACTCAGATCTTCTTGCGAGGATTGGACACTCGTATTTTTCTATATATCCATATGTAATACACAGAAAAAGGGTTCAACTCTCATGGGAAGATAGGTTTTTCATTGTATGTATTGGGTAATGTATTTCAATTTCTGATATCAATAAAAATGTTTTAAGCTTTTCAAGGAAGATATTCTTGTGCCATCATTTTTTTCAGTATGTACTTTTCCTATGTGATTGTATTTCCTATTTCCACTCCATTATGTATCATTCTTTCGTGTTGAATGAGAGTATGTGAAGTAGAATTCATTCAATAATGCTCTAGTTCATCAGATTCAAACATTTTATTTCTGGTTCTAAATTTATTAAAGAATTCATCCGTGTTAGATGCTTCGTTTTAATGGGTTGTATTCCTTAATCTACTACCATCCTGCAATGCCTAATTTTTGAGAAAATGATGTCTTCCCTGCCTCTGTCATTGTTCTATTTAAACCTCAATCTCTTGGATATTAAACAAGTATATATGTATTGACTCCATTTCCCAATCGTCTCTTTTCAAGACTGTCCTATCAAATCTTTTTAAAAACAAACTTGTTCCAGTCAGAAATATGACCTTCTGAGTGTTATTGTTAAATATTTTGAGTGTGAAATCCTTATGGATATTGAGAGAACCCTCTCTGATTGTATAAGGTTAGAATACAGTCTAAAGTAGGTTTTTGGTTACCTTGGGGTTTCCTTGATACAACCCAAGGAAAATACAAGTGCTAACACTTGGTTAAATTAAGCTCAAGGCAGTGCATGGAAATGGGACATGATAATAATTTTTTCATTCTTCCTTAAGTTTGAATGATTTACCTTAAAAGTTGGGATAATCATAACATTCCTTGGTATTTATTTTGTTAAAGGATCCTTAGCCTTACACAATTAGATATTATCCAATAAACAATTTTTAACAATAAAAGAACACCAATGGATCTTAGAGAATGCAACAATAATTCAAGCAATAGTGGTGTAGTTAAAAGTAATGATTTCCTTCACATTTCAATACAAATGTTTTCTATATGATCATGTCCCCTTCCTCCTAGTGTAATATTCAAGTGATAATTCCCTTCTTTGATCCTAAAAACTTTTTCAAATGATTTATAATATTTTTGTTATATTCAAGCTATAAACTAACTTCCCTTAAGTTGCAAGCATGGTTAAATTGTTGAGAATTGTGATTTGAAGTAGTATGGAATACTATTTTGTCTCCAATCACATGGACGCTCTCAAGTGTATATGAATAAAAACTATGCACGAAGTGGAAATAAGTTTATTGTAGAGGATTGGTTGAAATATAAAATAATGCCAAATTAGTTAGTTGGATGAAGGGAGGCTAATTATTTTCAATTGCACAAGAAAATTGTAGCTTGAAGACATATTTGTGCGTGTAAAGCACCTTTGAGATTACCATTGTGATGAATTGGGCTCCCTGAACTAATCCCATGAGAAAAATGACATGTTACTTGTGGATATAACTAAACACTTAGTTCCAAATGAGGAGTTGACTACTGTTAGTGGTTAAATTTTTGGTTATTTATGCTTCTTAATCCAAATGAAAATGCTCTAATTTATGTTGGTTTTTTGTTTGAAGGATACATTTCTGCATGGCAATGCTTTTGTAAAATAGTTGGTCATGAATTTAGATTTTAGTCTATTAGTTGTTCATTTTCCTAATTGCTCTCTTGCAATGGATATGTCTATAGCTCTAGAATAATTCTCAACCATGTTTTTATATTCCTTGCATTAGTTTTAATAGAGACTATGGCATGTTTGAATGTCGCTCTCTTTCTCATATGTATATATAAACAACCAAACTAATAAACTTACGAGTAAAAGCATTATAGTCCTGAGATATACATACTTTATTATAATATGTACATGCATAAGTTGTTTAAAAAAAATCCCCAAGATAATTCCATCTCAAAATATGTGTCAAAAGCTCTTATTTAAATTAGGTTCAAAAATATTTTAAAATCATGGTCTTATTTAGTTCTGAAAGCAAAGGATATGCAATTTACACTTTTTATACTGAACACATGACTCTTAGGAACCTATAACAAGATGAATCTCAATATGAATTCCATAATGAACTTAAACCATTTCCAAGACTAATCCATACTATAGTAATGGTATTGTTAATGATTTCCAAGTGATTTCTAGTACTTTAGTAAGAGGTAGCAGGTTGTCCCAAAACATGGAATTGCAAGGTCAAATTGAAAAGCAATGTCGTTGGTTACTTCTAAAGTTACTCAAATAAGGGTTGTTAATGGAAACCATCAGGTTTCCATGATGAGGAGAAACAAGATTCAATTGGAAAGCGAAACGTCCTAAAAATGCACAATCCTCTCAAGCCTTTTAAACCTCTAGTAGTAATCTGTGTCGAATCCTTGTAAATTTTCTCACACCCTTAGGTCCAAGTTAAAATATGCACATAATGAGTTTGTGTAATATTAAATCAAATATTCACTAACTATGCATGACTATATATATGAAGTGCCATGCTCGGTTTTATATATTAAACCTACAACTCCATCCTAGGGTATGAGTTTGTTAAGAAATGGTTGATATGATAGAGTTTATTTCTTTCTACTGGATTGATTGCTAAGTAGTAAGTGACTTGGCATTGTCATCATATTACCCTTGTGTATATAATTTAGGGCTCCCTAGGTCTTTCTCAATTTCCTTAGCTTGAGACACTTGGTATTTAGCATTGGTTGTCTCAATTTCTCCTTTAGGTGCAACACTATATGTTTTGTGCACCAAGTTTTCACTATAATAAATTTACCTAAATACTTTGTTTTATATGCTTAGGCCTCTTCACTTTCCAAAATTACATTTTCCAATGATGACGTTTCAGAACGCTATATTTTTTATGCACCAAGCTTTCACTGGAATTTTTATTATTATTTATTTTAGGACATTTATTCGTCGGATATCTGATAGTTAGCTGCATTGGAACCATAACACAACCATCAAAGACCATTTGGAAAGGTCACTTTATATATGATATTTTTCATCAAATATATGATGCCCCTATTTTGGTTATTTGATTAACAAAAATTGAATGTCATTGGATATGAGACGATCTGAAAAAGGGACAAACATAGGATACTCGATGAGTTTACGTCGGGTAGACGACGGTTTGAAAAAATATTGCATTGGGTATCCCATAGAATTTCATTCAGTACTTGAAGAGTTTAAATTAGGTAGTTGAGGGTTAGACAAAGTTATTATGTCGTCTACTTGATGGAATCACATCGGATACCCGATGAAATTATATCGGGTAGCCAACAGTTCCACAAATTTATTGCATCAGGTACACAACGAAAGTGCATCGGGTAGCTGATGGACTGGCGTCGGATATCCGATGTTTAACAAAAGAAATGTCAAAAACCATTGCCCAATTGAGTTCCCAAATGTGTGTACTGTCCAATATTCTTGATGTGAGATATCTGATGAGAATTGAAGTGTCGAATAGCCAATTAAATCACACTGACAATTGTTGGAGTAGGGTTCTTATCAAATCTACATGAATAGTCACATGCATTTCTTGAGCGATATTAGTTGAAACGTCATAACAGACTCACTTAGATTCCAACATATCGACACTGTGTTTGAAGAGGCTTATAATGTGGAAAGACACCCATACTATAGTCTAGTCTAGTAGGGAAAATTTTGAAGAGCTCCATATTGGACATAAGAACAAAGAACAAATGCAAGAGCAATAGATGGATAATTTAAATAATGGCTATGCCTTTTCGGAAGTAGATGATGAAAGAAATATGTCCTCACTCAGTTATCATCAATACTCTGAAAGAAATATGTCATAACTCAGTTATCATCAATACTTTTTTTTAATTGGATTTATCATACGATTAAGTTATATGGATCAAGTTATCTGTCTATGTTTTAAAGTTTGAGATGAGTTAGTTTTTATATATTTTTAGATTACATTATGATGTGGCCTCTACAAGCAAACAACCCTTATGTACTATACTAATATCAATGGTAATGATGTGGCAAAGAAGTGTGACAACTTTAATACTTGAAGTTTAAAATGGTCAAACACTTAAATAATTCAAAGTCCGCTCCATAAAATATTCCAAAAGTGTTTTAAAAATAATAATTCATTTAAGGATAGGTCGTCTCAATAAAAAACATGAAAAATATGTATAAATAGAAGGTCATGTTCTCATTTATAAAAACACAGAAAAGGGAAAGAGATACAAACCCATGAAATTTAGATTAGCATGACGCAACAACAGTTAAGGTGAAATTTAAAATTTTGAACAACTCTGAAATTGAGTCATCTCCGAGGTAGATTTTGGTGGAATATTTGAAGACAATTGGTGGTAAAATTTCCCATAAGCAACAACATTTGAGTGATAAAACACATCTCTGAAATTTGGCCATCTCTGATGAAACTCGAGTGACTAATTAGCGACTGCAGCAACATGTACAACTATGAATTCATATTAGTCTGAGGTAGCCAAAGTTGTAATAGGGCTCATCCCTTAAGAGAGTATTCACAACAAAGACACTAAAGGAATTTTAAGATCAATCTCAAGAACATAAGGATTGTGGAATCCATGCAAATGAATGTCTGAAGCAAAGGCAAGGAGCCATATCAAACTCGTGTAAGTACACCTTGGCATCATTTTTTATGAACAAGGCTTTTGAGAAAAGTTTTGTTATTAGCACGTTATGGATTGATATAAGAATTGAATATGATACTTCTATAACTCCCTTTTGTCTCCAAGATTTTGTACTGTACCTTTTGATTTCATATGATGATAGTTTGTGCATTAAGACATGATGATTAGCAGTTGAACTTAATGACCATATGAGAAGTTTGTCACATTAAACAGTTGAAAAAATTGGCAAGGATTTTGCAGGCAGCCGAATACAGGAATTTTTATGGACAAATTGAGCTAGTCATTAAAGCCGATGGTCACATTTGATTGAGTACTTCTACTTGACGGTGACAAATGTGTTGAGAAAATGAACAACATTGTATTGAACATACCTTGGATGACTTGGCATGTGTCTTGAGAAACAATGACAAGTTGAATTGACTTGATAGTGACATCATTGGACAAGTTGTTTTGAGTAGCAGTTGGATTGAATGGATGGTTGATTAGTGGCAAAAATACGTGGAGGAAATATTGGTCTTGCACCGCTTCTTAGTTGGATCTAAGAAAACTAGGATGGGCCCTGTTGTAAGAGTTAGTGCTCTTCGGTCAGTTGGTGTTGATGTAATCAGAAAATTGAAGTCTTAATTGTAATTCATATCTAATTATAAGTAAATCTTACTATATTTTTCTGGTAATGTGTCTCTATGATGCATGAATTATGACATGCTTAGTTGATGTATAGCTTAATGTAAATGATGAAATTTGCTTAGTTTTTGAACTGAAATTTGTTAAAAGTCCTTGCACATTGATTCACCTCCCTCTCTCAGTGTGGAATTGTCTCCAACAATTGTTATCGGAGAGGGCCTTCACCACAATCCTTTCTAGCTTGAAGAAGATCCGTGGACACACAATGGATGCAAAGGCAGAGTCCCCCATCAATGATGTTTCAGTATTTGACGTGACAGATTATTT
The DNA here is from genome assembly GCA_001517045.1 of Pseudotsuga menziesii. NCBI lineage: Eukaryota > Viridiplantae > Streptophyta > Pinopsida > Pinales > Pinaceae > Pseudotsuga > Pseudotsuga menziesii. The sequence continues at coordinate 577,291 of LPNX011131936.1, read as the reverse complement.
CGGTTGAAGAAGCAAGATGAAATCCTACTTGAAGAATTTTGTTGTTTGGGAGATTTTTATCAATCCATCCATTTCATCCAACAAGAAGACCAAGAAAACTGCACAAAAATATGCTAACAAGGACAACACCATTGCCTTGAAATTTCTTATCAATGGACTCTCAATCTCTGTCAAAGAGAGTGTAGGAGAATACACTTCAGCCAAAGACCTATAGTTTAAGCTGGAAATGGAGTACCAAAGAGGAAACCAAGAAACAAAGATGGAAACTGGAGTCAACCCCACTGAAGATCTGAAGCAAGAAGAAAAGGAAGTGCAAGCTTTAGACATTAGTGAATGTAAGGATCATTCTAGTTGCGGTATCGTTGATTGTGATGACATTGAAAATGATCTTGAAGATGCTAAGAAATATTTCCTAGCATGTCTCTTGATGGACATTGATCTCAAATACAATTTGAGGCTCAAAAGAAATATTTTTCGGTCCTTCGAAAAGTACCATCAGAAGTCAATGGATCTACTCAAAACATTTAATCACAAAAAGACAATTTTACAAGAAGAGTTGGAAGACAAAGAAGATGAAGTTGAAATACTATAAATTGAATTTATAAGTCAAACAAAAGAACAAGATGAGTTTGGTGAATATTTAGAAGAACTTGAAGAAACAAGAAGGATAATGTTGATTTGAAGACTCGACTAGAAGAAGCCAAAATGATAGAGGAATTCTTGAAGGACAAATTGAATGAGAAGGAGAATCAATGTCAAAAGCTTGAGATGGAGGTTGTTGGTCTCAGAAAGACAAGTGAAAATTCTAATGCACATGTGAATTTCAGGAACATCTCAATCATCTTGGATGAGATCTTGGACTGCCAAAGGTCACCTTTTGATAAATATGCTCTACAAAAAATCCTGGAATTATCGTTCCATTTAGCGTCCCTTTTTAGTGTAATTTTTGTTTACATTGAGTGGTTAAACTAGATGCTAAATGTGACGCGTCATGGACAAAACTTAAAGCGTCTCAAAAAACGTCTTTTTTTGCTTCCTAGATAGCATCCTTTATGACGTCCAAAATAGTGTCTATTTTTTTGCTTCTAGAACAACGTCCAACTTTGCTTCCTAAACAACGTCGAGGTTTGCTTCCTAAATAACGTCATATTTTGCTTCCTAGTGAGTGTCCATTTTGGATTCTTAAATGGAATCCCCGTTAGTGTCATATTTTCATCCTTAATAGCACCATGTTAGCATCCAAACTAGCATCCAATATTGCATCCATTTTTGCTACCACTTTAGCATCCCATTTTGCACCATGTTTTACTTCCAAATATGTGTCAATTTTCTCTTCCAAATTTGCACCAATTTTTGCTTCCTTTCTTGCATCGTGTTTTGCTACCAAAATGACGCCAAATATTTCTTCTATTGTTGCACCATATTTTGCTTCCTATGTAGCATCATGTTTTGCATCCAAAGTAGCATCTTATTTTTCTACCATATAAACGCCATGTTTGGCTTCACCATTAGCACCAAGAGTTGCATCATTTTTAATGCCTAGTTTGCATCTTATTTTGCTACCATATCAACGCCATGTTTGGCTTCATCATTAGCACCACGTGTTGCATCATCTTTAATGCCTAGTTTTGCATCTTTCAATTTTTGGTCACTAATTTAGTCGTTTTGAGTAATTTTATATAGAAAATTTGGTCATTTTGTTTGGTCACTTATCTCTTATTTCTGGTTAATAATTTAGTTATTTTTAAGCGATATTATAATATCATTAGGGAATGGAGGAATCAAACCACCAACCCCCTGCTTGTAAGGTAGGCGCTCTTCAATTGAGCTAGCACCCTTTGAGAATTTGGGAACCTATAATGGTAAAAAGGATCAATACACAACTTTGAGTATTTAATGGTCGACAAAGGAAAACCTTGTTGTAGAGCACACCATCATGACATGGAGGGAATTTTAATTTGTGGGTTTAATAATCCCTAGTTTGACACATGTATCCATTTATTACAAATCTCTCCATGTGGGGTTTCCTTGTTGCTTACTTGTACGGACACATGTTTTCATTACTATCGGAAACCAATGATCCCCTTTCTTTACTAGAAAGATGCCAGCAATAGAACTAGCTCCTATATCTGTTTAATGACCTACTAAAATTAGAAAACAATTTGATTACATGGCAATACACTAAAACTTATATAACCTATCGTGTAACCTATCATTGACATTCGAACTTCTAGATATTTATCATGAGGAACTTATCCTCTTACAATATTTAGGCCTTTGAGAGGCTCAATTTACAACTTTTCCTAGGATACAATGCTCATGCATCAAGTTTAAAGTTAAATATTAGTGGCAACATAATTGATCCAACTGAAATTTTGAGAGTTGAAACATTAGTTTCAAGTTAAAAAATAGATCTTGTTGAAATTCCATAGCACATGGAAACCGTCCTAGTTTCATATCTAACATACCTACTTAGGAAAATAGAAAACTCAAATCTCTATCAAAACTACAATCGGATTTTACTAGAAACCAAAACACATCAAACTGAAGAAAGTAGCAACAAGTACATAGATTTGAAACTCAAAGCACATCATTGTTTAATAGTCTTGAAAAAAGAAAATTCAGTGACATATTCAAACTCTTCTCTTCACCCACTACTCAAACAATGAAATGAATAAAACCTATACCCCTGCCTTCTCCTTTATAGACTAGGAGGTACAAATGAATCTGGACATATGCACAACAACACCTTAACTGGAAAAACAACCTAAACCCTATATCTCTTACTGGACTTGGGACTAATTCCCTCAACTTGCATGAAAGAAATATTCCTAGGTAGGTGCACCCACTAAGGGAGAGTGAAAGTATGCATGCATGCATCTCTCTCTTCTAGGGATCTATACTCCATCTATATTGGAGTGAATGCAAATATAAAGTGGTCTAATTGTGCATGCAACTACTAACTGAAACAAACTTAGAAATAAGATTGATCTGCTTAATATAAAAAGTATCTAGATTCTAAACTAGAACTACATTGAAGATAGCACATTCATGCCTTCTCTATATTTCTCCTCCATGAATGCTCCTACAACCTTATTATTGTTGCACAAAAATGATGAAGGAGGGAATACTACTACTGTTGTCATTAAATTTGTTGTACAAAATCCCTGTTTAAGTAACTACACCATAAACCTTCTTTGCATGCATCCAAATATTCTATGCTTACTGCTTCCATTAAATGACATTCTACTGAACACTTTCTGAGGTACTAAAAGTCTAACATGTCTTGTTTTAATGATTGTTTAAGTGGCATAAGTACAACCAAAATTCACAAGTCATAAAACTATGCAAAAAATCAAATATTAAATATCAACTAACATAATAGATTTAAGTTATTGTAAAAGAGAACAATTCAGTCACAAAGCTTCTCTAGATCTTCAAGCAAAGAAGTAAGATGGTAAAAAGACATAAATTATGTTTTAAGTTATGGTTCAGAAATTCTAGCAAACAAATAATAGATGAAATAAATATTTGATAAATTCTTGATATAGAACTTGGTAGAATTGTAGAAGAAGATGATCTCCAAATTTTCTATTGAAACCAAACTTAATAAAAGATGGACTCAAATATAAAATATAAATGTCTCAAATGGGTATAATCTTTTTACAATGCCAAGGGTTTCCTTCAATATGAGGATTGTTGTGTGCTTCATTCTATAATATACCTCACCTGACTAAAGGAATATTTTGTAACAAGGGCTTCAAAGATGGAAATCATAGTTGTTATGAGAAACAAGCAGACGTTGAACATGCCGCTTTGGAGGTGTCAGTTTGTTAAGAAGGTTTGCAATAAGTCAAAGTATTTTTGCAAGTATGTTCACTTCTCATCCTTGCTAGTGGGCTTATTCTTTGTGGAGATCCTCGTTGCTGCAAAATATATGGTTTGAATGCCCAATAGGTAGTGATGATGATTATGTTTGAAGATTCAACCAAATAAGGATTCACTTAAATTAACAACATCTCATTTTTATGCCCAAATGGAATGTTTAAACATGCATAGGATGCCATAAAATAGCATTGCCAAGTCATTTTGCCTCCAGAGAGAACCAACTGAGCCCACAAGAATCATAGCTCTATCCAAGCTTCCCATAGAGATTGCAACGTTGTCCAGCAGAGACACTCAGTTATGCCCAGCAGAGACAACTTCATCCCACTCCAAATTAGGACCAAGAGGATGACTCAACAAATAAGAATGGGTCATACAAACTGCCTTAAAGCATAACTATGGACCAAGACGCTTGAAATGTTGTTTCAACTCTGAAGAAGATGATTCTGAAATTATTTCTTCTACTACATTGTCCAATTTATGAAAAGAACCATTGAGTTAAAGTGTTTTGTATGCACCCTAAAATAAAAGTACACAAAGTTCAATGTTAACTAAACATTGGCACGTCTATGGGAATGGGTAGAAACTCAATCCCAATTGGTTATGTAATCCTTCTACCACAACCACATATCCCAGATCTATGATTGGGAAGTGAAATCAAAATATATAAACTCATCTTGCAAAACATTTTGACCATTTTATCATGGCTATCTATATTTGCTCTTTCAAGCATAGAGAATAATGTCATTTTCTTATTTCATGTTGATGAATACTAGCAGAGAAGTTAAGATTGTAGATTGCACTCAGTTCATAAGGTCACAACCAGTAGTGACACACAGTCGCACTAGCAGTGACACTCAGTTATTCCTATAAGAGACACAATCATGCCTAGTAGTGACACACAATCATACTATCAAACACACTAAATTATGCCCAGTAGTGACACACAGTCACACTAGCAGAGACACTCAGTTATGCGTAGCAGAGAGTCCTGCCTAGTAGTGACACACAGTCAGCTGCTCTTTCAACCCTTGTGCAATCAGTAGGATGTCCAATTTTTTTCATACCTTTGGTATTTTATCAAGGAAAGCAAGTATCTAAGATTACACGCCTAACACCCAGATTGGTGCTTATTTATGTTGCCCTGGGATTAATTGTAGCTGGAGACAATCTGATTTACTCTTGGTGTATCTCTTATGTGCCTCTTTCAACCTATTTTCCTCTTTGTTCAAGTCAATTGGCCTTTGATGTTGTATTTGCATTCACCTTTAACAGGAAAAAGATTACCCATTTTATCCTGAATTTTCTTGTTTTGATTTCTTTGAGTGCAATAATTCTTGGGATTCATTCAGACAGTGACAGGCCCGAGGGAGTGAATACTTCCAAGTACATAATAGGATTCATTTCCACTATTGCAGCTTCTGCAATGTATGGACTGATTCTTCCATTGATGCATCTTGTATTCAATAGGGTTTTAAAGAAGGAGACTTTTGCAGTAGTTCTGGAGATACAAAATTTCACATCCATAGTTTCCACTGTGGTGTGCATAATTGGATTCTTTGTTGGTGGGGAGTTCAGAGATATGAAAGAAGAGGCCGAGAGTTTCACAACGGGGATAGTTTCCTACAACATGACATTGATATGGTTTGGAATAGGATGGTAGGTTTTTGTTGTGGGTGTAGTGGGTTTGATGTTTTTGGTGTCTTCCTTATTCTCAAATGTCATTAGCACTCTAGCCCTCCCCATTGTGCCCATATTATCAGTGGGTTTCTTCCATGACAAAATGGATGCTCTGAAAATTATTTTGATGTTGTTAAGCATATGGGGATTTGTTTCCTATGTATTCGGTGGGTGCATGACAATCTTGCCCTGTAGTTAGTGAGTCTCAGAATTTGATCTTAAGTGACAGTATTCAAATAAAATACTATATTTACATACCTTGACTGCCTTTATTGACTTGATGAAGAATCAGAGTTAGAAAAATTGATAATTACTTTATTTTTCTTAAGACTGCACCTGTACTTTTGACTTGGATAGTCTTCAGACTCCTCCTTATGTCACCGAATTCAAAACACCACACTTCTTGACTGTAGATATTTTGTTGTTATCTTAGTCTTCTCAACTATCTCTTGATATAAGTCTACCCTAGTCAATTTGTTTGGAATAAACCAATTAATACTATGATGTAAGTATGAAATGAAGATTCTTCTAGTAGAATCCTGATTTGATAACATAAACACTAATTCACATGGCTATATTTCAAAAAAGGGTGTCACTCCACATAGACATTAGGATAAGATCTAAGATACATTTCTAAAGACAAAAGTATGATCATTTTCGTAAAGGTTTATGTATTCAAAGACCGAGAAGAAGCACCTTTCAAAAGATAAGATACACGATATTCTGGGTACAATAGTAGACTGTAGCAGAACGCAGAAAACATAGTAGACAATTGAAGTTCAGATTATGATTTGCAGTAGTATACACGTAAATTTTTCTCTAACCATGGATCAGATCCTATGGCATGCAAATCTAGTACTTATAATTTTGGTTTGATATGGACAAGGGTTATTGCCTATAGGAAGGCTCTATTTTAATGATTAGTGGTTGGGTTTTAGACTATCACTGTGACCTCTATTATCTGTCTGTCAACTGAGAATGAGGACCGAGACTCTAACTTTGGAGTGACGGGCATGAATCAGTTGAAGGGTTAATGAGAGAATAGTTTGTTGAAGTGGCAGCCATGGTGGCTTCAGATAAACATTTACTGTCGCAGAGCTACTTATAGTTTTTAACCCCAGGGCCTTCAAACCCCAAGGTAACAATAGAAAAATAGCTTTAGGGCTCGTAGATTGATGATACCCAAGGAAAGAGTGATGTAAGGGGTGGAAATGATCAAAGAGAAGTAATAAAATGCATGAAAGAGAAGGAATAGAATGCGCGAGCAAATACTAAAATCTCTGCATGGCATCAAACAAGTAAAGAGCATTTCTAATACTGCTCTGATAGCTGATCCTTAGTGAGCTCTCATGGCAGCGAATAGGGTTTCATTTTCTTTCCAGCTATTCCCACACTTAATTCCCATTCTAAAATAGTTGGATGCCCTGGAATATGTTAGAACATTGGTTGTGTGTTCGTTGGGTTGAGCCGAGAATTCCCCTATTGGTTCATTTGCTTACTGCTCATTCGGTTCCTTGGCAGGGGCTCGGTCGGGAGGACACAAGTTGGGTTTTCCATCATAGTACCTAAGTGACCCTATCTGTTCCCATTAGACTCTGGTCTTCCCACGACAGAAATTTATGTTCCCATTAGACTCTGGTCTTCCCATGGGTCTCCACCTATTCTCTCTTCACCCAGTAAAATAAAATACATACATTCAACCAAATACTACTTTGACTGTAATCACTATTTTACTGTTGCGCTGCTTTGGTTCAGATTACCAATAACTAAAGTATAGCCACAGGTTTTCTAGCATACCCCCAAAGCGGGGGAAATGAGACACCGAATTTTTAAAATTCACGAAATTCACGAAATTATTTTTCAAAATTATGATTCAGTAAGTTGATTCATGGCATAGAATACAAATGATAATGTGTAAATTTGTATGTATTTGATTTACTTTGAAGTTATATATATATATATGTTTTGTTTGAAATAAAATAATATATCTTATATTATTATTTTGTAACAAATATGTGATTTAAAGAGAAATTGAACAATTGGCTTTCACCAACTAAGAAAATAAGTTTATTTATTTTTACATTTCAAGAGTTGTACACAAATATCGTTGTCATATGAAACACTAATATGACATCTGTGAAAAGTCACTATGAAATTTAGGAGGACAACATTATGTGAAATTACTGAATTAACATAAATTCTATGGTAAGTAGAGCAAGTGCAACATTCTTAAAAGGCCAAAAATGAGAAGCAAATGCAGTATCTATTTTCTGTTTCAAGATGGAAGTGGTCGTCATGCGATCCTTCATTGTAGGAGGCATCACCTCAATAAAAAAACATTTTCTTTTTAGAGAGATCCCACTAACATTACACAAATCTAAACCAAGGGCCATAAGGTTTGAAGTGAACACAGATGGAACAAATGAGAAGAGGAAGCCATGTGTGAGTTTAATGGCTCCCTCACTTGGGATTAATGAGACAAGACTTGTTGCACATTGGGATGGGTGAAGATGCCAAATGGAGCACATGCCCAATTTATCACCAAACAACATTTTAACTTCAAACATTTGCAATATAAATTAAACTTTCTAAGGCAGCCCTCTTCTTTTTTTGGGGTCCTTGAACTTTCTAAGGAAGCCCTTGTCTAACTTGATTGCATCATTGGCAAGTTGATTTGCAATTGAATTGTTGAGATGCATGAGGTGCATAAGTTTCACGTTGTCAAGGCTTTGAAGGTTCCAATTAATACACTCATAATTCTTACATTGTGTATTCCCTTCCTTAAGTTTTTTCCCCTTTATATGCTTTATGACAAGAAACGAGTTTCTAAAAATTATAATCTATTGTAGTAGAAGACTCTTCACAATTTTTGTACATAGAAGGAAGGTGTAAATTTCAGCATAGTTACTTGTCGCCACACATATACCCATGAAAATTCCATTTCTTCCTTTCCATTAATATCCAAAAAAAAACTTGCACTTGCCACCCCTTAGCATTACTTATATTATATTCTATTAACATAAATTCTAATTATAAAAAAAATAGAATCATATTTACGAAACACTCCCAAAGTGGGGAAATGAAACATACATTTCGTTCATTTTAGACATACTGAAGTTATTTTTGGTGTTTCATTTCCCCGACTTTGAGGGTATGCTAGTACTATATATTTTCATTTCATCAAATAATGTTGACCTACCCAAATTTTTGCTTCACTTCGCTTTTCTTTGATCTCTGCATGTGTTTTTCACAGAGACACACATGTAGGCAGTGGCTCTCATTGGTTTTATTTGATGTGTGTCCCGTGTTCAAACCGCCTATGGTGGATTTCCCTCCTCATGTGCTTTCATTCTCGTATTGCTGAATAAGACTACAAAGCTCTTTTAAAATTTCAAACTTCTGAAAAAGGGACAAATAGTAGTGACATTTCATGAATATGTTTCTTAACTCCACTAAAAACAAAGGAGGTTGAAAGCTTAACAGAATAATACAAATAAGCAAGATCAATGAATAACACTATACGGGAGTTAAACCAAATCCAAAATGAAACATTCATTCAGATGAGCTATTTCTAAGTCCACCTCTTCCTCGACCAAGTTCAGAGACTAATTATATAGTGAAATGCAACAGACACAAACATAAATCATCATAAAAAAATTACTGCTCACATAAGTGTCAAAGTTACTTGATTGAGTGTTCATGTAACATCTGCATCAGAAAC
>LPNX011131936.1:548555-566569 GCA_001517045.1 Pseudotsuga menziesii | reverse complement strand
CAAAGATAAGGGAGACTATTATTGTTGTTAAATGTACAACATCTGTTAAGTTCTCTTATTCCTTAGATGATATTCTAAAACAATTTAAGATTGTAGGATCAATAAAAGAACAACAAGTATAGTCACACAAGAGAAAAGAATATTTATCCCGGGAAACCCTTGTGTGGGAGAAAGCCCCGCAAAATTCCTCATTATAGAACTCAACCAAAACAGTGTAAAACCCAAGACAATTTCTTCTCTCTTCTTTCTGGCGCACTTCTTCTTCTCTCTCTTGCAAACTTGCTTGAGTGGATGGCACTGATTGTGAAGCATTAAAGACATTCAGTTAAACTCCTAACTAATGGTCAAGCAGTTAGTTAATGAGTTCACATTTAGTTAAAGGAGTTAACACTTGGTGAATTAACGGAGGGCATGTATCTTTGAATAAATGGTGTAGTTCTTGTATCATATTTTGCCTTAGGTTGAATCACACACTTGCAAAAGGGGCACCTTATAGTTGGTGGTTGTATGTCAGTAAGTCACGTGCAAATCCCCTTCAAATTTGGGAGCTCGATCAGTCAAAACAATGTAGTTTTAACATGTGCATGCTAATGTGATAAAATTAGAGAAAGATAGTGATTAAGGCTAGGCAATATTGGCACTTACACAATAGTTAGGGAGCACATGCATGGAGAAAAGATGATGTTTGTTATAGTTAACATGCAGGGCACCTTTACGTGCCATTATTACAATCATTTACATGCCACTATGATAAATCAAGATCCAAAAGTACTATCACATGAATCATGATCATTGCCATTGAAATTGATATATCTAATGTTATGTCGTACGTTTTCCTAACACAATTCCTAGCTCTAAACCTAGTGGAATTCCTAGCGCGGTTCCTTTCGAAATTTCTTGCATTATTCCAGGCGCTATACCTGGATCTATACCTGGCACTATGTTGGATGTTTTCTAGGCGCATTTCTTGGGTCCATACTTGGTGCTATGTTGGATGTTTTTCTTGCCAAAATTCATGGTACAATTCCTATCGCTAACCCTGGATTAATATATGGTGCAATGCCATTCAAGACATTTTTCTGGAGGCTAATCTTAGCATTATATGCGATGTTTTTTTGGATGCTAATTGGGATGTTAACTTGGATGCTAATTGGGATGATAATTGTGATGCTAATTGGGACGTTAATTGGGACGCTAATTGGGATGCTAATTAGCGTCCAAAATAGCGTCAAATTTTACAAATAGACGCTAATTAGGATGCTAATTGGGATGCTAATTGGGACGTTATTTGGGACGCTAATTGGGACGCTAATTGGGATGCTAATTAGCATCCAAAATAGCGCCAACTTTTAAAAATGGAGGCAAATAATGCCATTAAAAGCGCCATCCTATGGAAAAGCGTCCACTTTGTCCAAAAAATGATGAAAAATACACTAAAAGTGATCGTGGATGCTAAAAAGGAAGCTAAAAGAGATGCTAATCACAAGGTTTTGTTGTAGTGATGGCCTTGGATACAACTCGGGAAAATAAAATTTTGTACCAGACACATGGACACCTGGCAAGTATGAGACAAGCCCCTCATTCTCCAAAAGTGAAAGAAATGTTGCTCCTCATGTACCTACACATAATGAAGAAGACCTCAAAATATCAAAAAGACATGAAGGAGTTAATCCTACTCCTCAAAGCAGGTTTAAAAAATGACATCCTCTAGGTGGAAACAGGAATCTAGGTATGAAAACAATTTCAATGGCCATTTCTACTCATGTGATGATTTTGGTTATATGGAATTAGATTGCAGATCTCATGCAAGAAATGTTGGGTCTCCCAACAATATGATTAGATGTTGGACATGTAATCGTGTTGTCCATATTGCTGCAAATTGCCACACCATGAGATGTTACAATTGCTATGGATTAGGTCACAAATCCCAAGATTGTGCAAGTGCAAGAAGACAATCTATGATGAGTGCCTTGTACACATTAGCAAGGAAATCCTGTGAACCATGAAAGAATAATAATGCAAGAAGAATTGAAGTGCAAAATACATGTGCTCAAAGTCAAGGACACTCTCAGGTATGCGTGAAAAGAGAATGTTTTGTTGAATATAAATGAAGTTTATCAAAGGAAAGAAGAAGGTTTCCATATGGCAAGCCATGCTTGAGGTCTTTCAAAGACCTTAACACACCTTGAGTTGATGGATTTTGGAGGATGGAATCAAGGGTAAATGATGGTATCTCCAAACAATAAACAAGTCCAAGGATTGTAGTCACAGTTGACATATTGATAGGAGGAGTAAGAGTAATATGGAGTGACATCATGAACTTTCTCTGAAGCAAATGAAGTGAAGCAACATGGTGATATTTGGATGATTATCCTTGGCACATGCCTACATTTTATGAATTTAATAAGATGATGGTTGATGAATCTTTTATAGCATCCATAAAGTGTTCCGATGAATCTCTCTCGCCTCGGATATGATTGACAAGGATGCATTCAAGAAACACTTGTTGGTGGTATCTGATCATATGAATTATATTGAGTTGGTTATCGATATTTTTATCATGGTATGAATGAAGACACAAATTAAATATCTTGAGAAGAGCAACTAGCAAGAAGACCAACAAGATCTCAGGGGGATCTCAGTAAATATATAAGTCCACATGAAAGGGGGAGAAGACATATAAGATCTATCTGAATAATTTTCATACCCATGGCTATCCCCTTGTGTATTTGAGATGGTGGTAACTTGGTGGAAGAATCCCACATGCGTATAAGATGTCCTTATGCCATTGTTGCTGTATTGAAGTTTGATGATGAGCCCTTAGACATGATAATGCTCTTGCATGTGGTAACTTGGACCTTGAAGACTTGAAGATCATAATATATGAATATGTCTTGCACAATGATGTATGGTTGAATCCCTTATGGAACCCTTACTTTGTTGAAGTCCCTTGCCAAGAAGCTCATACATTGTTATTGAAGATCTTGTTACATTGAGTTCCTTGTTTGTCATTGTGATGATGGAATCCACTTGATGTGCATGAAACCATTGAATTCCTTGCACTTGTTTGATGTGGAGCACTTGGCTCATGGTTTGGGGCCTTTATACCCTAAGTGGTCTTTCCATTTTACTAGTACCCTTATCTTTGGGGTTTGTTGGTGCCCTTTGTGGTCTTGTTGTTGGTGTATTGGAGAAAGTCGGTTGAAGTATCCTGTCAAATAATTAAAGAGGGTTCCTTGAATTGTTGAAGAACCTCTGCAAGAAAACAACCCTTATGTCCTATAATGATATCAGTAACGACATGGCAAAGAAGTGTGACAATTTTAATACTTGAAGTTTAAAATGGCCAAACACTTAAAGAATTCAAAGTCGGATCCATAAAATTTTCCAAAAGCATTTTAAAATTAAAAATCCATTTAAGGATAGGTCATCCCAATAAAAACATGAAAAATATGTATAACTAGCGGGTCATGTTCTCATTTATAAAAACACATAAAAGGGAAAGAGATACGCACCTCAGAAATTCGGATTAGCTTGAGGTGTAACACCCCGGTTTTGACCCCGTCTGCATTAAATGTATATTATGTATATATTGTAATTAATTGTGGTGTGGAGCTACGAGCAAAAGCCCCACCATCGATTTGGTTGTTTTATGTTTCAGGGATTGAAATAGTTTCCGATGGTATATCGTGATATACGACACGTATTAGTTTCGATATCATTTAAATATGCACTTTAATTAAAATGAACCCCAACCAGCTATGTCAATGCAACCATAATCAAAAGGGCATGATTTTTCCAAGGATAAGGGGGGGGGAATTGTTAAACCTTGAACCAATGGGGAAAAATCCATGTGTCAACCACCCATTTAAAACTACTGATGTTAGTTGAGGGCAGTTATTGCTGGGAAGTGGTGGGTGGCAGGACTATTGGTCCTTGCCCACACTCCCACTCCACTAGCAGACTCTCCATCTTCACGTGGGTAGGGAAAACCACTACAACCGTTTTGGGGTTTGGATTGTTTTTTCTCATCCTCATGCAGGGATGGTAGTTCTCTTCATCCTCAAGCACCGACTGGAATTGATCATCCTCACGCCTAGGATTTTCTCCATCATTTTTCCTCACATAGAGAGCTGGGGAAGCCGTTTCTCTCATTCACGATTTCTGTGTGTGCAAATGCCGTAGTTGGGGAAATGGTGATGCGGGTTCCTTTATGATTTCCTTGTCAATATTCCATTCACGTTTGGGCTGTGTATTCCCTTTGCTTCAATGTTGAGATTGGGCTGTTGTTTTCCTGCACGATTTTGTGTGTTGTGGGTTCGTTTAAGTAAGTGGGTTGCTGTGGATTCCCATTGAATCGTTTTGGCCACGATAGGGCCAAGAACGAATCAGGAATTGATTTCCCCTGTCTAAGTGGTGAATATCTTGTTTGGCTGCGTGTATGCAATGGTTTGTCTTCGAACTATGTTGGAGTGGGGATGAGGGCTTGGTTTTCTTGACAAACTTGGTGTGTTTGGGAACCACATAGACAGAGCTAGAGGGCTGGATTTCTTCTCCACAACCCCTGAATAGCACTGGAAGGGAGGTCAGGGCCTGAGGGACTATGTAGCAAAGAAGGGACTGATTCCTTGTGTTGGGTGTGTGTGGGTGTCTTAGAAGTCAGGCTAGTTCTGGTGTAGGTGTCTCCAGCTCTGTAATGAGCTCACCAGCTTAGCATTTATCCTTTTCTAGCTCCTGGATGGCCTGATAAACCCAACTGTGTTGGCTTGGCTGTGTTTTTTGTATCCTTGGCTATGTGTAAGCTTGTTTGTTCCTTATTCCTTGAGGAATCATGCCCAGCTCAGGGGTGGCAACGTTGCTGAGAGATTAAGTAGCATGCTGGCCTATGGTTGGGTAGACCATTGCAGTGATGTAGCTGGTTGCGGGATGAGTTCTTTATAAGATATGTAATCTTGTTTATTTTACTTCTGCAATCCCCCTTGATCCCCGGCATCCCCCCGAGACAGTCGTCCTTTGATGAAGAAAATTTTGTGTTTACGCAAAAATGTCATTTTATGATTTTTCCAGGAGAATATAAGTAATTATGATTTATATCAATGTATGCATCGAATAGTTGTGTTACTAACACGTTTGCAGAGTCATATACACCTTCAAGGGCAGTATCCCTGTCAAAACCCCAAATTTTCATAAAAATTTAAAATTTTGAAAAATACATAAGATGCTGAGAATGCGGTTTGGTAACAGCTAACAGTTATCTATAAAAGAATTAGTTACTAGATTAGTTAATGCATAATCTTAATTAAGTAACTTAGCATTCTACTTTTTGATACAAGGTTAAGTTTAACTTGTGTAATAATTCCTCTTTCAGTTTGCTGATGAGTTTTAATTTGCAACAAGTAGGTGGAACTGTCTTGGATTCTGGGGCTTACTTAGCGTTATAGCTAACACATAAAGCTTACTTGTCCTTACAGGTTTACATGTATGAATGATCGAGTAACGCCTTTTAATTCCATAAAGCATCCAGCTATATTTCTATTTGCAAAATAAAAAGCTTGGTAAATAAGCTGTTACATATCAATCTACTTCTATGAGGTAAAACAAGTAGTTTGTTTCCTTCAATTATTTTTGTCAACGATATACATGTAGAAGAGTTTCTTTCTTAAATGTAAATAGCAACAGTAATTACTTTCCCTGGTTCACAACTTGTGATCTTCGTCGTAAGTTATTTTCACCTAGAGTACATAACCTTTAATGCTATAATGATTGTTCTAACAGTAACATACATTATCAACTTATAATAATAGTATAAACAACTGCTTTTTATTCATTTTCTGTAATGAAGATTGCTGCCTACAAGGTTCTAAACATTACAGTGAAATGTAAAGTCCTAAGACTTAGAATCTAGTGGGATTGATCCACTTCAGTTTCCTAATTTTTTTTTATAATACTTCTCTTGAATCAAGCTACTAACCACAACAGTTAACTTAGGTCAAAGTCTTCAAGAGAGATTGATTTATTACCTCATGCAAGTACTTGATAGTTCTAAAATATTATGTTACTAATAAAAAACATGGTGAAGCTAATAGTACTTATTGTGGTTGAGTAAATAACCAAAAGTTAGTAGCTTCGTTGATCTGAGCTATATGAAGAATTCATAGCCAACATCCTAGTATTTTCCACCCACTGAAAACGATATTTATAAAACATCCATGTTTCCCAGTAATTCTGGTTATAAACAAATAAGATTTATAAAGTTCATGATCCTATTTAAAACTATGTTCTATAAAATTATCAAGTCATAACTTAAACGTTGGTGGCAACAAGATTAGCTATGCAAAGTCTATTAGGAGTACTTTATTAACATCATAGTTTGGCTAGGTGATGAGATAACCTTTTAATTAGTATCTCCCAAGTATCATAATATTTACTTCATAAACTTAGTTTCGATAGCTCAAGGCTTATCAACATTTGTAACTATACTATTAATGTTATGAATAAATGGATAAATTGTTGGTGAAGAACTAAATCTTCTATGCATAAAATACTTTGGGAAAGCATATCGATTATGACATTGTATTGGTTTCATGTTCAACAAAAAGATTAATATGAATAAACATATAAATATAAAGTTCATAATGTAACTTGCAATGGAAAAGGGATGTGGCGTTAGACCACTCCATCGATGGGATTATGTGTATGGTTGTGTATATAAAAGACTTTGAAATCACCCTCGTCCTAAACTATATGATGACTATATTATAAGCTTGGCAATGATTCAAGGGTTCATGGCTTATGCCATGCAACCGTAGATTGACATCCATGAACATGTAGAACCCTTGAATGATTGCAATACTATATGATTGTGCATAAAATTATGTTTTGAATAATTGTGAATCATTGTCATGAAGGAAACTATATGATCAACCCACTGCATGGTTGAAAAATTTATGAGACCACGTGTTTCCTTCTCGGCCAAGTGTTGGAAGTATAAGGGTTGGTGTAACCCTATTCTTTGTCATTCTCCTCCATCGATTTCAGGCCTTCGGGCCACTCTACAACTGTGTCCATGGCCGCAATGCTTACCCTACTGTGAACTTAATGAGCTCCCATCCTGGTTTACAATATTCAGTTTCCTTCTTCATGCTCGAACCCTTGCTTACACTATGAGTTTATCCTGGCAAGAGTTGTGAGGGCCATGACTTACATCTTACGGCCTGGTTTGTGTGTAATTTTTGGTTCATTCCTCCATGACCTGCCTATTGGGATCGTTTAAAGGGTTTACTTGCTTATGTTATAGTTTGGTTTTCGTCATAGGGTTTTTGAGAGTGTGGTTCTCATGCTTTGCATTTTTGGTGACAGTTCAAGCTTCACCGTCCATTTCTTGCTTGGCCGTTGCCCCACTTTCTTCTTGCTGCTACTAGTAGTGGTTTGTGCATGTGTATAAACATCTCTGTCACAGGAGAGATGAAGGGTTGGCTCCTTGTCTTGCTGGTGGCGGCGCTCTTGTTTCTCGGTGGCTACACTACCTTCGCTTCCAGGTTTTAAAATTGCTTTTAAACATTTTCTTAAAATTTACTCTTAAATTAGTTACAGTATGAGCATATTTTAACGTTGCGGGTTTGTATCTTGGCAGGTAACGAATTACAACTCTCTTTGCAGCTGGTACAAATGAGTAGGGTCAGTTTCCTGTTTACGGTAAGCCCTGGTCAACCCATGGCAATCCACGCTTGCTAGTTCTTTATAGAACAATTTTTCAGTTGGAAGTCGTGTCCTGCAAGTGACTCTTCATGGGTTACTATTTCTCGGTTTACTTGTTTAGTTTTTGCTAACCCTTGTTGTTAGCAGGGTTTTCCGGCTTATTCCGTGACTTGTAAATTTTGTTTTACTTGTTTTGTGTATAGTTATGTAAATAGATTTTGCGGCCTGTCAAGCCATTCTCTGTTTAAACTTTAAGTATAGAGATTTAACCCTATTGAGCTCGGACTCGGTTATTTTTTATGCTCTTACTGTAATTTTAAATACTCGGGTTCTTACCCTATTTCGACTGTGTAAATAAATCTTTACTTGTTAAATTGATATTGCATGAAATTGTATTATTATATCCTATTCTGTTATTTCTTTCTATTATAATAATTTGTTTATAATCTCGGTTATTCGAGCAAGGGTTAATCATGTTAGTGACCTGTGTATAAAATAATTTCTTTAAATTATTCTGTAGGTTTAGTTCAATAATAAATATTAAGTTAATTGTTTGTTACAGGTATATAGTTATTATAATTCCAATGTTATATTTCTCTGTCCTTACAGGACTGTAATAATATTTTATAGTTTAGAGGTTCAAAATACTAGATAAATCCAAATCCTTGGATTATTGTTTATCTGATTATTAATTACAATGTTATTACTATGGATTACAATGTTATTACTATAAATTATAATGTTAATACTATGAGGGTTTCGACCCTATACTTTCTTTTATAATTAATCTTTGTTTAGTTTATTTAAATGAATTAGTTCATTTATAAATAATATTGATTAAATATTATTTACCATTGCATTCACTCCATTTTATTTTAATAAGTGCATAGATAGGTTTTGTTATTATTTCCTTATTACAATATTATAATTGTTGTAGTTAATTTCTTTATAAAAAGAGCTATACTAGAATTACCCTACTTGCAAAGTGAACATTTGTAGATATAGTTAAGCAGTATGAACAATAAAATAAAATATGTAAAATAACTTGGTTGTTTCTTCACATAAATAAATAAGTGTTTACCTAAGTTAATTCTTTTATAAGTGTTTACCTAAGTTAATTCTTTTATCTATGTTACAGGTTAGTATTTTCATTTTACAAAATATAGTTTGAATAAAAACAATAACATATTTACTGTAACAACTTGCTAAAAGAAAATAAACCTGCTGTCTGTAAAGTATTATGAATACTTATTTGCTAGCGTTCTTAATACAACAGTCTGGTTTTAAACAATAAACTTAATTAGACAGATTAATATTCTTTCCTGAAAGCATCTATATACAGAAATAAATTATTCCATTGTTCTGAAATACAAAATAACTCTATTCAGTCCACATTTCTATCATATCTTAATCTATTTTAAACACACTACCTGTGCTAGAGTACGGTCTGGTTCGTTTCTAGACGGGGAAAAAAACAAGTAGGATTATCTCATCCAATTATAGAATAAATATTCAAATAACTAAAAGATTATAAACTCTAACAGTTCACTATAAAACATGTAAATCATTCATTATTCATTCATTCTCAGAAATAAATTTTTAACACAGCAAATAAAAGATTGTAGAACCTGTTTAAAGCTGGATGACAACAGCGTTGGGAGGTCATTCCTCCCTACCAACTCCTAGAGAGCGCTTAAATAGCGTCTTCTCAGGGCCCCCGAGCCTGTTCCTGGTCTCCTTGGCTGAGAACTAGTGGAGCATGCAACAAGATACTAGTCCAATGACTCAGTACTAACTCTGCACTCAGTAGTAAGATCTTTTAGCTGAAAAGCTGTACTAGATCTTTCTCTGCAGTTTACCCCTCAAGCACCTTCCAAAAATTCCCTTCCCAATGAAATCCTTTGAAGTACATTCACCTGACTGATTCTCTTCTGGGTATGAGCAGCCTCAGCTCTCTTCAATGGGTATTTTTATTAAGATTGCCTAGGTCTTTTTGGGTTAGTTGTCATTAATTGAGCCACTTGCTCTGATCCTACTTTCTTGGGGGATCATGATCCCAAATGTAGAGAGGTTTCCACCTGCAATATTGGAAGTGTTTGAGGATGCTTCCACTTATCTATTTTCTCTCCACCTAGTCTCCTCCACGAACTTGACCAGTAAACACTCTTTTAACAACTCTCCCAAGCTGTTGTCTCCACTTTTTATTCATTTATAATTAAAATATTCATAATTACATTCAACATCCTTGACTCTGATGAGTCATCAATTACAACTTAGCATAAAATTTAACATATTGTCTTGAAATAAAATCAAATATGATAATATTATTTTTGCAAAATTGGGGCATGTGACATACACACCCCCTTAGAATATAACATTGTCCTCGATGTTATTTATTCTTCATCCTCAGAATCCCCCTGGAACAGAATTGGATATGCACCTCGCATTTTACTTTCAAATTCCTAGGTGGCTTCCTCTGGACTAAGGTGTTTCCATTGGACCTTCACCTATCGAATGGTGCGGTTTCGAAGTGTAATCTCCCTCCTTCAGAGGATACAATCTGGTTCCACCAGAAAGTATCCTTCTGGTTCCACCTGTACATCATTCCAGTTAACCACATGAGTAGCATCATGAACATATTTCTTTAAAACGAAAATGTGAAAAACATTATGTACTCTTAAATTAGGTGGTAATGCTAATTGATAAGCTACTTGTCCAATCCTAGACAGAATTTCAAATGGGCCACAGTAACGAGGTGCCAATTTTGCACAACTCCCCAATCTCAGAGAGCTATTTTTGGGCCTTACCTTGATGAACACATGCTCACCTACTTGAAACTCCTTTGGAGTTCTTTTTAAGTCTGCTTGACTTTTCTGTCGATCCTGTGCCACTTTCAGATTTCCCTGCACTTGCTTTACAATTTCTTCCATTTCTTTTAACAGTTTTGGACCTAGTACCAGTCTATCTACTGGATTACTCCAAGAGATAGGAGTATTACATTTTCATCCATATAAAATTTCAAAAAGACTAAATCTGGTTGATGTCTGATAATTATTATTATAAGCAAGTTCTACCAGATGTAAATAGTCCTCCTATTTACCTGGATGATCTTTCACATACATTCTTAATAGATCTTCCAGTACCTGGTTTACCCTTTCAGTTTGTTCATCTGTTTGAGGATGGAAAGAAGTACTGAAATTTAATGTAGTGTTTAACCCTTTAAACAAAGACTTCCAAAAGTTTCCTGTAAACTCAGGATCTCTATCTGAGATTATGACTTTTGGTACTCCATGCAATCGAAAAATATGTTTTAGAAAAATATCAGCTATGTTTGTAGCTTTATAAGTAGTTTTAATAGGTATAAAGTGACCTGCTTTGCTTAACTTATCAACTACTACCATGATAGAATCATTCTGATTTTGATTTCTAGGCATCCCAGTAATAAAATCTAGACTAATTATCTCCCATTTTCAGCTAGGGATGGGTAATGGCTGTAGCAAACCAATTGGGTGTTGATGTTTAGTTTTTACCTGTTGACATTCTAAACATCTAGCAATATATTCTGCTACTTCAGTTTTCATATTTGGCCAGAAATACTCTTTTCATAACATGGTTATAGTCTTTTGATAACCTGAATGACCTGAATATGGTGTTTTATGAATTTCATCCAGAATTAACAGCTTAACTTTAGGTACGTTAGGTACACACATTCTATCTTTATATAGTAAAAATTCTTTTTCATTTAAACTGTAACCTTTAATTAATTTTTCTGTCGAATTTTCTATAGCTTTAGCTTGCAAACTCTGGTAAATTTCATCTTATTCTATTCCTTCTTTAAGCTGTTCATCTAAGTATGAAACATAGGTGCTGATAGCTGTTGCAAAATTCAGCCTTGCATTCCTACTTAATGCATCAACAACTTTATTTTCTTTACCTTTTATATGCTGAATTTCAAAATCATACTCGCTTAAGAAAGCTAACCACCTAGCTTGTCTGGCATTTAAATTAGGCTGATCTAACAGATACTTCAATCTTTTATTATCAGTCATTAAAACAATTTTTTTGCCAATTAGGTGATGTCGCCACATCTTTAAGGCGTGTATTACAGCTGCTAATTCCAGATCATATGTTGCATAATTCTTTTCGTAAACTTTTAACTTTCTAGACTCATAGGCAATAACATGCCCTTCTTGAGTCAAAACACCGCCTAAGCCATCATTGTAAGCGTCAATGCATACTACAAATTTTTTATTAGGATCTACTATTATTAAAATAGGTGCGCTGGTTAATAAAGTTTTTAAATTTTTAAAGCTTTCTTCACATTTTTGGTTCCAGTCAAACTTCTTTCCTTTCTTCTGCAAGGAAATTATTGGATTTGCTATCCTCGAATAACCTTCAATGAACCTTCGGTAGTAACCAGTAATGCCCATTAAAGATCGAACATCCGTCACATCCTTAGGAACCGGCCAATCTTCAATTGCCCTTATATTTTCAGGATCTACGGAAATTCCTTTCTTGATCACCACGTGACCTAAATACTGAATCTTATCCTTGAAGAAATCACATTTACTAAACTTTGCGAAGAGTTGATGATCTCGCAACTCTTGCAAAACAATTTTTAGATGTTCTTTATGTTCTTCTTTAGTTTTTGAATAGATTAGAATGTCGTCGATAAATATGACCACAAACTTATCTAAATACTTATGCATAACATTGTTCATTAAACACATGAAAACAACTGGGGCATTAGTAATCCTGAATGGCATTACGACAAATTCGTAATGGCCATATCTAGTTTTGAAAGCTGTCTTAAATATGTCTTCATCTTTAATCCTTACTTGATGATATCCAGACTTTAAATCTATTTTCGAAAAAACCGTGGCTCCTCGTAGTTGATCAAACATATCATCTATGCGGGCAAATGAATGTCGATTTTTGATGGTCATCTTATTTAACTGACGGTAATCTATGCAAAGTCGCATGGTTCCATCCTTCTTCTTAACGAAGATGACAGGTGCCCCCAGGGAGACACACTTGGTCGAATATACTTTTTATCAATTAGTTCGTTTAATTGGGATTTTAATTTATTAAGTTCAAGTATGTTCATTCGATAAGGGGCCTTTGAGCTAGGTACTGCACTCGGTACCAGTTCAATGGTGAAATCCAATTCCCTTTTCGAAGGTAATCCCGGAATCTCTTCTGGGAATACATCAACATATTATCTTAAGACTGATATGTCTTCTAGTTTTAACTTATCTATTTTAATTAAACTTTCCTCATCAGTTATTGTTATTGCATAAGCTTTACATCCCTTTCTAACAACTCTCTTAAGCTGTAGGGCAGAAATCTGCCTTATGGTAGTTTTTCTGGGGATTCCTTTAACACTTACTGGTTTTTCATCACTGTTTATGCATGTGAAAGTTTTATCATAATAGTTTAGAATTACTCTATGTTTTTCTAACCAGTCCATACTAATCACCAAATCATAAGAACCAAGAGGCAAAACATTAAGCTTGACAACAGTTTCAAAATTATCCATAACTATTGCACATTCTTTAACAAAGCAAGTTACCCTTCTTTTAGCACCAGTGGCTAACTGAACTAACCATGAATTCTCAAATTTTTCAACAGATAACTTACATTTTTCTACTATTTGAGGTGCAATATAACTGAGACTAGTTCCTAGATCAATCAAAATAGTTACAGGGATCTGATTTATCATACCTTCTACTTCCACCATGGAAGTCTGATATTCAACTTGTCGATTCTCCAAAGCTGTGTTAATTCTAGGCATGGTCCTCTCTAGTTCCCCAATGGTAATCTCCTCATGTATGGTATGAATGTTGTTACCAGTCTTCTTCCGGTTTGGACAGACTGAAGCATAGTGTGGGCCATTACACTCCCAGCACTTGATAGGCTCTTTGCGCTCAAAATTCTTGGTAAAGTTTCCATGATTATTTGCAAATTCCTTACCTTTAGAATTATTTTGATTGTTGGGTGTATTGCTCTTGTTTCCTTGGAAATTCTTGTTATTAGAATAATTTTTGGCCTTATTGTTTTTGACATTTCTGTTAGGCACAAAATCCTTCTTCTTTTGTTCAAACTGATTATTATTTTTCTCAGCTTTCTAGTTGGCCAAGATTTCTTTCTTTCGATTCTGCTCAAAACAGAAGTTAGCTTTTCTCATATCTTCCTCCAAGGTCTTTGGGTTATCATATTCAATTCTATCTTTAATATGATAAGGTAGACAGCTAAGGAATCGCTGTACCTTTGGTTTCTCATCTACAAGGTATGGTACATACCTAAGTAGACTTAAGAACTTGCTGTTTAGATCCTTCATTGTCATTGATCCTAACTTCAACTCATAAAATTCCTTTGCTATTTACTCATAATATTGCTCAGACAGAAATTTCTTTTTGAAATACCTCTTAAAGGTACTCCAGTTTACATTTTTCTCTTTTATGTCTTTAACTCTTTTCAAGTCCTGCCACCAAATGTCAGCCTTTCCTAAGAGGTTATATATAGCCATTCTAGCCTTTAACTGGTTAGAATAGTTATATATTTGGAACTACTTATTCATCCCAGATAACCAGGATTCAGCTTCCTCCCCCTTCTCAGTCTCTCCATTAAAGGTTGGTGGTTTTATCTTTTTGAATTCCCTGGAAATTTTCTCATAAGGTTTGTATTTCCTCTTTTTAATGTACTGATTATCATCACTACTGTCACTAGTAGAATGGTAATTTCGTTGTTCACCAAACACTTCAGAAGATGAACTACTTTCACTTTTAGTATGTTTCATCTTTTTAAATTTATGTTGATGACTGGTATCTTCTGATTCTGTTCTTCTACCCCTACCCTCAGTTTGAAACTTCTCAGTTAGGATCTGATTAAGATCTTCTTGAGCCCTCAGAATCCTTTCATTTTCTCGCTTTACAGACTCCATTTCAGTTTTTAAGTCCTTTACAGTTTGTAACAATTCTGAGGAATTGATAGTTAAGTCCTCTTGTATATGATCTCTTGGTAGATTTCCTGTTTCAGTAACTAGAGATTCCTCCTCTGCATACTCTTCCAGTTTTTCCATACCTGTCTGTTAAACTTCAGAAAACAATTCTCTGTTGAATAACATTTAAAAAAAAATACGTTAGCATAATAATTCAGTTTACTATTTCCTAAAAGCTAGTTGGGCTTCGTCAAGGCCTAGTGTTTGAACCTGGCTTTGATACCACATGTCAAAACACCAAATTTTCATAAAAAATTAAAATTTTGAAAAATACATAAAATGCTGAGAATGCGTTTTGCTAACAACTAACAGTTATCTATAAAAGAATTAGTTACCAGATTAGTTAATGCATAATATTAATTAAGTAACTTAGCATTCTACTTTTTGATACACGGTTAAGTTTAACTTGTGTAATAATTCCTCTTTCAGTTTGCTGATGAGTTTTAATTTGCAACAAGTAGGTGGAACTATCTTGGATTTCTGGGGTTACTTAGCTTTTAAGCTAACGCAAAAAGCTTACTTATCCTTACAGGTTTACAGGTATGAATGATCGAGTAACGCCTTTTAATTCCATAAAGCATCCAGCTATATTTCTATTTGCAAAATAAAAAGCTTGGTAAATAAGCTGTTACATATCAATATACTTCTATGAGGTAAAACAAGTAGTTTGTTTCCTTCAATTATTTTTGTCAATGATATACATGTAGAAGAGTTTCTTTCTTAAATGTAAATAGCAACAGTAATTACTTTCCCTGGTTCACAACTTGTGATCTTTGTCGTAAGTTATTTTCACCTAGAGTGCATAACCTGTAATGCTTTAATGATTGTTCTAACAGTAATATACATTATAAAATTATAATAGTAGTATAACCAACTGCTTGTTATTCATTTTCTGTAATGAAGACTGCTGCCTATAAGGTTCTAAACATTACAGTGAAATGTAAAGTCCTAAGACTTAGAGTCTAGTGGGATTGTTCCACTTCAGTTTCCTAATTTTTTTTATAAGACTTCTCTTGAATAAGGCTACTAACCACAACAATTAACTTAGGTCAAAGTCTTCAAGAGAGATTGATTTATTACCTCATGCAAGTACTAGATAGTTCTACAAGATTATGTTACTAATCAAAAACATGGTGAAGCTAATAGTACTTATCGTGGTTGAGTAAATAACCAAAAGTTAGTAGCTTTGTTGATCTGAGCTATATATAGAATTCATAGCCAATATCCTAGTATTTGACACCCACTGAAAACACTATTTTTCTATGATACTCTCCAATACACACATGAACTATCTTATTTATAAAGCATCCATGTTTACCAGTAATTCTGGTTATAAACAAATAAGATTTATAAAATTCATGATCCTATTTAAAACTATGTTCTATAAAATTATCAAGTCATAACTTAAACGTTGGTGGCAACAAGATTAGCTATGCAAAGTCTATTAGGAATACTTTATTAACATCATAGTTTGGCTAGGTGATGAGATAGCCTTTTAATTAGTATCTCCCAAGTATCATAAGATTTACTTCATAAACTTAGTTTCGATAGCTCAAGGCTTATCAACATTTGTAACTATACTATTGATGTTATGAATAAATGGATAAATCGTTAGTGAAGAACTAAAGATTCTATGCATAAAATACTTTGGGCAAGCGTATCAATTATGAGATTGTATCGGTTTCATGTTCAACAAAAAGATTAATATGAATAAACATATAATTATAAAGTTCATAATGTAACTTGCAATGGAAAAGGGATGTGGTGTTAGACCACTCCATCGATGGGATTATGTGTAAGGTTGTGTATATAAAAGACTTTGAAATCTCCCTCGTCATAAACTATACGATGACTATATTATAAGCTTGGCAATGATTCGAGGGTTCATGGCTTATGCCATGCAACCGTAGATTGACATCCATGAACACGTAGAACCTTTGAATGATTACAATACTATATGATTGTGCATAAAATTATGTTTTGAGTAATTGTGAATCATTGGCATGCAGAAAACTATATGATCGACCCACTGCATGGTTGAAAAATTTGTAAGACCACGTGTTTCCTTCTTGGCCAAGTGTTGGAAGTATAAGGGTTGGTGTAACCCTATTCTTTGTCATTCTCCTCCATCAATTTTGGGCCTTCGGGCTGCTCTGCAACTGTGTCCATGGCCACCATGCTTACCCTACTGTGAACTTAACGAGCTCCCGTCCTGGTTTACAATATTCAGTTGCCTTCTTCGTGCTCGAACCCTTGCTTACACTATGAGTTTATCCTAGCAAGAGTTGTGAGGGTTGTGACTTACATCTTATGGCCTGATCTGTGTGTATTTTTTGGTTCGTTCCTCCACGGCCTGCCTGTTGGGATCGTTTAAAGGGGTTAATTGCTTCTGTTACAATTTGGTTTTCGTCATAGGATTTTTGAGAGCGTGGTTCTCATGCTTCGCATTTTTGGTGATAGTTCAAGCTTCACCGTCTGCTTCTTGCTTTCCCGTTGCCCCACTTTCTTCTTGCTGCTGCTAGCAGTGGTTTGTGCATGCGTATGAACATCTCTGTCACGGGAGAGATGAAGGGTTGGCTCCTTGTCTCGCTGGTGGCGGTGCTCCTGTTTCTGGGTGGCTACATTACCTTCACTTCCAGGTATTAAAATTGGTTTTAAACATTTTCTTAAAATTTACTCTTAAATTAGTTACAGTATGAGCATATCTTAACGTTGTGGGTTCATATCCTGGAAGGTAACGAATTACAACTCTCTTTGCAGCTGGTACAAATGAGTAGGGTCGGTTTCCTGGTTACGGTAAGCCCTAGTCAACCCATGGCAATCCACGCTTTCCAGTTCTTTATAGAACAATTTTTCAGTTGGAAGTCGTGTCCTACAAGTGACTCTTCATGGGTTACTATTTCTCGGTTTACTTGTTTAGTTTTTGCTAACCCTTGCTGTTAGTAGGGTTTTCCGGCTTATGCCGTGACTTGTAAATTTTGTTTTACTTGTTTTGTGTATAGTTATGTAAAAAGATTTTGCGGCCTGTCAAGCCATTCTCTGTTTAAAATTTAAGTATAGAGATTTAACCCTATTGAGCTCGGACTCGATTATTTTTTTATGCTCTTCATTAGAGAGAATTTGAGGTCAAAAATGGGCCTCAAAAGGACCAAAATGTACTATAAAAATCAACCAATTACATTCTAGTAGATGACATCATCCCCCATGGTTGAGGTGGCATTGTATGAGTTAAGAATGCTTATTTGTCACATTTTCTATGGTGGATGAAAACCCATAGTTAACCAAGGTAGTGGTACAAGTATTTTTAAATCATAAA
>LPNX011131936.1:536058-548339 GCA_001517045.1 Pseudotsuga menziesii | reverse complement strand
TACCCCATAAAACCCCTAACTCATAATATTTTAATATATGTTATATTTTTGTAGTACATCTCTTAGGAGGCCCATTTTTGACCTCAAATTCTCTCTAATGACTGTAATTTTAAATACTATGGTTCTTACCCTATTTCGACTGTGTAAAGAAATCTTTACTTGTTAAATTTATCTTGCATTAAATTGGATTATTATATCCTATTTTGTTATTTCTTTCTATTATAATAATTTGTTTATAAGTTCGGTTATTCGAGCAAGGGTTAATCCTGTTAGTGACCTGTGTATAAAATAATTTCTTTAAATTATTCTGTAAGTTTAGTTCAATAATAAATACTAAGTTAATTGTTTGTTACATGTATATAGTTATTATAATTCCAGTGTTATCTTTCTATGTCCTTAAAGGACTGTAATAATATTTTATAGTTTAGAGGTTCAGAATACTAGATAAATCCAAATCCTTGGATTATTGCTTATCTGATTATTAATTACAATGTTATTACTACGAATTACAATGTTATTACTATAAATTATAATGTTAATACTATGAGGGTTTCGACCCTGTACTTTCTTTTATAATTAATCTTTGTTTAGTTTATTTAAATGAATTAGTTCATTTATAAATAATATTGATTAAATATTATTTACCATTGCATTCAATCCATTTTATTTTAATAAGCACATAGATAGGTTTTGTTATTATTTCCTTATTACAATATTATAATTGTTGTAGTTAATTTCTTTATAAAAAGAGCTATACTAGAATTACCCTACTTGCAAAGTGAACATTTGTAGATATAGTTAAGCAGTATGAACAATAAAATAAACTATGTAAAATAACTTGGTTCTTTCTTCACAGAAATAAATAATTGTTTACCTAAGTTAATTCTTTTACCTATGTTACAGGTTAGTATTTTCATTTTTCAAAATACAGTTTGAATAAGAAAAATAACATATTTACTGTAACAACTTGCTAAAAAAAAATAAACCTGTTGTTTGTAAAGTATTATGAATACTTCTTTGCTAGTGTTCTTAATACAATAGTCTGATTTTAAACAATAGACTTAATTAGAGAGATTAATATTCTTTCCTGAAAGCATCTATATACATAAATAAATTATTCCATTGTTTTGAAATACAAAATAACTCTATTCAGTCCACATTTCTATCATATCTTCATCTATTTTAAACACACTACCTGTGCTAGAGTACGGTCTGGTTTGTTCTAGACGGGGAAAAACATAGGTAGGATTATCTCATCCAATTACAAAATCAACATTCAAATAACTAAAAGATTATAAACTCTAACAGTTCACTACAAAACATGTAAATCATTCATTCTCAGAAATAAACTTTTAACACAACAAATAAAAGACTGTAGAACCTGTTTAAAGCTGGATGACAACAACGTTGGGAGGCCGTTCCTCCCCACCAACTCCTGGAGAGTGCTCAAACATCGTCTTCTAAGGACCCCCGAGCCTGTTCTTGGTCTCCTTGGCTGAGAACTGGTGGAGCATGCAACAAGATACTAGTCCAATGACTCAGTACTAACTCTGCACTCAGCAGTAAGATCTTTCAGCTGAAGAGCTGTACTAGATCATTCTCTGTAGTTTACCCCTCAAACACCTTCAATAAATTCCCTTCCCAATGAAATCCTTTGAAGTACATTCACCTGAACGATTCTCTTCTTGGTATGAGCAGCCTCAGCTCTCTTCAATGGGTATTTTTATTAAGATTGCCTAGGTCTTTTTGGGTTAGTTGTCATTAATTGAGCCACCTGCTCTGATCCCACTTTCTTGGGGGATCATGACCCCAAATGTAGGGAGGTTTCCACCTGCAACATTGGAAGTGTTTGAGGATGCTGCCACTTGTCTATTTGCTCTCCACCTAGTCTCCTCCACCAACTTGACCAGTAAACACTCTTTTAACAACTCTCCCAAGCTGTTGTCTCCACTTTTTATTTATTTATAATTAAAATATTCATAATTACATTCAACATCCTTGACTCTGGTGAGTCCTCAATTACAACTTAGCATAAAATTTAACATATTGTCTTGAGATAAAATCAAATATGATAATATTATTTTTGCAAAATTGGGGCATGTGACAATCCCAAATAGTGCAGTTTGGTAAGTAAGTGGTGGTTCAGTCATGATAACCCATGGAGGATATGATGCTCGGGATTCTTACGAGCGTGCGAGAGATGCCATGGGAGAAAATGCCCGTAATGGACATGATGACATAGAGTCTAATGGAAGGATATTCCAAGAGACACCGTCAGATGTTGCAGCGACCATTAGAAGCTTGATTAAAGCCCAAGAAGAGCAGCATGAGCTGAATGCTGCTATGTTGCAGAGTTTGTCAGACTTGCAAAGAAAGATAGACTCTGGGTGAGTTATAGCACGACCAGAAGGCAGTAAGAGTAGTATTAGGAGAAGGAGAAGGACTTCTAGTGGATCATCTAACTCCGAAGAATCCAACGGGGATTCAAGCTCTTCTTCTCGTAAAAGAAAAAGAAAGAGACACCATAGGATCGTTGTTGGGATGAATTTAAGAAGGCTAAACCTCCTACATTTGATGGTGAGGTAAAGACTGGACAAGAGGCTGAAGCTTGGCTTCTTGGGATAAATAAGTACTTTCAAGTTCAGGATTATTTAGGAAACATGAAGGCAAGAGTCGCCATATTCAATTTGAATGGAAGAGCATCCATTTGGTGGGAAGACTTCAAGCAAGTAAAGAGGATCAGTGAAAGGAAGCTTAAGTGGAAACAGTTCAAGAAGTATTTCAAGCAGAAATACCTATCTGACAGGTATTATGATGACAAGATTAAGGAGTTCCATGAGCTGAGATTGGGACAGCAGACCATGGAAGAGTATGCGAATAAGTTCTTGGAATTGTTGAGATATGTCCGGTACATCAAGGATGAAAAAGTGAAGGTCCAACGTTTTTTGATTGGATTGCCTCAGTCTTACAAAGACAAGATTGAGTTTTATGAACCTAGCACTCTTGAAGAAGCAATTAGGAAGGCTAAGTATTGCTACGAGCAAAGCAAAGGTAAACCTGATTACCATAAGGCATGGAAGGACAAGAAGAATGAGAAGTTTGACCAAAGAAAGAAAGTTTTCAAACCTTCTAACTTCAGGAATCAATGGAAACAACCATCCCAAGCTACGAGTAAGCCAGTTGGAGTGACAAGAGAAAAGCCTAAGGATCCACAACAGAATAGAGGACCACTTCAATGTTGGAAATGTGGAGGACCCCACATGCGCAAAAATTGTTCACTCGAGAATGAGAGTGCAAGGCCAGCTTACAACATTCAAGAAGCAGAAACAGTGGGTCAAGTAGCAAGGAAAGTCCTTAGGATTTATGCAGCACTGTAGGACCGCCAGGCAGAACACCAATCAACTATGGTTGAAGTTGCAGGTAAGATTGTTGAGCAATCTATTTCTATTTTGATTGACCCTGGTTCTACTCACAGTTACATTAGTCCTAGAGTAGTGGAGAATTGTTCTTTTAAGAAGGTAAAGCATAGAAAATCTTTGTTAGTTTAGCTAGCCACTGGAAGTAAGAGAAAGGTTAGTGAAGTGGTAGAGAAATGTCCATTGGTCATGAATGGATTGGTCACTTGTGTAGATCTGAATGTTCTACCAGTTGGTTCCTATGATGTTCTCATTGGAATGGATTGGCTAGAAGCTCACAGGGTAAAGCTTGACTGTTATAACAAGACTTTCGAATGCATGGATGAAGAAGGAAACCCAGTGGTTGTGAAAGGTATTCCAAATGTGATTTTATTACGGCAGGTTTCATCAATGCAGTTAAAAAAGTTCTATAGGAAAGGTTGCCAGTTGTATGCAACTCATATTTTGGAGGCAACATGAGATGAAAATCCTAGGTTGGAGGACTATCAGGTGTTATAGGAATTCAAGGAAGTGTTTCCTGATGAGATTCCAGGGCTTCCTCCAAAGAGGGACATTGATTTCACAATTGAACTTATGCCAGGAGCAGCACCAGTGTCCAAGAAACCCTACAGGATGAGTACACTAGAGATGCTAGAGTTGAAAATGCAACTGTAGGCATTGTTGGAAAAGAATTATATCAGGCCAAGTGTGTCTCCGTGGGGAGCACCAGTTCTATTTGTAAAGAAGAAATATGGTACACTCAGGTTGTGTATTGATTACAGACAATTGAACAAAGTTACTGTGAAGAATAACGATCCTTTGCCTAGTATTGATGACCTCTTTGATCAAATGAGAGGAGCAAGGGTATTTTCCAAGATTGACTTGAGGTCTGGTTATCATTAGGTGAGAATCAAGGATGAAGACATTCATAAGACAGCCTTTAGAACAAGGTATGGACATTATGAGTTTGTAGTGGTACCATTTGATCTCACAAATGCACCAACTACATTTATGTGCCTTATGAATAGTGTCTTCAGCAGGTATTTGGACAAGTTTGTTCTTGTTTTCCTAGATGGCATTCTTGTTTATTCTAAGAGTGAGAAAGAGCATGAAGAGCATTTGAGATTGACATTGCAATTGCTCAGGGAGCATCAACTATATGCAAAACTGAGCAAGTGTGACTTCTATAGAGATAGAATTCAGTATTTGGGTCACATTATCTCAGAAGAGGGTATATCTGTGGACCCTGAAAAGATTAAAGCCATTATGAATTGGCCTACTCCAAGGAATGTGACAGATGTAATATCTTTTATGGGGCTTACAGGATACTATAGGAGATTCATTAAAGGATTCTCCAGAGTTGCAAATGCCATCAATTGTTTTTAAAAGAAGGGGATAAAGTTTGAATGGACTTCGAAGTGTGAAGAAAGCTTCCAGCAGTTGAAGAATCTTCTCACCAGTGCACCAGTATTGAAAGTTGCATATCTAGAAAAATATTTTGTGGTGTGTACCGATGCATGCAGACAAGGGCTTGGAGGAGTCCTTATGCAAGACAACCACGAGATATGTTGTGAGTCGAGAAAGTTGAAGGAGCATGAGAAGAACTATGCCACTCATGATATAGAGCTTGTAGCCATAGTACATGCCCTGAAGATGTGGAGGCATTACTTGATGGGTAGAAGATTCGAACTAATGACAGACCATTGTGGTCTGAAGTATCTATTTGATCAGCCTACTCTGAATGCTAGGCAAGCAAGATGGCTAGAGTTTTTATGTGAGTTTGATTTTGAAATCAAGCACATAAAGGGAAAAGAGAATAAGGTAGCTGATGCACTCAACAGGAAGATGTAGGGAATGCATGTGGCATCTCTTAGTATTTGCCAATTAGATTTTAGGCAGTAGATTTTTAATCGTACTGCTGGAGATGAATTGTATGAGCTAGTGACAGACACATTGCAGCAGCAAAGTCTTGAGAAGAGGTATGAGGGATATAAATTGGAAGATGATAGACTTCTTACTTATAAAGGCAGAATTTATATTCCAGAAGTAGCAGATTTAAGGAGAGTTGTTATGGATGAAATCCATCAAGCTCCGTACTCTAGTCACCCAGGATATCAGAAGACAATTGCTACAGCTAGAAAGCAGTACTTTTGGCCAGGTATGAAAAATTACATGGCTGAATACATTTCAAGGTGCATGAAATGTCAACAGGTAAAGGTTGAGCTTCAACATCCAATAGGTTTGTTGCAGCCTTTGCCAGTTCCAGAATGGAAATGGGAAGTTATTTCCATGGATTTTATTACAGGATTGCCAATGACTTGGAGACAACATGATTCCATCATGGTTGTGGTAGACAATTTGATAAAAGGCAGCACATTTTACAGAAGGTGAAGTCTACGCATAAGACTAATGACATAGCAAAGATATTCATGAAGGAGATTTTCAAATTGCATGGATTGCCTAAGGCAATAGTCTCTGACAGCGATGTCAAGTTCACTTCCAATTTTTGGAAGGGGTTGTTTTTGTAGATTTGGGTACAAAGCTAAACTTTAGCACTGCATACCATCCTTAGACAGATGGGCAGACAGAAAGATTTAATCAGGTGCTTGAAGATATGCTTCGCATGTACGTGATGGACAAACAAACCAAGTGGGAAGATTACTTGCACTTGGTAGAGTTTGCTTATAACAATGGACAGCAGGCATCCTTGGGGATGAGTCTGTATGAAGATTTGTATGGAAGAAGGTGTAGGACACCAGTGACTTGGGATAATCTAGTGAACAGGGTTGTGCTTGGTCTAGAATTGCTCAAGGAAATGGAGCAGGAGGTTGTAAAGATCAGGTAGAATCTGAAAGCAGCACAGGATAAACAGAAAAGATATGCAGATAAGCATAGGGTGAATAGGGAGTTTAGTGTTGGGGATCATGTTTACCTCAAAGTGAGGGCAAAGAAGAGTTCCTTGAACCTTGGAAGTTGTTCCAAGCTGTCACCAAGATATTGTGGGCCATTTGAAGTGCTTGAAAGAATAGGTCCAGTTGCATATAGACTTGCATTATCTGCTAGCACTAGAGCTCATAATGTTTTTCATGTTTCTTTGCTTAATAAATATGTACATGATCCTAACCATGTGATTAATTGGGATGTGATTTAGGTGGAACCCAAGGGAGAGTTCCAAATTGAGCCAATGCGCATCCTTAACAAGAAGGTCACAATGCTCTGGAACCGAGCCATAGGGTAGGTAAAGGTGCAATGGGAGCACTACAGGCCTGAAGAGGCTACGTGGGAGCTGGAGGATGCCATGCGATTGGCACATCCATTTTTGTTCAATTCTGCGGAACACTGAGGCGGTAACAGTGTAGCATTTTGTTCAAATTTTGTAAAGCACTGAGGACAGTGCTATTGAAGGGGGAGGGGAATGTAACACCCCGATTTTGACCCCGTCTACATTAAATGTATATGATGTATATATTGTAATTAATTGTGGTGTGGAGCTATGGGAAAAAGCTCCACCATCGCTTTGGTTGTTTTATGTTTCAGCGATTGAAATCGTTGCTGATGGTATATTGTGATATATGACACATATTAGTTTTGACATCATGTAAATATGCACTTTAATTAAAATGAACCCCAACCAACTATGTCAATGAAACCATAATGAAAAGGGCATGATTTTTCCAAGGATAAGGGGGGGAATTGTTAAACCTTGAACCTATGGGGAAAAAGCCATGTGTCAATCACCCATTTAAAACTGTTGATGTTAGTTGAGGGCAGTTATTGCTGGGAAGTGGTGGGTGGTAGGACTGTCAGTCCTTTCCCACACACCCACTCCACTGGCAGACTCTCCATCTTCACATGGGCAGGGAAAACCACTACGAACGTTTTGGGGTTTGGATTGTTTTTTCTCATCCTCATGCAGGGACGGTAGTTCTCTTCATCCTCACGCATAGGCTGGAATTGATCATCCTCACACCCAGGATTTTCTCCATCATTTTCCTCACGCAGAGAGCTGGGGAAGCCATTTCTGTCATCCATGATTTTGTTCCTGTGAATGAGTGTTCATGATTTATGTGTGTGCAAATGTCATAGTTGGGGAAATGGTGATACAAGTTCCTTTATGATTTCCTTCTCAATATTCCATTCACGTTTGGGTTGTGTATTCCCGTTGCTTCAATGTTGAGATCGGGCTTTTGTTTTCCCCCACGATTTTGTGTGCTGTGGGTTCGTTTAAGTAAGTGGGTTGCTGTGGATTCCCATTGAGTCGTTTTGGCCACGATAGGGCCAAGAACGACTCATGAATTGATTTTCCATGTCCAAGCGGTGAATAGCTTGTTTGGCTACATGTATGCAGTGGTTGGTCTTCGAACTGTGTTGGAGTGGGGATGAGGGCTTGGTTTGCTTGACAAACCCGATGTGTTTGGGAACCACACAGATAGAGTTAGAGGGCTGGATTTATTCTCCACAACCCTTGAATATCACTAGAAGGGAGGTCAGGGCCTGAGGGACTATGTAGTAGAGAAGGGACTGATTCCTTGTGTTGGGTGTGTGTGGGTGTCTTAGAAGTCAGGCTATTTCTAGTGTAGGTGTCCCTAGCTCTATAATGAGCTCACCAACTTAGCATTTAGCCTTTTCCAGCTCCTGGATGGCCTGATAAACCCAACTGTGTTGGATTGGCTGTGTTTTGTGTATCCTTGGCTATGTCTAAGCCTGTTTGTTCCTTATTCCTTGGGGAATCATTCCCAGATCAAGAGTGGTAGCATTGCTGAGAGATTAAGGAGCATGGTGGCCTATGGTTGGGTGGAACGTTGCAGCGACGTAGCTGGTTGCGGGATGAGTTCTTTATAAGATAAGTAATCTTGTCTATTTTACTTCTGCAATAATATTTATTGTTAATAAATTATGATGAACATGAATGCCTGAATGAATGTATGTTTGCTTACGCTGTGTATGTGCATGATTATGCATCCTAGCATGTTTTATGTTCAAGCATTTTGGTTTTATGTATGTTCATATTCATGGGGCGGTTTTCCCGGATGTTAAGGACACCGTAGCATCCTATTCACGGGTCGGAGGGTCGAGAATAATTAAGGTGAAATTTAAAAGTTTGAACGACTTTGAAATTGTGTGATCTTTGAGGCATATTTTGGTGGAATATTTGAAGACAATTGGTGGTCAAATTTCCGAGAAGCAACAACATTTGAGTGATAAAACACAACTATTAAATTTGGCCATCAATGATGAAATTTGAGTGAATAATTAGTGACTGTAGCAACAGGTACAGCTCTGAAACCAAATTAGTCTGAGGTAGACAAAGGTGTAACCCATCTCTTAAGAGAGTATTCACAACAAAGACACTAAAGGCATTTGAAGATCAATCTCAGGAACATAAGGATTGTGGCAACCATGCAAATGAATGTCTGAACCAAAGATAAGGAGCCATATCAAACTCATGTAAGTACAACTTGGAATGATTTTTGATGATCCATACTTTTGAGAAATATTTTGTTATTAGCAAGTTATGGATTGATATATAAGAATTGAATATGATAGTTTTGTAACTCCCTTTTGTCTCCAAGATTTAGTATTGTAGCTTTTGAGTTCATATGATGACATCCTGTGCATTAAGACATGATTAGTGGTTGAACTTAATGACCATATGAGTAGCTTATCACATTAAGCATTCGAAAAAATTGGCAAGGATTTACACGAAGCCGGATACAAGAATTTTTATGGACAAATTGAGCTAGTCATTAGAGCTGATGGTCACAGTTGATTGAGTTCTTCTACTTGACAGTGAAAAATGTGTTGAGCAGATGAACAACATTGTATTGAACAGAGCTTTGATGTCTTGGCACGAGTCTTGAGCAACAGTGACAAGTTAAATTGACTTGACAGGGACAACATTGGAAAAGTTGTTTTGAATGGCAATTAGATTGAACACATGGTTGATTAATGGTAAAAATATGTGAAGGAAAGCTGGGTCTTGCACCTTATCTTAGTTGGAGCTAAGAAAAACAGATTGGACCTTGTTGTAAGTGTTGGAGCTAAGGCTTTAATCAGAAGATTGAAGCCTTCATTGTAAGTCATATCTAATTGTAAATAAAGCTTATTATATTTCTATTATAATGTATCTATTATATATATATATGAATGATGACATGTTTAGTTAATTGGTATAGCTTAATGTAAATGATGAATCATGCTTAGGTTTTGAACTCAAAATTGTTAAAAATCCTAACACATTGATTCACTCCTTTGGCATTGTGTTATTATGGATCGAAATTGCCTCCAGTTCGTGACCACACACTGAAAATGACAACGATTCCGTCATAGACAAGGCAGCAGACACCTATTAACAAGATCATTTAAATAATGCAGGATTGACAAAGAACGTTCCAATAACTGAATCGATAGAGCTGTACAACATGAACGCATGCAAAAGGAATCGAAGTCTCGATCACTGTGATCCTAATCGCCTGAGAAGCCAGGCTGGCCTTAGCTGTCATACTGGCATTTCATGTGGAAACTAAATGGTTGTCAAAAGTTAAGAGATGAGACATTGCTTTCGCCTATTTGTACAATGACATTCAAAGACAAGGTGAAAGAAGAACCCCTGCAGAATATATATATATATATATCCAAGAAGAACAGCTGGACCAAGAAAATAAAAACAACTCTAGCCCATCTTTATATTCTTTTTAATGTCGAACTCATTTTCATATTCTTTTCAATGTTGGATCTTCTGTGACTATATATCTTAATCAGAAGACCAACCATGAGGTTGATCTTATCCTCGTTATCGACCTTTAAACTGTACTGGGATTAGGAGTGCGACTTGGTTCTACGCGCTATCAAGCTGTACACGACCTTCGACTCTTCGACTCTTTCTAGTTACCAGTTGGAATTGGACCATCCATTTTAGTGGTAAAAATAATATACATCATGGTTCAAAAGTATTCTGAATGAAACAGGCGAGAACATTACTAGCAGAATGCTCATTATAAATAATATAATTGCCAGCCCACTCAGAATAAGAAGCATTTTTCCCAGAAAATTGAAGTCTTAGAATATTTGTATCCTTGTACAAGTTTTGGTTTCTCATGCTATGAATCTTCCTCACCCATTAATCGGCTCACCAAGTGCCAAATGTTTTTCACTTTCCTTTTTTATAGAATTGTCTTATAGCTTAATAGTGCAACGATGGCATGTAACATTGCTGAGTTTTGCTAAACATTTGGGCATAAAACTCGAGCCCTACTCTACCAGCGGGCTTCATGAATAGTCTGTGGATTGATAATGCTTTTCAATTGTCTTTGTTAAACTTTAGTTAGTTAATAAAATATTTATTGGGCATACCTATATTCTTGTCCTTAGATTTTTGAATCATTTTATTTTTTATTTTTATTTTTTGGTTTCTTAACAAAACTATATATATTATGGAATGCATATAGTCTTCAACATTGGTATATAATTTCGATAACTAAAAATAAATATTAAAGGTATTTACACAACTTTTTAGAACACTATATAAAAAGATGAAACATATACAATTAAGTTACCTTTGAGAATATATAACTTTTCTTTATAGATAATTACTATAACTACAAGAAAATGTCGTTCTTCTAAGATTGGTATGTTATCTTTTTTTCTAAAACATAATGCATATGTTTACTTTAGGCCCCGGGTTTGGTATGTAAACACTAAAAAAAAATTAAAAACATTTTGCAAAGTTGTAGTTGACAAGTAGTTCTTTATATTTCCATAATTTTAATGTTATTTATATATATTTTTAAATTAGGGAATTCAGTGAAGCACTAGAGTGATAAGGTGGAGCATTACGCCAGCCTATAAGGGTCTTAACACAGTGGATGAGATTTTTCTTCTTTTAGTGTGTAGATCTTGTTTGTACTATTACAAGTTCTTTGTTTTCATTTTCAAAATAGGTGAACCAATCAAAAGTTACAAAGAAAATACTAGACCTATGTTTTATAGAAATACAACATATGGACAAATAAAAATAAATATAAAAATATAAAACAATATTATCTTACTCAAAAAAATATAAATTAATGTGTTTTCTACTTGTAAGCCCAAACCACAAGTTTGACAAACCTAACCTAAAACCAAAGCAAACAACTCATCCACCACATAGGTGGAAAAATTCATTCACCCTAAAAGTTTTTGAAATTAGAAATGCACACACATTAATAAGTGCCCATACATTATTGTTCTTATCATTTAATTTCTAAATGAAGTTAAACCACAATAATCAACAATAACATTAAATGCGTATTAAATTATTAATGTAAAAGTGACATTTTCCTTATATTTCATTTTCCATCATTTTACTTAAATGTTTACTATTACCATTAATTGTTTCAGGATGTTTGAGTGGTTCAAGCCTCATCAGACTTTATATGCAAAAAAGTCGAATTTTAGATCCCATTCAAAATTCAATAGACTTAACGATTTTTCAAGGTTTCATGATTGCAACATTTCCATTGTATTCTATCATGTATCAGGGTATGTGATTGGTGTTTAATCAAGTGCCTCATCCCCTCTATGTACCTCAATTTTGGTGGTGTTGGTTGTGTAACTCCTTCTCAAGAAAAAATGCTTCTAGGAAATGTTTTTCTACCTTTTTTTATACTTGGTTTAGGAGGTTTCATCAAAATTTTAGGATATGGAATAATGTCCTTAGAGGATCAACTTTGAGATTTGCAATAGAGGCAAGGGATAGAGCCTAGAGGTGGAGGAGACATAGTGTTATTCACAAAGAGGGTCCTAATCTAGGCATATTTTAATTATATGAAGTTATTTGTTATGGCATGAAGTCTATGGATAGATATCGAGTCTTTCTTTGTGTATAAATCAATGAACAAATACCCA
>LPNX011131936.1:498907-529201 GCA_001517045.1 Pseudotsuga menziesii | reverse complement strand
AAAATTAACATAGTATAATTATGTAGATATCTTTAATACATTTCCAACAAGCTAAAGAACTCCAAAAACTAATGCCTAGATAGAAAGTCATGGCCAAAATAATATATCAACTTTTTTATGTTATATAAGTGAACACACATTATTTTTTAGAACACGTGCGCATTATAAAAGCATGCATGTGTTATTTTTTAGAACACGTGTGCAGTATACAAGCATGCATGTGTTATTTTTTAGAACATGTGTATGTTCCTATAACGCATGTGCATTTCTATAACGCAAACACATTCGTATACACATTATATGTCTTATGTGGAGGTTTTGCTATTGTTGAATGTTGATATCCTAGTGGGAAATAAATAAAAATAATAGCATTGGTGATATCCTAGTTTAATGTTGTGTACTTAAAGGGAATATATCCTTTCAAATTACACTTAGAAATTCAACATATGGTTTTACAAAGCAACAATACACTTTTACCTAATTTTTATTTTACTCGGTATGACTATGCGATTTCATTAAGGATTTTTTTGAAAAGTGAACAATATGTCGAACATTTCCATGTGGCACAATGGCGAGATGTGTAGTTTGGAACATGCAGGGATACTATTCCATTAGGAACTAGACTATTAGTTTTATATTTTGCAAGATGAGCCTTATAAATTTGTACTTTTTTAGTCGACTAATGTAGTGTCTCCTTGCAAAATAATGTATGTAGTAGAAATCTAAGAACTTGGTTATAGATCAATGGTACTCCTATTAGATTCTAATATATGAATGTGATGATGTGTCAAAATATATTTATAAGGAATATCTTGAATCTATAATGTCCCCTTCTTGGAAATTTGATCAAAAGATGAATTCTTCAATTATTTCACAATGTACTCAAATTCATCTTCTTACAACTCTAGTTATATGGATTCAATTGATCCAAAATTCCTCCAATTGCTTTCAAACATGGTGAGGAAGGTCCTGAGGGGTGATGGGAGATATTAGCACATCTATCATACATATAATCAACTGATATACCCAACCATGGTTTGCAATTTGCAAGGGAATAAGTTTTGGGACAAGACTAGTCAATTTGGGAGGTGGAAATCCCCCCTGGGTCCTAGATCAAATCTCTTCAAAACATTGTAGAAACTTCACTAATGGTGGGTACAATACTTGGATATATTATCATACATTAATTAAGGTATATTTTAAGCATCATATGTGGTTTTGGGGTCGAATAGGTATCCAAGGGAACTCCATGAATTTACTAGTAATTTTGAGGTTCCAACCTGCAATGGTAGATGACTCCAAATGATCTCAAATTGTACCAGAAGGTGTATGAATGATATAATAACTTAATTATAATTTTCATGGGTGTATTATGGCCTTCCAATTACTTCTTCAAGACTATATCAAATTCTGAATAAGATATATGCTTTAACTAGTAATTTTGGGGCTCAAATCCCTCCCGGGTAATTGTCAGAATGGCTTCCCAAATGTTCAGAAACTCACTCGAATTATCAAATTGAAGCAGGGTATGTGTAGAATACATTACTATAGACTCATATGCAGAACCAATCGAACTCCCATGGCTGTTATCACTTCTTTCAATCAGATATAAAAAAACTAGTTTTGGACCCTTGGGGAAATGAGATGTAGTTTGCTCAATTGCTATGAAATTCGACCCAATGGCAAAAAATTCTCATTTACTGAATATGAAACCCCTAATATTCTTTAATTACATTCCATTCATTCATAAATCATCAATAGTTTACACATCCATTCAAATCTATCAATGTTATAAGAGTTTACAACAAGGAGGTGGGGAAATGACACTGCTTCTTTATTATTGATCAATAATACATGATATTTCTTGGCCTTTAGACCTGATAACTTTCTGAATATAGAGAGAATATTATTTACATTAGAATACAAAATTCTGGTGCAAGAGGAGATCCCTCAAAAAGATAAATGGCTCACCAAGTGCGCCTCACTCCACCGAGATGAAATATAGTGAAAGAATGTGAGATGGGAGGGGGAATGAGATGAATCCTGAAGTGTACACAAGCTGTTGTAGCTGCACCTGTATATTATAACTCCATTGAATCTCCTTGAAAGACCTGAGTGGCCTCTCCAATCACCAATTAGGATGGGAATCTTTCACCCTCGAAATTAGCTCAAGCATGAACTAGTCACTCACGAGCTCTCTCTCTTCACAACAACAAATTTCACAACTGATAAAAAATATCCTTATCATGGATGCTCCCTATATTTTATAAAAATTAATGGTCTCTTCAGCTTCCAAATACATCTATAAACCAAATCCAAGTCGATATGGTGTGGCTGTTCATGCTATGCCGTGTGACCTCTCTTTTCACCTTCCATCTTCTCCCAAATTGAGTAGGAACCCATTGGGATTCTCCAAATCACATGAGAGATCTATTGTATTCTCTATTTTGACCTGATATGTCAGATATGTTAGATTCCAGCCTTTATATATGACTTGTTTCATAACTTTCATAGAATCTCCATCATTGGTGTCATATATGTCATAAGTGTAAGGGGAATCTAGCCAAGTGTCCATGAAACTCCCCATTTGGCTCTTCCTTGCTCATTTAAGTTACACTTCATC
This sequence comes from Pseudotsuga menziesii, assembly GCA_001517045.1. Lineage (NCBI taxonomy): Eukaryota > Viridiplantae > Streptophyta > Pinopsida > Pinales > Pinaceae > Pseudotsuga > Pseudotsuga menziesii. The sequence goes on along the minus strand of LPNX011131936.1, from coordinate 526,578 downwards.
CCAAATTCGGCCTATGAAGTATATGGACAAGTATATTTACCTTATAATCCATCCAAAACATTAGGATTTCCGTAGATTTGAGATTGCAAGAGGTGGATGCCATTTAACATAGGAATTCTAGCTAGTGTGGGTCCCACATCCTCCATGTGTCCTCATGATCACTTGCCACTTTGATTTTCCCTTGTATTTATTTATTTATCTCCTTTATTAAATATTTATGCTATTATAATGTTCAAACATCATTTATTGTCCCCCTTATTCCAAATCTCAAAGCTTCCACCCCCAACCTAGGAAACTCGTGATTTTCCTCCCTGGCAATTATTTCACCTTTAGCATCAATTTGACAACTTTCATGAATATGGAAAGTGTGATTTGGCCATTGTGAACCAATTAAAATTTGGGACATTACAAATCCTCCCTTCCCAATATTGCTTGTCCTCAAGCAATTTAAAACATGGTTGTTGAAGAAACTGCTTTCTGTATGATTCTTTGAAGTTGCCATTGAGCTTCCCACTTTGAGTCCTTGATATTCCATGAATATTTTAGAGAGGAACCACCATGCTTGTTGCTGCAATACTCTGATTAAAATCACCTTATTAAGTGGGGAATCCCTCTCCCATACTTCTTGTTTCCCAAATAATTTGAAATCAATGGGACTAAATACTATCCCATGGTCCCATTGCTTGCATTGCACTCCAACAATTAAGAGTGCTCTCCAAACCCTACCATTTGGAAAGAGAATTCCTGGATCCCATTTTCTTGTATGCATTCTTCCAAACATCATGAGTACATAATATATATCATCAAAGTATATAACAACATAATAAAAATGTACATCAAGGAGGTGCCTCACCAAAAAATCATGAAAGTGCTTATACCTCCCAGTGAGTAGACTACCATTTACCAAGTGCATACATGCTTCAAGTGACAATCAAATATGCTCCAATGACATAGGAGAGGATCCCATGTCCTATAATGCTGCTCCAAAAGGATGTGATATGCATCAAAATATCTAGCCATGTATTCTTTCATCCAAGAAGTGAATGAAGAGTCTCAACTCAAATCTGAACCAAATAATGAGCAAGAAAAACAAGGAGACTTCAAATGACTCAAAGAAGTCTCACCCATACATCCATGAATGAGTGAATAATAAAGATATAACAATGTGTGTGGATGGTAACAAAAATTTTCTGCCATCATAAATCTATTCACCCTAGTGTTGGATGAAGTTCCTCCAACATCAAATGAATCAAGTGTTGAGAAAGAAAAACCATGAGTCTTCAAGTGCCTCAAATGCATATCATAGGTGCATCCATGTAGATGTGAATCATCATAAAGTAACAAGGAATGATGCTGCAAATGTGAATAAGAATGTGCTCCAAATTATATATAATGTGCATCAATATAATCATCCACGTGTTCTTTCATCCAATAAGTGAATGGAGAAACTCCACCAAAATCTGAACAGAATAAGGAGCAAGGAAAACATGAAGACTTCAAGAGGCTCAAAGAAGTATCATCAATACACTCATGAATATGTATATCATAATGTAACATCAAAGGATGTTGCTACCAATATTAATGTTCTTCAATCATATAACTCTTCACCCAAGTGTGGGATGAAGTTCCTCCAACTTCAAATAGACTAGGAAAGGAGCAAGGAAAGTCATGAGTCTCCAAGTGACTCAAGTGAACATCATAGGTGCACCCATGGAGATGTGTATAATCATAATGTAAATAAGGAGGCTGCTGCAAATGTAAATAATATTGTGCATCTCTAATAATTCCATCATCAAAAGGAGAAATAGAATGTACATACTCTTCATGTGCCACCATAAAAAATAAGCCTTGCACCCATACTTCATTAGGATGAATGCTGCAAAATATGGAATTGTAAGATGTAGGAGAATGAACTAACTCACCCAAGTGATCAAAAAGTGCAGAAGTTCCATCATGGTAAGTATCCATACGGGTAGTATCATGCAACTCCTTCAAAAGTGTGAAACCTTTGTCATAGATTGGTTCCAATGTAGAGGAATCATGCTCTTCTTTAAAATTTCCATAACCTTCATCAAGAGACAATTCAAGTTCCTCTTCCACCTCATCAAGTGTTTGAATCTCTTCAAGTTCAACTTCAAACACATCAAGCACATTCAAATTTCCACATTTCTCATGATCCTCCAATGCTTGAGTGTCATGGAGTATGATAAGGGATTATTGGATATCCCTTTCACTCATGTTCAAGGATCGTTCATGGGAGTGAACCTCCTCTTCTTCTTCATTCTGGATTTGATCAACTCCTTGAAGCTCAAGTGCTGATGGGGAAGTTGATCTTGGTTCTTCATTTGCTTCTACAAGGTCTTCATCTTTATGCTCATGAGAAATTTGGACTGTAGAAACATTTTCAAATCTGATCTCTATGTCACCAACATAGAGTTGTGAGCACTCATCATTAGGTACTCCTTCATAGTTCAAACATCCATCAATAGATGCCCTTTGGTCCATGCCCATAGTAGAATTTGTTTCATAATGGTATTCAATAGTTTCAAGGTACTCTTCTTCCTTTTCATGTGATGTTTCATCATATTTTTCAAATTCATTTGGGAGTGAATTTCGATCCTCTTTATGTAATGCTTTTTATTCTTCACCATGTCCCACAAAAATTTGTAGCTCCTTGGCCTCCTCCCTACTTGTGCATTGATGATTATTCCTGAATGAGTTCTTATTTGAATTATTTTTCATAACTTCATTCAACTAATCATTAAGTTTTTCAAAATGGATGTTATTATGTGTCTCTTCATGATGGAAACTTCTACTACCCATAAATTGGCTAGCCATCAATTCGAATGTTTGCTTAATCTGCCTAGTCATCTCCTCGCCACTTGATTTAATGACTTTCCTCAATTCATCTATACCATCCATAACTTAAATAGGTGCCAAGACCATGCTCTGATACCACTGTAATGTCCCATTTTTGGAAATTTGTTCAAAACACCAATTCTTCAATTATTTCACAATGTACTCAAATTCATCTTCTTACAACTCTAGTTATATGGATTCAATTGATCCAAAATTCCTCCAACTGATTTCAAATGTGGTGAGGAAGGTCCTCAGGGGTGATGGGACATATTAGCACATATATCAGACATATAATCAACTGATATACCTAACTATGGTCTAAAATTTGCAAGGGAATAAGTTTCAGGACAAGACTAGTCAATTTGGGAGGTGGAAATCCCCCTTGGGTCCTAGAACAAATATTTTCACAACACTGTACAACCTTCACTAATGGTGGGTATAATAATTGGCTCTATTATAAGACATTAATTAAGGTATATTTGAAGCATCATATGTAGTTTTAGGGTCGAATAGGTATCCAAGGGAACTCCATGAATTTACTATTAATTTTGAGGTTCCAAACCCCAATGGTAGATGACTCCAAATGGATCCAAATGCTCTCGAATTGTACTAGAAGGTGTATGAATGATATAATAAATTAATTATAATGTTTAGGGGTGAATTATGGCCTTCCAATTACTTCTGCAAGTCTATATCAAATTATGAATAAGATAGAATCGCTTTAACTAGCAATTTTGGGGCTCAAATCCCTCCCGGGTAATTGCCGGAATGGCTTCCCAAATGTTCAGAAACTCACTCGAATTATCAAATTGAAGTAGGGAATGTGTAGAATACATTATCAGAGACTCATATGCAGAACCAATCGAACTCCCATGGTTGCTATCACTTCTTTCAATTAGATATAAAAAAACTAGTTTTGGACCCTTGGGGAAATAAGATGTAGTTTGCTCCAATTGCTATGAAATTCGACCCAATGGCCAAAAATTCTCATTTACTGAATATGAAACCCCTAAAATTATTTAATGACAGTCCATTCATTCATAAATCATCAATAGTTTACACATCCATTCAAATCTATCAATGTTATAAGAGTTTACAACAAGGAGGTGGGGAAATGACACTATTTCTTTATTATTGATCAATAATAAATAATATTTCTTGGCATTTCAACCTGATAAATTTTTGAACAGAGAGAGAAGAGTATTTACATCGGAATACAAAATGTTGGAGCAAGAGGGGCACCCTCAAAAACATAAATGGCTCACCAAGTGCGCCTCACTCAACTGGGTTGAAATATGGTGAAAGAAAGTAAGATGGGAGGGGGAATGAGATGAATCATGAAGTTTCCACGAGCTACTGTAGCTGCACCTATATATTATAAATCCAATGAATCTCCTTTAAATACCTAAGTGGCCTCTCCAATCACCAATTAGGATGGGAATATTTCACCCTTGAAATTGGCTCAAGAATGAACTAGTCACTCACTAGCTCTCTCTCTTCACAACAACAAATTTCACAATATATCAAAAAGCTCCTTATCATGGATGCTCCCTGTATTTTATAAAAATTAATGGTCTCTTCAGCTTCCAAATACATCCATAAACCAAATCCAAGTCGAATTGGTGTGGCTGCTCATGCTATGCCATGTGGCCTCTCTCTTCACCTTCCATCTTCTCCCAAATTGAGTCGAAACGCATTGGGCTTCTCCAAATCACATGAGAGCTCTATTGGATGCTCTATTTTGACCTGATATGTCAGAGATGTCAGATGTCAGCCTTCAGATATGATTTATGTCATAACTATCATAGAATCTCCATCATTTGTGTTATAGATGTCATAAGTGTAAGGGGAATCTATCCAAGTGTCCATGAAACTCCCCATTTGGCTCTTCCTTTCTCATGTAAGTTACAACCTATGAAGTATATGGACAAGTATATTGACCTTATAATCCATCCAAAACATTAGGATTTCCATAGATTTGAGATTGCAAGAGGTGGATGCCATTTAACATAGGAATTCTAGCTAGTGTGGGTCCCACATCCCCCATGTGTCCTCATGATCACTTGCCACTTTGATTTTCCCTTGTATTTATTTATTTATCCCCTTTATTAAATATTTATGCTAGTATAATGTTCAAATATCATTTATTGTCCCCCTTATTCCAAATCTCAAAGCTTCCACCCCCAATCTAGGAAACTAGTGATTTTCCTCCTTGTCAATTATTTCACCTTTAGCATCAATTTGACAACTTTCATGAATATGGCAAGTGTGATTTGGCCATTGTGACCCAATGCAAAATTTGAGACATTACATAATCCTAGTCTTTCACATGGGGTGAAAGTACATTATTATTATGAATTATGATAATTGGTGGCCTTTAAATATATCTTATTATAGAGGGTGGTATAGGGTTTCCATTTGTGCCAATGTATTGATTTTTACTCTTCCAATAGTTTTCCACGTCCTATTTATCTTCTTTCATTTTTTTGTTTTGTTTTAGTTAGGGAATCCTTTTGAGGCCTATACAAATCTAGACTTCCTAAATTCTAATAGAAAACCAATGGATTATCAATGGGATTGAATTAAACAGAAAACCACATCATAATATAAAAAATGAGGGAGGTGGACTCCACAATACCTAAAGATTTATAAAGGACTAGATGGAAACACACTTGCATCCAAGTATTATACCATACATGAATTCAAGTAGTTGGAAACTAAAGAGGGGAGTCTCCTAGGTATACCGATACTTGCAATTTTAGCACATGTGTAGAAATGAATGATTGAACAAAATATGCACGTAAAGTGTTTGACAAAGAAAATTGGAACAAGAGATACAAGATATGTGTTTTTTTTTAAGCAACATGGGTAATATTAATGTAAATAGTGGTCTTTTGACACGAGACCAGAGGTTCTGTATTTTTCATTTGTGTGTGTGTGTGTTCCCCCCACACACATGACGGACATAGAGTTGAAAAAAGTGGAACTGAAATCCGAAAATATTAGTATGGTTGCACCATGTCACAGTGGTGGCATATCTCTCCGAACTTAGATGTTATTGAAAAGGGTTGTCGATGCCATACACTATCTATTAATTAAGATAAAATTGAGAAACATAGAGAGCTTGAAATTTATATGGAAGCATTCATCAATTAATTTAATCTCATTAAGAGACAATGGAAAGTATGTTTAAGAGATCACGTGGATAACATGGTTATGTTACCGTTGCCAAAATTATATGCTTCTGGAAATTACAACACTCAATTTTTTTGCTTTGGTTTGTTTTTTATGATTTTAAAAGAATATTTTTGGGTCCGTAAATGGATTTCATGAGTGATTTACAAATCAACATAAAACAAAATTTCGGACTCAAATAAAAAAATGCCAGTTCTCTTGGACTCATGACATTGGATTACCAGTAGGGGCACCTCTCTCCCATGACTGGCATGGCCTAGATGTTATTCTATTTGGAGATTCTTGAAACTAGGGTTTTTTTAGTAAAAGGAAATGGAAATTTTCCATTAAGGTGTCAAAAATGGAAAAATATTTTCTAAATGCATGTAGATAGTGTGGTCATGTTAGCATTGCCAAAATACTTCGTGTGGAACTTATGGAACTTAATTTTGTAATTAGGTTTGGATTTTATGCCCCAAGATACAAATCACCAGATGTCCTTATATGGTTCCATTGGAATCATTACATTAGATTTCCACTAGAAGTACCCCTATATGATGAGTACCATAACCCATAACTTCTTTTATTTGATGATTCCCAAAACTAGGACTTTGTTGAGTAAGAGGCAATGGGAAAAGTACCAAGGGGTCAAATTTTAAAAACTTTGCATTGAGAGTACGTGGTTAGTGTGGTCATATCGACATTGCCAAAACATGGTTTCTATAACCTAAAACACTCAATAATAATAAAAATTGTTTTTTATGCCTCAAACCGGATTGCAATGTGTATATGTCCCTAAATGGCTGTAGAAAGTGAGTTGCAACTCACCATCAAAAAAGAAAGAAAGAAAGAAACAACCAACATTAAGACTTTGGTTGATGAACCAAACCATTGATTCCATTAGTCTTATGACATTAAATAACAACTAGGGAAACCCATCTCCTTTAAGTCCCATGGCATAGACCTTATTTTATTTGATAATCCCATCATTACTAAGGTTTTTTCTTGATAAAAAATAACAAAAACTTTTCATTAAAGAATCAAGTTTTGCAAACTCTACCTTAGAAACATAGTCACATAAATATTACCCAAACACACCTCTTGGAACTTATAACACTAAATTAGATTTCTTAAATTGGTTTTTATGCTCATTGGACCAAATCATCATGTATCCTTGAATGTCTCTACAAAGTGAGTTACAACTTGCTAAAAAAACAAGCAAGACTCATATTGACAAACAATTGTTTATGTTGGATTCATGACCTTGAATTAATGTAATTATAAAATAAATAAATACATATTTACAAAGTAGTTGCAACTTACCATAAAATAAAAAAAGCAAATAACAAAGTGACTTACAACTTACCATAAAATAAAAAAAACAAACAAGACTCATATTGACAAATAATTGTTTATATTGGACTTTATAAAAAAAATTATATTAACAAATTATTGTTTATGTTAACCTTGAATTGATGTAATTACCAGCATAGATCTATTTTAAACAGGATTTATGGAGCACCCAGAAGAATACAATTTTTTTGGGTGTACATTTTTCACCATTTCGATTTTTGGGTTTAAAATGTATCTATGTAGTTTAATTTTATTATATTTTATTTAAGTGAAAATGTAATTTATATTTTTTATTTATTATTTATGTTGAACCTTAAATTGATATAATTACTAATATAACTCGTGACTAACCCTAACTTAAATCTCATATGGAGAGCACCTCCTTGCTTTACAATAATAACATGCATTGCATTATGAAAAGTATTTAACGCAATCTAAATTATAGATGCAATATCTTGGGACGTTAAGAAGATACACAAGTTTGTACCAAAGTTATAAGAAATGATAAAAAGAAATGTGGGCTTAATCCAATCTACATTGATCTTGATGAATGCAACAGTGCCACTGGTTTTGGTACAATATATCCACCACCCATCCACAAGATCAAACAAACGTATGCTAAAATGGAAAGTTTTATATTAATTTTTTTTTTGAACATTAACGGAATTCTGCCATGCCCCATATTTGGATCTCTATGAAGTTCAGCGCTCTCATCTTTTCAGGAGTTTACGCACGTCCTGCACCACACGCTTCACCAGCACTGCTTCATATCTGCAGACGCACAGAGTATGCAAAATAAAATCAACTTCAGACAAACAAGCAAACACAGACAGAGAGTATCGAAACAACAGCAATTTAATATCAGATACCAAACAGAGAGATCTACGCACCCGTTTGTGTCGTCCAGAGACCAGCCAGCTAGAGAACACACCGTGAGCAGAGCAGCCTTCCATTTATCAACTTCCTCTCGAGTCTGATAGTGTTGGAATGCTTGACAAAATGGGCTGTCAGATCGCTGAGGGTGACGAACGTGCGAAGGATCCACTTTGTAAAACAAAGGAACGGCCATCCCGTGCTTCTGTGTTGCAATAAGCAAGCATTCCTTGAGGCACCACACAGAGCTTGCATAATCTGGCGAGAATATCGGAATCCTGATTCGACTAGACTCAATTGCAAGTTTTATAGTTGTGCCGATATCCTCTCCCTTGTAGAGTTGATGAGCATCAAGGAAAACATGGATCCCTGCCCTAGTCATGGCGTTGTACAGATGATCAACAAATCCTCTTCTCACATCCGGCCCTCTGAAACTCAGGAACACGTCGTATCTCCATGGGGTTGGAGAAGAAACAGAATTTACTGGAATTCTGGCATAGAAACTGATCCAAGTTCCAGTGACCAGCAGCATCTGAAACAACATCATAAACAGAAATCTCAGGCCAGTCTGGATATGTCTCAGCATTCTTCTAACCAGCATTCTTGGAAGCTTAAGCTGCTCTGCCCTAATCTCAGTAGTTGGTACGTAAAACACCTCACCTACCCATTAGTTAGCGGCTTCTCTACCTCTATTTCGGATCTATTTTCATATTTTTATCACGCGTATATATTGTTGTGCATAATAACTTCTATTCAATGAAAAGTCTAAACAACTGGAAACTTCCTCGCAGATGAACAGCTTATAATGATCGGGCAGTCTCTTGCAGTTGATAGATCCATTTGATGGAAGAGATAAATTCTCTATCAAATAGAATTTAACACAATCTATACAGTGATCCCGTCTGATTTGATATCTTCATGGATGGATACTTTTTCTTAACATGGAATTAATGAAATATAATATGCTCTGTAGCAGAGTAGATTTCAATTTTGTTGGGGAATATAACAACATTTTTCAAATAAGATTTGAACTGAGTTAAAGAATACAACAACATTCCTTCCAATCATTAGATTTACATTTAATTGACAATCTATAGATAGATAGTTCAATCACTTAACTTTTATCTTGTAATACTATGAATCAAAATTTATAAGCTACACATTTTCAATCAACACATTCATTTTTATTTAAAAAAATTAAATTTAAATGAAAAAAATAAAACTCCAAAACCTCCATACTAATGTGATTTATTAGAGTACTTTTATCTATTTATTTATTAAAATTGTAATAATCAATTAGTTTTTTTTTCCAAAATAAATATAGCAGTTCCTTGATATTCATAAGAATCAAAGGTAACATATACATATGAGATACCAAGTATCCAAACATCAAAGAGCCTCCAATAGTTTGGGAGGCCTGTAGAAAAGTCCTATATACTCTCCATAAGGGAACCATCATCATGATCCAAGGGAGCACAATACAAGCCGTGAAGGCTTATCCAAGGAAACCTTTAGGGGGAGAAGATATCCACCAATCTAAAACAAAAAAATGTCATATACAATCCATATCATAAGAGATATCAAGGCTCACCAAATACTCAACTCATTAAAGAGTAGAGACAAATAGCCATATCAAGAAAATGTAGATACACTTACCTTAAAAGAAGGTGATGGTTGCACTGAAGAGGTGCAGTCTACAGCCCAATAGGGGATAGATGTGTAACTCCTTCAATGCTCATCTTAGAGTTGACACATGTCCTTTATTAAAAATAATAAATCACCTTAAATTAAATTTAAAATATTTAGAATCACTCACAACATTCATTTTTATTTAAAACCTGGACCCACCCATTATCTATTTATTAAAATGGTCAAATGAATTCTATATTGCGCAACCCGACATAAAGACAAAAAAACAAAATGAATAGTACACGGTAATGAATTTGCTAGGCCGCGGGGAATCAATCTTCGACAAACAATTTTTACAGCTTTTTAAGTATAGTCTAAATATTCTAAAAAGTCCAAAATAAATAAAGTGCTCCTAGCTTTTATGGTCTCCAAAGCTCACAACATGCATTTTTATTTAAAACCTGACGACCACCTGGACCCACCCATATCTATTTATTAAAATGGTCAACTGAATTCTATATTGCGCGACCCGACATAAAGACAAAAAGAAAATGAATAGTACACGGTAATAAATTTGCAAGCCCGCGGGGAATCAATCTTCTTCTTTTTTGTCGATTTCCCGTTCCTGGAAGACTTTCCGAGTCATCTCTTATCAACGCTCAAATATTTGCTTTTTTATTTTAAAGCCAACAACCACTTGTGCTTGGGTATGCTTGCAACACAAACCCATCCTTACATAGCACTATCCTTTAGGAGGGTTACTACAACAATTTTGGTTCTCCCTCCTTCATGCACGCGGGTCCATACTGCTTCTTGGTGTGGCTCCATTGTTTGCTGCGTTGACAGTCTTTGATTTTTTTAAGGGATACTTGGCGTGTTGGTTGATTTTTTAGGGATAATCTTGACTGTTCCATATCTATTTGAGTGGTTAATTCTTTTTTTGTAACCACCTGGTCCCACCCATTATCTATTTATTATTATTTTTTTTTACAAAAAATTTTCTGGGGATATATCCAACAGCCCACAAGTGAGATATACGAGAAACTAGTGACTTAGCAGGGTCGCCTACCCTTCTAGCCTTGTCACAACGGGCTATGAAGCATCCCTACCCCGTCGGTTTTGAACCTGTGACCTCCTTGGAGATAACACAAGCTCTTAACCATTGGGCCCACTCAGGTGCTTCAACCCATTATCTATTTATTAAAATGGTCAAATGAATTCTATATTGCGCAACCCGACATAAAGACAAAAGAATGAATAGTACACATTAATAAATTGGCAAGCCCGCGGGGAATCAATCCTCTTCTTTTTGTCGAATCCCCGTTCCTGGAAGACTTTCCGAGTCATCTCTTATCAACGCTCAAATATTTTCTTTTTTACTCAGTCGACATGCAGGAGGAAAAGGATTGACTTATATGTACACACTGTTCGGCAGAGGGGACATCGAAGGAAGTGTTATAATAGTTGTATATGAAGAGTAAAGACATGAAAGGGCTCGGCTCCTATTGGACTTTAAATTTTACAAAATTATTTTACTTCCTCAATGTTGTTGGACATAAATGATTCTTTTATGGATATTCTTTCATATAAATANTATATATATATATATATATATATATATATATCAATTTCTATGTGGGAACTTTTTTTTATAACAAGAATGTACATATGTGCTAAGTAGATTGCATGCTATGTATCTCTTTTGTTGATAGTGATTTTTAGGCTTATTTAGTTAAGTGACAAGATAGAGTCCTTTAGAGTGTTAATTTTAAAGATAGAGTCCTTTATTCTTAATTTTAATGATTAGCTCAAATGATTTTGAGTTGATTTTATATTTTATATTTTGTGGATAGCAAACAATGTAATTTAATACATGCATTCTTCTTATTATTTTGTATTTTGGTGGGGCATTATAGAAAGTCAAAGAATTTAGTTATGTCCATCGTTATGATAAAACACATTAAAAGATGTTTCTTTGTATATCGTACATTGTTCATTGTTTGACATTTTGGTTTTAAGAGTTTTATCTTCTAATTAAAACTCAAACTTTGTATCAAATTCAAACTTATCTTTTATCAATCAATTACAATTAAAAGATAAGTGTTTCTACTGCCTCTTATTATGCTTAATTTATGTGTTATGAATGGATGTTAATTGTGTTAGATTCAATGAACTAACCCAGTATGAATTGTTCAATTAAATGCTGTGAATACCATGGAAATTAATTATTGATGTTCATGCTTCGATTGTTATTTTTGTGATGAATATACTGGTATAAACATGATGTGTGTGTGCATTGATAGAGTTTAATTCCAATATGTATGTTTAATGAGAATTGCACACACATTTAGTTGTTAATGCATTTCATAATATGACCATGGGTCAAAATTTAACACCCCTATATATCGTTCATGTCTCTCTCCATGGGCATATGGATGGTAGGGGACGTGACAGAGTGGTATCAGAGAAAATGGTTGCAGCACTAGGTGTGGTTGGGACGAAATCCATGCCTACATACAATGAATTAGAAATGCACAAGGATTGTTGATATATGTTTGGCGAAATGGTGGGGTAAATAATGACTACAAATCAAATTCTCCAAATGTTGACGAGGATCACCACGTTGCATAGAGCTCTCCAAGATATTTCTAACGATACCCATTTTGTTAAAAACGAACTTCAGACGTGAAAGATATCAGCATGAGAAGTTGGCAGTAACAGGGGCATATTGCTGACTTCTTACTTCTGACATCAAAATCGTAAAGTCAGGAGGTTTGTATTATTATTGTTTGGATAGTTCTAAAATGCTGGCACCAAAGTGATAACGCCAAAATCGACAGATTGTTGTGGATGGATTGTCGTGTTGGTCCCGACCTTCGACTCTCGACATGCAAAGGTAGTAATCGAAGTCGAGAAGTTGGGGGTAGATCTATTTGGGAGTCGTTTTGCACTTTCGACTTCCGACTCTCGATGTATGGAAGGTATTAGTCAAATTTAAGAAGTCAAGGTAGTTATATTTGGGATCTGTTTTACATTTTCGACTTCTGACTCTTGACGTACAAAAGGTAGTACTCGAAACTGTGAAGTCGGAGTAGTCTTATATGGTACCATTATAAAGTTTCGACTTCCAACTATCGACGCATGAAAGATAAAAGTCAAAGTCGGAAAGTCGGGAATGTATCATTTTAGACCAATTGTGCATTTTGATTTCTAATTTTTGATTGGAAAGGTCGGAAGGGGTTGGAAAAATTCAGTATCGACATGTCGAATCTAAAAAAAAAGGTATAGAACCTGAAATTCATTTTTCCATAGAAGGAGAAGTTTAACTCAGAATCATTGGAGACCCGAGGATTTCAGACACCATTAACAAAGGTCATAAAATCACCAACAAGAGGCCCCAATCCATTTTGCTCTGATTTGGTTGAATTTCTGATTTAGTCATTTTCAAATATCAGTGTCCCAAGGCTCGATGGGAGCCCAATTTGCACTGAAATTGTTATGGCATGGTAATGGACCAGGAACAAAGTTAAATATGGAATCTTGTAACCAAATTTCAAAGGGTGTGACATCAGGGTGTGAAAGAAGGCCAAAAAGCACTATTCTGGAGCACTTTTGGGGGATTTTGAAAAGCTTAAAGGAGGTAAAAGTGATCCCAGATGTCGAAACCAAGAAAATTATTGAGCTCAAGATTTTCCCTACTAATCAAAATAGACAATTTCCATTAGGTAAAGTTTTTCCATAAATTCTTGGTTTTGGAGATAGCATATATTTGAAATTTACAAAAAAGTGCAAAAGTAAAAAGTAATCAAACCCATAATTTAATAGGAGGTGAATTGAATATCGAAACATAAATATGAAAGATGCCAAGCGATCCTTATTATATGGAATAACATCAACTGATATAAAATTTTCTTAGTTATCTCTATATTTACTTCTACAAGCAGCCGAAGTTGGCCTCTGAGGCTAATTGCAGTTGTGGAAGAAAGTGCAGAATTGGGTAAACTTGACATTTTTAAAGTAATGTAAATTCCATATCTAAATTTAGAATGGAGTAGGAGTATAGGAATTGGAAATACTATCCATAGGGGAAAAATTGGGCATAATCAAAATTTGAATGGGGGATTCATAGGCCATAGAGATTTGAGCAAAAAAGTGCCTATGACATTATTTTGACAAAAAATGTTAATTAAAGCTAGTTTCCATAAATGCATAAATTGGGTGAAAAGCGAAGAAGGCATTAGAGCCCTATGAATCATTGCATGAATGTAATTCTATTAAATCATAAATTGTTTTATGTTTTTACATGCATTCCTAAGATGCCTAATAAATATCTTTATGATGCACACTATTTACAATTGTTAAGCTTTAAATAGTTGTAGTAGAGGGAAACAGACAGGTGTAAAGGGTCTCCAAAAGAAAATGGTGTTACACTTGAAATTGGTTTCTATGTTCAATCCCCTGAAGTGGCATGGATAAACATCTTTTGGAGATCTTTTTTCCCAGTTCTAGGATGTCTAACGCACCTTGTCTCTTGACATAGGGCGTCAGAACTTCTTGATGCCTCTTTCCCACTGACATAGTGCACCGATGACACTTGTTTCCTCAAGAAAAAAAGCACTGGCGCATCTTTCCCATATGCAAGAAGCGCCGACACTATAAAAAAGGTAAAACAAAGAATATTTAGAGAACCTTCTAAACGAAATTCCTCATGGAGGATTATTCCAATTGCTTGGAATAGGTGGCACTCATGCCCCTAGCCTTTAGGGATCATTCCCTACCTTCCTCATAAAATATCTCAACCCCTTTGGGTTTACTTTGGCCAATTTATACAAGCTTCCACTCATGGGTGAAGGAAGGAAAGAGAACCAAGAGATCACCTTTATGCTGCTGGAATCGCCACCGATGTAGGAGGAAATGCTTGTAGTTTGTGAGTGAGGTTTGTAGAGATTGTAGTGTGTGTGTATGGAAGTGATTCAAAGGTATCATGAGAACGAGCCTTCAACATCATGGCTTTGGTTGTAACCTCTTTCTCTTATCTTATTAATACATACATGTTCTCCTTTTCCATGAACAATTTGTGTCAATATTAATTGCTCATTACCTTTCTCCTTGAATATTAGTATAGATATTTGAATCATCTTATTGATTTCATTGTTTTTCTTGTTCTTCATATTATTTGCAGGTGTATATCATCGCAAAAGGATCTGTAAGGCAAGGACAACCTTCAACATTGAGGTAAGGAAATCTTGACATTCAAGTAGTTCAATTATCTAGGAAAATGATGCATCACTGACTTTTTGTTCTAGATCTTCTCCATGTAGACTAGGGAAACAATCTTTGTCCACAATGATTGAAAATTTCTGATAACAAAATTGGCGACCATACTGGGGATAACTAGTCAGATCTATGAGTTTTGATTTTTCTTTTTATTACAAGCTTGCAAAGTTTTTCTCTTGCTCATTCAAGGATATAAGGTGAGAAATCCATTTTATTTCAACCCTATTTTCCTTCTTTGGTTCGTGTCTACACTTACCAAGATTCCATTTTGATTTACAATTGATTATTCTAAAGTTTATTTGTTTCTTTTGGATTTCTAGATCCTCCGATGCACCTAGGTTTCTTTGATAGAGTGCCAAATTGTCCCTAATGCCTTTTTCCTACTGTCAAGGAGCGTCATTGAATCCTTCTTCCTAGAATGAAGAATCACCACTCACACTATTCATAAGGAAGCAAAAAATGTAGCTAGCAGATGATGCCCTGGTTCCACCTTGTAGAGTGTGGTGAGGTAGGTATTCAGTGCCCTTTTGAATTAATTATGGGTGTTTTTTAGGTTGCATTTTGAGTGAAATGAAGTGTATTTAAAAAAAAATCCCCCCTTGTGTCCAGGGGTAATGAATTGTATATTATGCAATCCATTTGAATTATTTGCTCTTTTTATTCAAAGGCGAGTTTATGTATATTGCATTGAATTTTACATGTGTTTCTTTTCTTGAAACCTCTTTCTCTTTTCCATGGATAGTATCATTGAAATTTCAAAATTTGCATTTCATTTATGTGTACATATGTTGAGTTTTTCCTGAATTCTCTTATCTTGGGATCGTTGTTTGTTTCCTTATATATCTATAGTACAAGAAAATTAATCTTTCGTTTCCTTCATAGTTGAAAGAATTTTTTTTGATTTGATCTTCTTAATTAGATTGGAAAATAATTGAAGGTCCCTTTCATACTGTTGTGCATTAGACGCCACTACTATATATTTGAGCTCCCACATGTTGAAATATTGTAACTTCGAAGAATATTCTATATGTATTTCTTTGTGGTCCCTGATGGTCCTACCGGGAGAACCACTTGTATTACTTTGTACCCTGATGCTCCTAATCAGAAGAACTAATAAGAGTCATGAGGCAGTCCCCTCTAATTGTAAAGGTGGGTCATTAGCACCCCAGTGTGGTTACTTGAGCGTACATGTGTAACTCGAGCCTACATGATTAACTCGATCCTACATGACAGATGAGTTAACTTAAGTGAATGGATGAATATAAATAGAGGTGTAGTGCTCCTCATTTAGGACACACCCTCTCACTTGTGTAGCGCATTAGTGGAGAAGAGAAGTAGCTGGAGAAGGAGGAGGATGAGGCTTTGATCTCCTTGCTGGTTTTATCTTTTATCTTTTTGGGGCATCTATATTGAGGAAGCTTTTGCTGGGTTTTTCCCTTTAGGGTTTTCCCAGGATAAATCTTTGTTTTCCTTTTGTTTTGTTGTGCTTGTCTATCTTTCAGTGATCCTGTTTATATGCTTTTGTTATGAAAAATGAAATGAAATACTGATGTCTTAGCTAAGCATATGAAAATTTAACATGGTATCAGAGCCACCCTGAAAAGAAGACATTGTGCAGCTACAGAATCTAGGGATTCTTACTTTTTGGTTCTCTCTCCACAATTGATCAGCAAAAGAAGGCTAGGCTGACTCTCCATTGAAGGGTGCATCTTTTTGTTGAAGCAGAATTTGATTCCGAGCATTTTTACTTTTTCATGTGTGAAATTAGGGCTTCTTACAGAACAAGAATTTTTGAGTGAGCCCAGCATAGGATTTCTCTCCACATAAAAATAGAAGTTTAGAGACATGGATCAAGATTTTTGGTTGGGTGAAACTCCGGGAAAGTCAAACCCTAGTTTGACCCGAAGCTAGAAAAACCCTAAATACTAAAAATGCTAAGTTTTGGTATATTCGCTATATACCAATATTGGAGAAGGTTCAAGAGCTAAAAATTGCAGAGACCGAAGATAAAATCCTTATGAATACTTTGTCCAAAATTAAGCCTCAGATTCACTATATTCTAGGAGATATGATCCCTCCAAGTTAGGGTTCTAGCCTCTTCCAGAATTCATCCCTAAACAGGACACCTAGGGAACATTGCTATAGCTTGGGATACAGAGGTCCACATGGAATTCCTGAAGATGTTCTAGAAATAGAACGGACTGTACTTTCTGTGGTCCAAATTTAAGAACTTGAAGATGAACCAGTGACACATGGCATGCCATACAACTTCATTGTTCTGAATAGTCCTGCAACAGGTCACCTTGGGAAAATGATCATAAATACAAATTGTTGAAACCAAATTTGATGAAACCTATGGTTTTGGATCAGGGACATGCGAGGTTACCTTCGTGAGAAATTTCAGACACAGAGGAGTATTAATTTCGGTGATATCACAGAAACGGTAATAGACATTTCTGCAAAAGAAATTGGAAAACTAGGGCTTCCTGTTCCAGGAGCTTCCCTCCACTGTTTTTAGAAAAGGAGTACATTGGACAGCTCCATTTGAAGAGATATATCTTTCTATCCAATCAGATCTAAAATATTCCAAGTTTTGAAAATTAGGGTTTCTCTGACAAACCCTAGATCATCCAGCTCCTAAAGCAGGACGGACACCTCAAATCGGTAAGATCTAATCTTTTGCTATTTGCATTTGAGGTTCTCATTTCAAAGTGATCTATCGCATCAGCTTGATGATAAGCTTGGTGAAGTTGAAAAATTCCAAGCATGAAAGTATTTGATCTCTCTGAAGAAAATGAATTGGACACCTACTTGAGTAGAGAGGTTCCAGTTCTAGAGGGAGATGAGCCTCAAAGCCTTACACAAGAAGAACTTGATCAAGGCCAAGAAGCTCACTGTTGATTCAATCACGGATCAACTTGTACCACAAGTGTCTTCCCTAAAGACACCGAAGATGTTTGATTTCTTGATCAAGCTATTTGAAGATAAGAACATAATTCAGAAGATAGATTTGAGAAAACAGTTGAAGAATGTGAAGATCCAGAATGCATAACATCTTGAAGTAGTAGAAGAAGAAGCAGAGAATGCAGAAGTGGTGATAGGCACCTTGAATGGCCTCCCATTATCATGGGATTCATTCATGCAAGGAATGTGTGCCAGAAGAAAGTGATTACTTTCAGTTGACTTTGGGAAGAAGAAGAAGCTCGTCTCATAAGAAGAAAAGCAGAAAGATGGGAGCAAATTGAAGACCAAGCTATCACCATTCAAAGAAGATCCCACAAACGATGAGGAATATGAAGAACTCAATTCTTGACGAACCTCTTATCCATCTTATCATTTGGATAAGAAATGATGATAAAGCAGAATGATCAAGATGGAGTCTACCCACGAAACAAATAAAAGATAAGTATTCAATTGTCATTTCATGATATTGTTTTACATTTGATTATATTCAGTTGATGTGTTATGCATGATAGATTGTTTGCATTAATGATTGTATACTACTAATATGCATGTGATGGGTAAGTAGCTCATGGTGCTATACAACTCTCGATTGCTACTTATCAAACCTCTTTGCTGACATATTGGATTAGTCTAGAAAGTTTCTGTGAGATATGGATGAATGTTGTATTGGCTAAACAGTTGCATGATGCATAAGAATTTGTCGTTATGCATATGATTTATGAAATAGTTCTAACCATGCAACTGGTGCATTTGAATTGTAGGAAAGGTCCTGCACAACCTCCTACAAGAAAAGAAGGATGAGACTTGTTCCAAAGAACAAGTGATGACAATTCAATAAACATGAATCTAAAGCTCCCAGGGTCAGAGACACCATGACGGAAGAAAGAGCTTCAAAGAGCGGTAGATCCACCTCGAAAGATGAAGACTACCATGGGTATGAGATATAACTCAAGATGAAGAAAAGAATGCTATGAAAGAATCTATGATCAAAGAATAACAGTTGATCATGGGGAATGATGTATACGATATGATTTCGAGACATAAAGTAAAGTATGTAGTATCCTCCATATGGATATACAAGAAAAAGTGTACAAAGCAAGGTTTGTGATTTTCCTCAGAAAGAATAGACTATGACATGACATACTCTATTGACCAGTATATATCAAGCATAGAACCACCTGTACAGAATGAAGAAGGAAGATAATACTCCACTTCAGGGGGAGTGACTACAGAAGATATCTGAGTTCGACATGGTACGACATGATGGACAGCTTCCTAATGGATCGAGACTTTTGGGTTCCAACCTTCAAAGTTGAATGCAGAAGACTAGGATATGTTGATGATCTGACAAGATGAACTCATGGAAGATGTTATGATAAAAGATTACTAGAATGACGTTTGGGATATAGTACTCAAAACAGAAAGCAAGAATGTGGTATCCTACAAATTGATTTGCAAGATAAAATATGTCGCTGATAGAAGTAAGGAAATACTTGTGGCTAGAGGTTTCTATAAGAAAGAGGGAATTAATTCTGAAGAGACACTTACTCCATGAAGCAAGGTACACTTCCTTTAGAACTATCATGGTAGTTGCTTCCATGATGAAGTAAAGACAATCCTTCCTTAATGGTATGATTGGGGAAGAGTTTTACATTGAAAGGATTTGAAGTTGAAGACAGATGGACTCATATATGTAAGTTGAAGAAGGCCCTCTATGGCATGAAGCAAGCTCCCAGAGCTTGGTATGGAAGGGTAGACAGTTTCCTGTCAATTATGGGCTTTACCAAGAGTAAAGCTGATCCTAACCTTTATCTCAAGGTTGTAGAAGATGAACCTATCATCCTGTTATTATATGTGGATGACTTATTCTTGACAGGGAAGGAGAAACAGATCATGAAAAGCAAGAAGAAACTAGCAGAAGAATTTGAGATGAAAGAACTTAGGTTAATGCACTATTTCCTAGGTTTGGAAATATGACAAAGTTCAGAAGAAATCTTTCTCAACCAAGGAAAGTATGAGGTAGAGATATTGATGAGATTCAATATGTTGGAATGCAAATCCATGGCCACACCCATGGACTCCAACCTGAAGCTGTTAGCTGATGACTCATCAGAGTTAGTGGATGTGACTCATTATAGACAGATCATTGGGTCATTAATGTACTGAACAAATTCCAGACCAGACATTTGTTTTGCTGTGAACACCTTAAGTCAATATCTTATTCAACCAAGATGGGTTCACCTAGTAACCGCAAAACATGTGATGAAATATCTAAAAGGGACTATAGACTTTGGTCTATACTATGATGGTAGCCATGAGTATAGATTGTATGGATACATAGATGCAGATTGGGATGGAAGTATCTCAGACATGAAAAGCACATTAGGCAGATGCTTTTGTTTGGGGTCTGCTATGAGTTCATGGTTTAGCAAGAAACAATCCAGTGTTTCTCGTAGCACGGCTGAAGCAAAATACATAGCAGATTGCTCTGCTAAGTTGTGAAGTCATATGGCTTCGGAAGCTTATATCAGGTCTCTTTGACCTGAAGATGGATACTACAATGATTCTATGTGATAACCAGATTTGTGATGACAGAGAACCCTGTGTTCCGATTGTAACACATAAAAATTTGGTATTTCTACATACGAGATAAGATGTAGATGATTATGTTTCAGTATTCCCATACTAAATATATAGATGATGTTTCAGTATTTACATACTGTAGATGCAGATGATGATGGTTCTATATTTCTATACTGAAGATATAGATGATGATGCTTTCAGTATTCACATACTGGAGATACATATGGTTATAGTTCAGTATTCACATACTGACGATGTAGATGATGATGTACTGATGAAGCCTCTGTCTCGGGTAAAGTTCGAACACTTTCGAGACAAGCTTGGTGTTGTTTGAAAAGACCTTCCTCGAAAGGGGGAGTAGTGATGTTGCAGTGTGGGATTGTATCATCCCTGGGCACTTTCCCTAAAGTGATCCGAAGACCTCGGTCCTCGAGAATGAAGAGGGATTGTATCATCCCAGGACATCTGTCCAAAATAGATCTGGTGAATTCAGTCTTCATGAATGTGGTGGGATTGCATCATCCCTAAACTTCGGTTCAAAATGTATCTAGAGGTCTCGGCCCCCCTGAATGTGGTGGGATTGCATCATCCCTGAACTTCGGTTCAAAATGTATCTGGAGGTCTCGGTCCCTATGAATGTGGTAGGATTGCATCATCCCTGAACTTCGGTTCAAAATGTATCCGGAGGTATCAGCCCCCGTGAAAGTGGTGGATTGCATCATCCCTGAACCTCGGTTCAAAATGTATCCGGAGGTCTCGGCCCCCGTGAAAGTGGTAGGATTGCATCATCCCTGAACTTCGGTTCAAAATGTATCCGGAGGTCTCGGCCCCCGTGAAAGTGGTGGATTGCATCATCCCTGAACCTCGGCTCAAAATGTATCTGAAGATATTGGTCCCCATGAATGTGGTAGGATTGTATCATCCTTGAACTTTGGTTCAGAACGGATCCGGTGACTTCGGTACTCGAGAACATGTGTTGATCCCGTAATTCCTAGAGGAAGGATTGTCTGAGTTCCACATATGTGTTGATCCCATAATTCTGAAAGGAAGGATCATTAGTAACTCTGTAAAGACCTAAATCTTGTAATTCCGAAAGGAAGGATCATTGAATTGATCCCGTAATTCCAATAGGAAGGATTGTCTGAGTTCCACAGATGTGTTGATCCCATAATTTCAATAAAGAGGATTGTCTGAGTTCCACATCTGTGTTTATCCCGTAATTCCGAAAGGAAGGATTGTTAGTAACTCCGTAAAGACCTAAATCTCGTAATTCCGAAAGGAAGGATCATTGAATTGATCCCGTAATTCCAATAGGAAGGATTGTCTGAGTTCCACAGATGTGTTGATCCCGTAATTCCAATAGGAAGGATTGTCTGAGTTCCACAGATGTGTTGATCCCGTAATTCCAATAGGAAGGATTGTCTGAGTTCCACAATGTGTTGATCCCGTAATTACAAAAGGAAGGATCGTTAGTAACTCCGTAAAGACCTAAATCCCGCAATTCCGAAAGGAAGGATCGTTAGTAACTCCGTAAAGACCTAAATCCTGTAATTCTGAAAGGAAGGATCATTGGTAACTCCATAAATACCTAAATCCCGTAATTCCGAAAGGAAGGATCATGTTGATGTTTTGATGATGTTTATGCTTTTATGATGATGATGATGTTCTCTGATTGAAAGATTAGAATATGATGATGATGCTGTTGTTGACGATGATGATGTTCTCTGATCGAAATATCAGAATATGATGATGATGATGTTTCTCTGATCGAAATATCAGAAGTTGCTGATGATGATGTTCTCTGATCGAAAGATCAGAATATGATGATGATGATGTTTTCTGATCGAAATATCAGAAGTTGCTTATGATTATGATGTTGCTGCTGCTGATGATGTTTTCAGATCGAAAGATCAGAATGCGATGATGATGATGATGTTTCTGATCGAAAGATCAGAATGTGATGATGATGATGTCATATTATGAAAGTATGATGATGATGACGTATTGATCGAAAGATCAAAATATGATGATGAGTTAATGTTAGAGCATGATGATGTTTCTGATTGAAAGATCAGAGTATGATGATGATGTTGTTGCTGATCGAAAGTCCAAAGTGCTGAAGAAGATGTTGCTGATCGAAAGGTCAAAGTGTTGAAGATGATGTTGCTAATCGAAAGGTCAAAGTGCTGAAGATGATGTTGCTGATCAAAATGTCAAAGTGCTGAAGATGTTGCTGATCGAAAGGTCAAAGTCCTGAAGATGTTACTGCTGATTGCAGAGTCAAGATGCTGAAGATGTTGCTGATCAAAAGGTCAAAGTGATGAAGATGATGTTTCTAATCGAAAGTTCAAAGTGCTGAAGATGATGTTGCTGATCAAAAGGTCAAAGTGCTGAAGATGTTGCTAATCTAAAGGTCAAAGTGCTGAAGATGTTGTTGCTGATTAAAGAGTCAAGATGCTGAAGATGTTGCTGATCGAAGCGGTCAAAGTACCGATGATGCTAAAGACTAAAGATTGAAGATGAAGACTACATGATGTTGAAAAGCTTCCAATGATTTATAGATGTATCACTTTGATGATGTTGATGATGTCCTCTATCTCTCTCCTATTATTGTTGTTGTTGATGTTGTTATAGAATACCCTTCTCGTTAAGGGGGGGTGTTGAAATATTGTAACTTCGAAGAATATTCTATATGTATTTCTTTGTGGTCCCTGATGGTCCTACCGGGAGAACCACTTGTATTAATTTTTACCCCGATGCTCCTAATTGAAAGAACTAATAAGAGTCATGAGGCAGTCCCCTCTAATTGTAAAGGTGGGTCATTAGCACCCCAGTGTGGTTACTCGAGCCTACATGATTAAATCGAGCCTACATGACAGATGAGTTAACTTAAGTGAATGGATGAATATAAATAGAGGTGTAGTGCTCCTCATTTAGGACACACACTCTCACTTGTGTAGCGCATTAGTGGAGAAGAGAAGTAGCTGGAGAAGGAGGAGGATCAGGCTTTGATCTCCTTCCTAGTTTTATCTTTTATCTTTTTGGGGCATCTATATTGAGG
Source organism: Pseudotsuga menziesii (assembly GCA_001517045.1). Classification (NCBI taxonomy): domain Eukaryota; kingdom Viridiplantae; phylum Streptophyta; class Pinopsida; order Pinales; family Pinaceae; genus Pseudotsuga; species Pseudotsuga menziesii. The sequence goes on along the minus strand of LPNX011131936.1, from coordinate 502,805 downwards.
AAGCTTTTGTTGGGTTTTTCCCTTTAGGGTTTTCCCAAGATAAATATTTGTGTTCCTTTTGTTTGGTTGTGCTTGTCTATCTTTCAGTGATCCTGTTTATATGCTTTTGTTATGAAAAATTAAATGAAATACTGATGTCTTAGCTAAGCATATGAAAATTTAACACCATGTACCTTGTGTATATCGGGAGACACCATTAGGGATCCTGGAACCACATGAGAAAATCCCTTTGGATGTCTTATCATCACAATACACCAAGAAAAAAAATCGAGGAGATTATTATGCACGTATTGTCCAGGTAGTCAGGTATTTAGGAAAGGGTATGATCCCAATCCTCCTTGTTGCGTTTTACTGTTGGACCCTGCGATATATAATGTGTCATGATGGTTTTCCAATCCTATGAGGATCCTGAATTTTTATCCATTCCTTTCAAATTTTTTCTTGTTGCTTCAGATTGACTAGCGCTTGCTTCATGTATAGTTAAAAATATTAAAGAGAGAGTTAGTTTTATTACGTATTTATGGCTATGCCTTCTGGAACTACCAACCAAGAGACCCCTTATCAAGGTGAACCTTTTTCTATACGTTCATTTGGAAATGTTGGTCATCCTCTCATGGCTACATTAAGTCTTCCTGGATTGACTATAGGATTACATGTATGGTTATTCTCCAGTCTGATTATTCCAAGTGCACCGATTGTTTCAAATCCCAACTCACCATCACAAGAGAATTAACATCATGTTGATCTTGCACCTTCTTCACCATATGTGTATTCTTCCATTTATCCTTCTTCGCTTTTCGAAAGTTGTGATGCTAGTAATTAGGTGGATAAGAATAGGAAGAAAAGGAAGATTAAGAAGAAGAAAACACCTCGTAAGCCTAAGTTCCCTTGTAGACTTTGAAAGGGTGACCATATTCTTAAATATTGTCATGGTATGTCCCAAGTTATAGAATTGTGGTCTGAGGCATCCCAACAACCCATGTCATCAGCCTCTGGTCATCATACTAATGATGTCCCATAAACTAGTGACTGTGGTTAAGAGTCGAAAAGGAAAGGTAAGATATCCTTTCTTGTTATGTAAGGAAATGGACCTTAATTACCTTTGTAATCACATAAATGAAGCTTTAAAGTTGTTCGAATATATTATTGTTCCTTAGCAACGACTTCCAATAGGTTATCGTAAGTTGTCCCTTGACCTCCCATTGGTTGATAAAGTGGCCGATATAGTTTCATCCTCGATTGATCCCACTCTTTCTTTAGAGAGTGAAGAACATATAGTTCATATTCATCCCACTATTCCTTTGAAGAGTGAAGTTAAGGTGGTCAAGTCAATGTCATCTCCACCTGATCCCGCTCTTTCATCTAAGAGTGTTGAGACTGAAGTAGTCACTTTGGCACAATCTTCATCTCATATCCCAGTTGAGAGTGAATTGAAACTCACTGAAGTTCATCACGGGTTTGGATTGTTCTTTGCAAGGGGATTTTTTTATGTTTCAATAGAACCCTCTCCAAGTACTAAGGTTATTTCCTTTGATTGGAGTAATATAACAGAACCTCATCTTCATTCGAGTGTTCCTTTCCAGAGATATGTGTGAGTTACCACTAAGAGTATACTCCACACTGTTGTTGATGAAGGGGCTTCTGTTAGTATTTTATCCTCAATAGTTTGGAAAGCTAAAGGTTCTCCTCAGCTTTTTCTAGCCACCAACCAGATACTAGCTTTCAATAGAAAACCTACTGCACCTTTAGGGATATTTCCTCATTTACCTATTACCTTAGGAGGGAAAACTATTTGCATTGATGTTATGGTAGTCCAAGGTCCCTTAGATTTTAATCTTCTCCTTGGACAAGATTATGTTTACACCATGAAATTTATAGTGTCCACACTCTTTCGAGCGATGCATTTTCCCCATGATGGGAATATTTCAACCATTGATCAAATTTCCTTTGTTAAACCTGATCATTGTATAAATCCTAGTTATCATACTTACCTAAATATCCTACATGTTCTTGTGGTTCCTTCCGATTCTTTGACCACATCTCTCAACTTTGGACATCATGTTAGAGTTCAATCATTTGTAAATCGATAGCTCCCTCCCATCATGGGGAATATTACTGGGGCATGTCTTCAATATTTGGACATCATACTGGAGTTAAGCCACTAGTTGTTTATGTAAGGGGGGAAACCTACCAATCTCTCGACATCATGTTGGGTAAGAAATGAAGGAGAGAAGAGTTCCCATTCTGTGTCAAGCTCTTAAAAAATGAAATAGATGTTGGTGAGCAGAGTTCTCATTCTGTGTCAAGTTCATTAAAAAATGAAACAAACATCGTCGAGCATAGTTCCCTTTCTATGCCAAGCTCGTTAAAAAATGAAACAAGTTCCCTTGAGCATAGTTTTATTCCTTTTCAAACTCGCTGGAAAATGAAAAGGGCTACCTCAAGCATAGTTATTTTCTGTTTCAATCTTGCATTAAAATGAAACAGATCCTCACAAGCATAGTTATTTTATGTTTCAAGCTTATGTTTCAAGCTTGTGTAAAAAAGAACATGTTGTTATGAGAAGAGTTCCCTTTTTGTGTCAAGCTCGTTAAAAATGAAACATATTCTTCCACTGTGTCAAGTCTTTTACCAAACTTAATATTTGAAACTTAATTTCATCTGCTTGTATCACTTGATCCTGTTTCTTCCTCTGTATTCGATGAACTTTTTATTAGGAATAACACATAATTTAGTTGGATGAAGAAAAGAGTAGGCAGATGAAATGAAGCTTAGGGGGCATGTATCCAACCACTTTATATTATGTTGGAGTTAAGCTACTTGAAATTTATACTGGGGAAAAGTACCAACCACTGTACATCATGTTGGGAAAGCACTCGTCAATGGAACACATTTTGAGCATACTTTATTCTTAGTTTCGAGCTTCCTAAACCACGAAACAACATTTTGACCATAGTTCATATTCGGTGTCAAGCTCGTTAAAAAATGAAGCAGATACCTTGAGCATTCTTCCAACTGATATTCGAGCTCGTTAAAAACAACAAGATGGTGTTGAGCTTACTTTTCATTTTTTTGGCTTTGATTAAAACATGAAAAATGGTTTTTAGCTTACTTTGCATTGTCCGTTCTCTTGTTAAAACATGAAAAGTGGTTCAAGCTTCTTGTTGACTTTTTCACGCTCTAATTCAAGTTGAAATTTTTTTCGAGTGCTTTTTATACCCTTGTTGTGATCGTTAAAAATGCATGCATGTATACAACTTCACTTGTGTGCATTGTTTTTTTGTGAATGCATTTATTATGGGTAGAGATGATGTAGATGGGATCAGAAGCTAAACCCCCTACATGTAATTCTCTGGAGAGTCTCCCCTTAGTGATTTTCTCTACAATCACTTAAAAGTGTAGGGAAATTATTTTGTTCTCTAAGAATCTTTTGCATACCACTTTAATAGATTATATAATTGTTTCGGATATCATGTTGCCTTATTATGGTAGATTTTTGTGATTATTAGTGTGTTTTAAAAAATAAATTGGATTTTATGCATGTTTGTCTTTGGATATTATTGTCTATTATTAGAATTACAAATGATGCAATTTCAGTGTTCATATTGCTCCTCTCCCCAATTATTAAAGGGTTCTAGCTCAATGGAAGAGTTCCTCCATTACAAGTAGGAGGTTGGTGGTTCAATTCCTCCATGCCCTATTGATATTGCAATATTGGTATTTTTTAATAAAATATATTTTATTATGATTTATTATGGCTATCAATGGGGGTTTCAAACCATATTTGTATGTTCTTAGGAGGGGGGTTCTACACCACCTTGATATGTCACTACGAGGGGGTTCGATACTTCCCTTGTATGCTACAATAAGGGGGTTTTAAAACCATCCTCATAGGTAC
>LPNX011131936.1:460270-498669 GCA_001517045.1 Pseudotsuga menziesii | reverse complement strand
AAGTCACTTTTAGGGGCGGTTTTGATCTCTTCCAGAATCTGCCCTAAAATTATAATTTTTTAGCATTGGTACTATTGGGGGTGGTTTTGTAAAGACTGCCCCCAAAAGTGACATTTGGAGGTAGAAGACAACCCCCCTAAAACTCAAATTTGTTGTAGTGTATGTATTACAATTAAAAATATTTAATTGTGAATGGTGCATGAATTATACCCTTTCTTATTTCAACTGCAAAGGGTATAATGGATGAGCATAGAAACGATGAGGAACATAATGCCACATTCAAAACTACTCATATTGCCTCCACTACTGAAGTAGGTAAAGAACACTCTACTGCACTATTTTATATAGAACACTAGTAATAATAATAACTAAAAATTCCAATTTAACATTTCATTCTTATTACAGTTGTTTCCCCTCCCCCCTTGCAGCATCCTTGACGTAGCATCAGGTCAATAACAATACATACAAATACCATAATAGTTGAAGGGGAAGAAGGAACATCTGGCATCCTTACAAATTACATACTGCAAAAGAGAAAGAAATCGAGAAAATAAATGATTGTACTTGGGATTATGGAACATTTCGGGCCTTTTCTTGTCAATGTCATATACATTTTTCTTACTTAAATGTCTACACCTCATGAGTGATTTGTAGTGATATTGAACATTGCATGAAGAAATTGGTTGGTCTTTTGTTTGAATTGCCATTGCTTGAGTTGTTGAGTATGTTTTCTTGCATTTCGATTTTACAATATAGGTTTATGCCCTTAAATCAGATTGTGTGAGAACCTAAATGAGGATGAGAGGATCACATCTTCCAAGATGAACGCTTTCCTATACATTGATGATAAACTTGCAGTTATTGCATGGAACGTATGTGGACCACATATCTTTGATAGAGAGTCTTGTTATGTTATGCTGAATGTGTGGTTATCCAACTTGTTATGTTATTTTGAATTTTATATTGATGAATTTCTGTTTAGACAACTTGTTATGTTATGTTTGTGGATAGCCCACTTGTTAAGTTTTGTTATGTTGACTTTTTGTTTAGCCCACTTGTTCTGTTATGTTTGTGGTTAGCCATGTTTGTGTGTTGACATGTGGTTATCCCTATTGTGGTTAACTTTTTTGTTTACCCTTCTTTTAGATATGTTCCCTATTTAAGTTGGTTACTTACCACTTTGATTTCACTTATAAAGTGATGGCATCATGCATGACCTAGTTTTAATGGAATCCCTAACATCACTTAAAAGGACCTTATTGGAGGTCGTTCAGAGGCTATAGGAACTAGTATGGATTTTTTTGAGAGCGATGTATTTATGGCAATTCGAGCTATGTTCTGGCATGACTGATCTAGGGTTTTAACACACACATGTTTATGACATCAAGGGTTTGAAGGTTATCTCTGCTTCAATGCTATTTGGTTCTTAGTTCTACTTACAACACCCAACCTGTCATTACTTAGCACTTTCCTTTATGAGGGTTTCTATAGCAATTTTGGTTCTCGCTCCACGTGTGTGAGTCCATACTGTTGCTTGTTGTGACTACATTTTTTCTATGTTGACTATTTTGAGGTATACTTGGAGTGATGGTTGATCTTTTGGGCTTGATATTGATTATGTCGTACCTCTTTGAGTGGTTGGTTCTTCTACTATACATGTATGCCATTTTTATCATCATTTATGGTCTCTCTCTCTCAAGTATGTTTAAGCACTTGACTAAGGGTCAGTTTGTTCTAGCTATTGAATTTCCTCTGAGAGGACAGATTTGATCTAAAAGTTAAAATATGAGAACAAGGAAGGTTTTTCACATCGGGTAAGTCATTAGATATGATTTTGACATGTTTGTTCTACGAATTTTCTGCATTGTTTGTTGTTTAATGGCACATACAATATTTAATGGTAATCTTGCAGTATGGCATGTCTTGGTAGGTGGCAATATGATTCCTTGTTATTTGTTTCTAATTTTTCAAGTGCTAAGGAATTTACATATATAAACACTAAAGTTCCCACAATCTTCATCAATGTACAACACTTTAGTCATGGCTTCTCGATTTCAAAACATAACTTTCATCTCTTTCAACTTTAACACATGCAGTAAAATCTAACATTGTTGTTATAATTTTGTCTAAATAGCCATACTACTGTTGTTGTCATTTACATGTTATTGTTAGTGTGTGTTTCAACTTTAAAAGAGTGACCTCTTGGGAGTGTTAAAGTTGAAAGAGATGAAAATTATGTTTTAATGTAGTAGTTGAAAGAGATGAAAATTATTTTTTAAAGTTATTGTTGTGTTATCCTGGTTCACTGTCTTTTGGTGCAAGTGTATTGGGAACTTTTATTCTTCATTAGGCCTAGGATTCCATGTTTGATTTTCCCTTGGTCAGGTGTTTTGTTGAAATACAGGAGTAAGGCTCGTTTGTTGTTATTTGTCCTTTTCTAGATTTGTTGTCTTGTTATTTGATTTGTTAAGTAATAAGACTTTTTCTTTTGTATTGTAACTTAGATATATTATTGTTGTTATAAATTTGTTTAAATAGCCATACTACCATTGCTATCATTTACTTGTTATTGTTACTGTATGTTTGAACTTTGGCACAAAGACCTCTTCGGAGTGTTAAATTTGAAAGAGATGAAAATTATGTTTTAATGTTACAGTTGTGCTATATTGATTCACTAAGTTTGTTGGTGACAGTGTATTGGGAATTTTTTGTTCTTAATTAGGCCTATGCTTACATGATTGGTTTCCCCTTGGTTGGGTATTTTGAATGTTAGATTATGGTAGAACCTAAATGCAGATGAGTGGATCACATATTCCAGGTTGAGCCCTTCCTATAGAATGATGATAATCATTTAGTTGTTGCATGGCATATATATGTGGACCACATATCTCTAAGAGAGAGTCTTGTTATGCTATGTTGAATTTGTGGTTATCCCAATTGTTATGTTATGTTGTCTTTGTGGTTATCCCACTTGTGATGTTATGTTTATGGTTACCCCACGTGTTATGTTATGTTGACTAGTGGTTATCCCTCTTGTAATAAGATTTTTCCTTAACCCTTCTTTTAGTTATGTGCCCTCCTTAAGTTGGTTACTTACCACTTTGATTTCACTTATAAAGTGATGACATCATGCCTGGACTAATTTTAATGGAATCCTTAATGTCACTTAGAAGGACTTTCTAGGGGGTCTCTGAGAGGTTATAAGAAATAGTATAACCTTTGTTAAGAGCTATGTCTTTAGGACACTTTGAGATTTGTTTTGGCACGACTGATCTAGGGTTTTCAAGCACACTTGTTTATGATGTCAAGGGTTTGAAGGTTGTATTTGCTTGAGCTTGGGTATACTTGCAACACAAAACCTGTCCTTACTTAGCACTATCCTTTAGGAGGGTTTCTACAACAATTTTGGTTCTCCATCCTTCACGCATGTATACTGCTGCTTGGCATGGCTGCATTGTTTGTTGCGTTGACAGTATTTGATTGTTTTGAGGGATACTTGGTGTGTTGGTTGATTTTTTAGGGCTGATATTGACTGTTTCATACCTATTTGAATGGTTGGTTCTTTTGTACTTGTATATCCTTATAATTATCATTTATGGTCTCTCTCTCTCAGGTGTGTTTATTCCCTTAAATAAGGCCATCTTATTCTAGTTATTGACTTACGTCTAAGAGGAAAGATTTGATTTAAAAGTTAAAATCTAAGTACAAGGAAGGTTCTTGTTATAAGGTAAGTCATTGGATATGATTTTCACATGTTTGTTCTACCATTTTGTTGTTTAATGGAACCTACAAGATTTAATGGTAGTCTTTCAGCATGGTATGTCTTGGTAGGTGGTAGTATGATTCCTTGATATTGGTTTCTGATTTTTTAGGTGCTAATAAATTTGTATATATAAACACTAAGGTTCCCACACTCTTCATCAATGTAAACCACTTCATTAGGGGTTCTCCATTTCAAAACAAAATTTTCATCTCTTTCAACTTTAACACAAGGACCTCTTGGCCCTTGGGAGTATTAAGGTTGAAAGAGATGAACATTACAATTTAATGGAGTAGTTGAAAGAGATAAAAATTATGTTTTAATGTTACAACAATGAAACCTTGATTCACTAAGTTTGTTGGTGCAAGTTTATTGGGATTTTTTTGTTCTTGATTAGGCATAGGATTCCATGTTTGCTTTCCCCTTAGTTGGGTGTTTTGTTGATCTATAGCAGTAAGGTTCATTTGTTGTTCTTTCTCATCTTCTAGATTTGTTATTTTGTTATTTGATTTGTTAAGTAATAAGACTTGTTCTTTTGAATTATGAGTTAGATCTATTGTTGTTGTTATTATTTTGTCAAATAGACATACTACTGTTGTTGTCACTTACATGTTATTGTTACTATCTGTTTCAAATTTAACACATGGACCTCTTGGGAGTGTCAAAGTTGATAGATATGAACATTATGTTTTAATCGAGTAGTTTAAAGAGATGAAAATTATATTTTAGTGTTACAACTATGTTATATTGGTTCACTAAGTTTGTTGGTGCAAGTGTGCTTCCATGTTTGGTTTCCCCTTGGTTGGGTGTTTCGAAAGTTAGATCCGACAAAACCTAAATGAGGATGATCACATCTTCCAGGTTGAACCCTTCCTATACAGTGATGATGAACTTTTAGCTATTGAATGGCACATATGTGGACCACTTATCTTTGAGAGAGAGTATTGTTATGTTATGTTGAATCTGTGGTTAACCCACTTGTTATGTTATGTTGAATTTGTGGTTAACCCAATTGTTATGTTATGTTTATGGTTACCCCACTTGTTATATTATATTGATTTTTGTTATGTTGACTTCTTGGTTTGCACACTTGTTTCGTTATGTTTGTGGTTAGCCATGCTTGTGTGTTGACTTGTGGTTATCCCTCTTGCGGTTAGCTTTTTCGTTGACCCTTGATTTATCTATGTGCCCTCCTTAATTTGGTTACTTGCCACTTTGATTTGAATTATAAATTGATGACGTCATGCCTTTCCTAATCATAAGAGAGGCACTAACGTCACTTAGAAGGACCTTCTAGGAGGTCTTTGAAAGGCTATAAGAACTAGTATATCCTTTGTTGAGAACGATGTCTTTATGGCACTTTGAGATCCATTTTGGCATGATTGATCTAGGGTTTTCAGGCACACTTGTTTATGACATCAAGGGTTTTTAAGGTTGTCTCTACTTGAGATTTAATTGGTTTCTTGGGTCTGCAAGAAAGACCCAATCTATCGTTACTTAGCATTGTCCTGTATGATGGTTTCTATAGAAATTTTGGTTCTCACTCCTTCATGCATGTGAGTTCGTACCATTGCTTTCCGTAGATGATTTTTTTGCTACGTTGACTATGTTTGACAATTTTGAGGGATACTTGGTGTGTTGGTTGATTTTTTGGGGATGATTTTCACTGTGTTGTACTTCTTTGAGTGGCTAGTTATTCTGTTGTACTTGTATTTCCTTTTTATCAGCATTTATGGTCTATCTCTCAAGTATGTCAATGCCCTTGACTAAGGACTAGTTTGTTCATGTTATTGACTTTCCTCTGAGAGGAAAGATTTGATATTAAAGTTAAAATCTTAGTACAAGGAAGGTTATTCCCATCATGTAAGTCATCAGATATGATTTTTTCCTCTTTGTTTTGTGATTTTGTTGTGTGGATGGTCTTTGAATGATTGAGGGACACTTTGGTGTGTTGGTTATGAAGCCCTCTATACTATACAACATAGTTATTTTGTTATTTGATTTGTTACGTAATAAGACTTGTTCTTTTGTATTGTTAGTTAGACCTATTACTGCTCATATAATTTTGTCTAAATAAACATACTACTACTGTTTTCATTTACATGTTATTGTTAGTGTATGTTTCAACTTTAACATAGGTACCTCTTGGGAGTGTTAAAGTTGAAAGAGATGAAAATTATGTTTTAATGATACAACTATGCTATCTTGGTTCACTAAGTTTGTTGGTGCAAATGTATAGGATTTTTTATTATTATTAGGCCTAGGATTCTGTGTTTAGTTTCCCCTTGGTTGTTGGGTGTTTTGAAAGTCAGATTCGTTCATAACCTAAATCAGGATCATCACATCTTCCACATTGAACCCTTCCTATACAGTGAAGATAAACTTTTAGTTGTTGCACAACACATATGTGGAAAACATATCTTTGAGAGAGAGTCTTGTTATGCTATGTTGAATTTGTGGTTATCCCACTTGTTATATTATGCTTACTTTTATCCCACTTGTTATGTTATGTTTATGGTTACCCCACTTGCTATGTTATGCTGAATTTTGTTATGTTGACTTTGTGGTTAGCACACTTGTTTTGTTATGTTTTTGGTTAGCCATGTTTGTTTGTTGAGTTGTGGTTATCCCTCTCGTGGTTAGATTTTCCGTTGACCCTTCATTTAGCTATGTGCCCTCCTTAATTTGGTTGCTTTCCACTTTGATTTGACTTATCAATTCAGGATGTCATGCCTAGCATAATCGTAACATAATCCATAACTTCACTTAAAAGGACCTTCTAAGAGGTCTTCGAGAGGCTATAAGAACTAGTATTATGACGTCAAGGGTGTTTAAGGTTGTCTTTGTTTTAGTGTAATTTGTTTTTTTTGGGTCTACAAGAAACACCCAACCTGTCCTTACTGAACATTATCCATTTTTAGGGTTTCAATTTTGGTTCTCACTCTTTCACGTGTACGAGTCCATATTGTTGCTTGTTTTGGCTGCATTTTTTAGTGCATTGATTGTCTTTGACTGTTATGAGGCATACTTGGTGTGCTGGTTAATTTCTTGGGGCCGTGGATGGTTCTGTGGAGGCATACTTGGAGTCCATAGAGAAAATAATTCTTCCTTCACATTTGAATTGATCACCTGTAAGTATCTGATAAGAAAATAGTGAGAACGATTAATGAAAAGAACTACACCAACCCCACATTTGGGGGGATGACCCTAACTAACACCATTGAAATATCCTCAGAGTATATCAAAACCTAGATGAGGCATTAATAGACACCTGCTATTTTTGAATTTGATATTGGAATTGAATTCTTGTAAGTATGACAGGATAGTGGAAGAAGGCTACATAGTTTTAATCTGTCTTATTAGATTTTATAATGTCTTGTTTCTGTTTACTGCTTCTTAGTCAATTTGTAACAAGGTATAGCTTCATAATAGGGTTTTCTAGAGAATCCGCAGGTGTCATTTTAAAAAGTCGACGTTTCGATTCCGAATCAGGAATCATCATCAGGACAAATACGAGAAAGATGAGAAAGGAGTTTTGGATGCTACCCTCATGTGGGATCAATCCATCTTCGATGTGTTGTAAACTCATTTTATCCTTTTTTAATACAAAATCTCTCAACTATTTTTGTAAAAAAAAATGTTCCTAGGTATTAGTTCTCAAGTCATAGTTCATGTTGGTCATATTTTTTATGCCAAATTTCTTGTTCACCATACTTGATCATAGTTCCTCTATTAATCTTCCTATTGGTCATAATTCCTTGGTCATACTCTCTTTGTGAGTTTTTTTTATTGATAATACTTCTTTCTTCAAATATCCTATGAATTGTAGTTCCTTCATCGAATCTCTTGTTGGTCATAGTTCCCAGTGGAAATTTGACCAAACTTCATCAAAATTCTTATCAATTATAGTTTCTATGGGTTATGGTTCCTAGGTCAAAGTTCATGTTGAGTAGGGTTCTCGTTGGTCATAGTTCCTTTCCTAGAGTTATTGTTTACTTATTTCCTTAGCCATATTTCTTGTTGGTTATAGTTCTTGCAGATCATATTTTTTGTCAGTCATAGTTCTTGTTAATATTAGTTCTTATGATAGTTCCTCGATCATAGTTCTTTCATCAAACTTAATGTCAGTAAATTTTTTTATCGCCTATAGTTCCTAAGTCATAGTTCTTTCATCAAAGTTCCTATTAAAAATAGTTCCTATCTCAAAATTTGTGTGTTTTGGAACTGTAACTAACTTGAGAACATTAACCAAGGAAATTCATTTTCTATTTTAAATTCTTCTAAATAATTTGTTTCTTATCTTTTTGAAAATTATTTATATGTTTTTATCCTTCCTATGATCCTTCCCCTTCACCTTTGAAACACTTATAAATACTCTTGCTAGTTCTTATTATATAAACACCTAAGATATAAAAAAAACATGACTTGGGTTGGAAAATTTGAGTAAGAATACAACTTACTTCTTGGAGCGACTTCATCTTCATTAAAAAAAATCTAATCTTATCAACGCATCCCCATAATCGCTACCTCACCATCTATATTCCTTTCATAGTCCATTATTAGGTATTCTCTAAGAGTTTCCCTATAATAAATTCCTAATTTTCCTCTACAAAGGTTTCTCTGGAATACTATTATTATTTGAATGAGTTGGGACAATCTAAGTCCCTTCATCTCTTCCATATCCCTATGATATGTCCCTCCACTAATATTCATCATTTCACTTTAGGACCTCTTCTTGTCATCATAAACCATTTTACTTTGGGAAAGCCTCCTTGTACATACCATGATTTGCATGCATCCCATTTGGGAAAATCTCAAGGGTCTGAATTTATGGAGAGAAACATCAATGCATACAATATCCATAATTAAAGAGATCTCGACATGATCTAAGTGTCTCCCACAAGAGGTATTTCTTATTTTTTATTACTACCATCACACTTTAGGTCAAAAAATTGTTGGACAATATTCAGTCTTTTTTATGATAATAACAATGGTAAGAATATGTGTTTATCTCATAAAGACATTTTCTCCCATAATATTTTGTGACCTTCCATTGCTATCCATCTATTCAATGTATTCATGCATAGGTAATATGTAGTTTCATCATAAACCTTCGAAAGAGATGCTCAAAGAAATAATCAATTCCTTTTCATCCATCCTCTCCTCTTCTCATGATTGATCGATCAACAATCTCACATTTTATACCCTAACATTCTCATATGCTTACACTTGTCATCAACCAATATTTTTAAACATGGTCTCTATTATCAATTTTGATGTATGGATGTGATAGCAAATGTAATCCATTTGTTTCTTTTATCCACAAAAAAATAAACTATATTGTGATTCATGTGCACTTACTACATAGACATTTGGAGGTCTAAGATACAATTTCAATAATTATTTTAATTTTTAGTTTCGTTTTCATTTTTTTCTTTTTATAGGATTTATTGATTCTATAAGTAAATATAAAATGTTTTAAATTTAACCCTACTTTTGTTTAGTGTTGTATTTTAATTTAAAATAATTTTTAGTTGTATGCCATAATTCAATACATTATCTTTTTATTCCATATAAGTCATATATATATAAATATAATTTATGTATTCTTTGTCATATGATATACCTAAATGATCAATGTCTATACATGGTTTTCAAATTATTTATTTAAATTTTTAATTTAATATTTAACATTTGTATACAAAAAAATTATGATAATATAATTAAATATTTTAATTTTTTGTTAATGTATAATACTTTGAATTTTGTAATTTTATTTTTTATTAATTTGTTTTTATCTATTTTAATTTGATGATTTGTTTCTTTAATTTAATAATTTTATGATTTATTTTATATTTGTTTTGCACCTGGCTTAACATGGTTGGAGTTTTTGGTATCTGTGGGATTAGAAATTGCAACCTTTCAGCTTAGTCAAACATGTTAACCATACTCCTCCACCAACTGTTCTACATCTCACAGATTATGATTTATTTTATAATAAACATTATTTGAAAATGGTTTTTTTTGCTTTTGTTAATTGAATAAATAAAATACACATTTAAAACATAATAAAAAATTAAAATACATTTTTAAAACATAATATTTTTGTAGCCATTTTAAATTTTGAATACCAATTTCAAATTACATGAAAGCACTTTAAATATAAAAAATTATAATAAAATTGAAATATATAAATAAATATAACATTAATATACAAGATAAAAAAGAGATTGCTTTACATTTAGCCACTGAATATCATATATTCTATTATATCCAAAATACTAAGCGTCAAATGGGTTGAAGATAAAAATATAAGAATGAATCTAGAATCTAGCACTGCTCATATAGTTTGAAGAATAACATGAAGCCTTCATAGATTAAATCCAAATTTCAATTTGCAGTACATTGTTGGGCGATGCATAATGGCTAAGATAACAAGATCTCTTGTAGAGGCTTTATGGATGGTCTCAATCTCAACTTTTTTGTGAGACATGTGAAAGAATTGCGGTGCCCACAGGTGGGTACTGGAACAACTTTGGGTTTAGATTCTTTTAACTTCTCTTCCAAAAGCATCTTTACATATTTTAGAATTGTATTTTTTGTTGGCCGGTAGTGATGATGGACATTCTTTACCGAAAACAATGGTCCACCTTGTATCCTCAATTCTGTTTATATTAGGAATACATATTGCTCTTTTACACAAACAGATTCATCCTATCACTTTCTTTTTCTTTTTGTTATGTGGATATGGTAATAGAAATCGGAAGGAACATGGGGAAATAAATAATTCAAATTTTTCTTCTTTTGGCAGATGTGAGAAATTGCCACAGTATCGTCAATGTCAAGAAAGATGTCTTGATCGATGGCCATACATAAATTTGGATGGCATGTAGAAGATGGACAGAATATTCATTAGCCAATAAGCGACTTCAATCAACCTTACCATTGAATTCTTTTAATATTTGATTAAAGATTAAAGGCCAAAATCCAAGCAAATGACATATGCCTTAATCAAATTGGTCAATCTTAAGCAGTGGTTTTGTGAAGGATGATAGCATACTAAACCCATACTAGTTTCAAGCGACTTCAATCAACATTTCCATTAATTATTCTAATATTTGATTAAATATTGATGGCTGAAATCCAAGCAAATGACATATACCTTAACTAAATTCGTCGATCTTATGTAGTGATTTTGTGAAGGTTGACAACTTACTAAACCCATACTAGTTTCAAGTGACCTCAATCAACATTGCCATTGAATTATTCTAATATTTGATTAAAGATTGATGGCCGAAATCCAAGGAAATGACATATACCTTAACTAAATTCGTCGATCTTAAGAAGTGATTTTGTGAAGGTGACAACATAGTAAACCCATACTAGTTTCTGCATCTTATGTATAGTGATAAACATCTGCCAGTGGAAAGGTGCATAGTATACCTGAAGGTGCTCGTCGTCGGTGACATGGTCTCACCAGGAAGGAGAGCAGAAAGAGGAGAAGCCTAATGGGGTCTATAGAAGACGGAAGGGAAGAGGTAACTGGGGCGAGGTGGAGCCCGATGACACATAAACAAGCTTGGTGAATTTTGTTGTATTAATTGTCTTTAATTGTTTGAGGGATACTTTGGCATGTTGGTTAATAATCCCGCTATACTATACAACATAGTTATTTGGTTATTTCATTTTTAAGTAATAAGACTTTTTTTGTATTGCTAGTTAACTATATTACTACTCCTATAATTTTGTCTAAACATCCAAATTGTTGCTACTGTCATTTATATGTTATTGTTAGTGTATGTTTCAACTTTAACATAGGGACCTCTTGGGAGTGTTAAAGTTGAAAGAAATGAAAATTATGTTTTAATGTGGTACTTTAAATAGATTAAAATTATGTTTTATTGATAAAACTGTGTTATCTTGGTTCACTAAGTTTGTTGGTGCAAGTGTATTGGGAATTTTTTGTCCTTGATTAGGCCTAGGATTCCATGTTTGGTTTCCCCTTGGTTGGGTGTTTTGAAAGTCATATTCTGACAAAACCTAAATTAGGATGATCACATATTCCAGGTTGAACCCTTCCTATACGGTGATGATAAACTTCCAGATATTTCATGGCACATATGTGGACCACATATCTTTGAGAGAGAGTCTTGTTATGTTATGTTGAATTTGTGGTTAGCCCACTTGTTATGTTATGTTGACTTTGTGGTTATGCTACTTGTTATGTTAGCCCACTTTTTATGTTATGTTGACTTTGTGGTTAGGTTACTTGTTATGTTATGTTGAATTTTGTTATGTTGACTTTGTTGTTAGGACACTTGTTATGTTATGTTTATAGTTACCCCACTTATTATGTTATGTTGAATTTTTGGTTAGCTCGCTTGTTATGTTATGTTTGTAGTTAACCATGTTTGTGTGTTGACTCGTGGTTGGATTTTTTGTTGACCCTTCATTTCTCTATGTGCCCTCCTTAATTTGGTTACTTTCCACTTTGATTTGACTTATAAATTGATGATGTCATGCCTAGACTTATCGTAACAAAATCCATAATGTCACTTAGAAGGACCTTTTAGGAGGTATTTGAGAGGTTATAAGAACCAGTATAGCCTTTGTTGAGAGTGATGTCTTTATGGCACTTTGAGATCCATTTTGGCACGATTGGTCTAAGGTTTTTAGGAACAATTTTTAATGAAGTCAATGGTTTGTAAGGTTGTCTCTGCTTGAGCATAATTTGTTTTTTGGGTCTACAAGCAACACCCCACTTGTCCTTACTTAGCACTATTCTTTCTGAGGGTTTCTATAGCAATTTTGGCTCTCACTCCTTCACTTGTGTGAGTCCATATTGTTTCTTTTTGTGGCTACATTTTTGCTGCATTGACTGTCGACTTTGACTATTTTGAGGGATACTTGGTGTGTTGGTTAATATTTTGGGGTTGATATTGACCATGTTGCACCTCTTTGAGTGGTTGGTTCTTTTGTTGTATGTGTATGTCCTTTTATGGTCTCTCTCTAACATGTATGTTAATTCCCTTAACTAAGGGCCAGTTTGTTCCAGTTATTTATTTTCTTTTCAGAGGAAAGAGTTGATATGAAAGTTAAAATATGAGTACAAGGAAGGTTATTCCCATCACATAAGTCATCATATATGATTTTTTCATGTTTGTTCTTCAATTTTGTTGCATTGATTGTCTTTGACTATTTGAGGGATACTCTGGCATGATGGTTATGAATCCCACTATACTATACAACATAGTTATTTGGTTATTTGACTTGTTAAGTAATAAGACTTATTCTTTTGTATTGTTAGTTATCCCTATTACTACTCCTATAATTTTGTCTAAATAACCATACTACTGCTAATTTCATTTACATGTTATTGTTAGTATATGTTTCAACTTTAACATAGGGACCTCTTGGGAGTGTTAAAGTTGAAAGAGATGAAAATTATGTTTTAATGTAGTAGTTGAAAAAGATGAAAATTATGTTTTAATGATACAACTGTGCTATCTTGGTTAAATAAGTTTGTTGGTGCAAGAGTATTGGTATTTTTTTGTTCTTGATTAGGACTAGGATTCCACGTTTGTTTTCCCCTTGGTTGGGTTTTTTGAAAGTCATATTTTGACATAACGTAAATGAGGACGATCACATGTTATAGGTTGAACCCTTCCTATACAGTGATGATAAAATTTCAGCTATTGCATGGCACATATGTGGACCACATACCTTTGAGAGAGAGTATTGTTATGTCATGTTGAATTTGTGGTTATCCCACTTGTTATGTTATGTTGAATTTTGTTATGTTCACTTATTGGTTAGACCACTTGTTATGTTATGTTTATGGTTACCCCACTTGTTATGCTATGTTGAATTTTGTTATATTTCCTTTTAGTTAGCCCACTTGTTCTGTTATGTTTGTAGTTAGCCATGTTTGTGTGTTGACTTGTGGTTATCCCTCTTATGGTTATATTTTTTGTGGACATTTTATTTAGCTATGTTCCCTTCTTAATTTGGTTACTTACCACTTTGATTTTACTTATAAATTGATGATGTCATGCCTAGCCTAATTGTAAGAGAATCCCTAAAGTCACTTTGAAAGACCTACTCGGAGGTCTTTGAGAGGATATAAGAACTAATATATCCTTTGTTGAGAGCGATGTCTTTATGGAACATTGAGATCTATTTTGGCATGATTGATATAGGGTTTTAAGGCACACTTGTTTATGACATAGAGGGTTTTTAAGGTTGTCTATGGTTGAGCATTATTTGTTTTTTAGGTTTACAAGCAACAACCAAACTCTCCTTACTTAGAAATATCCTTTATGAGTGTTTCTATGGAAATTTTGGTTCTCACTTCTTCATGCATGTGAGTCCATACTGCTGCTTCTTGTGGTTGCACTTTTTGTTGCGTTGATTGTCTTTGACTGTGTTAAGGGATACTTGGTGTGCTAGTTGATTTTTTGGGTTTGATATTGATTATGTCGTACCTCCTTGAATGGATGGTTCTTTTGTTGTACTTGTATGTCATTTTTATCAAAATGTATGGTCTCTCTCTTAGGTATGTTAATTCCCTTGTCTAAGGGCCAGTTTATTCAAGTTATTTACTTACCTCTGAGAGGAAAGATTTGAACTGAAAGTTAAAATCTGAGTGCAAGGAAGGGTATTCCCATCATGCAAGTAATCGTCTACGATTTTGTCATGTTTGTTCTATGATTTTGTTGCGTTGATTGTATTTGACTATTTTAGTGATACTTTGGTGTGCTAGTTATGAATCCCACTATACTATACAACATAGTTATTTTGTTATTTTATTTGTTAAGTAATAATACTTGTTCTTTTATATTGTTAGTTAGATCTATTACTGCTCTTATAATTTGGTCTAATAATACCACCATTGCTTTCATTTACATGTCATTGTTATTATATGCTTCAACTATAACACTTTGGCCTCTTAGGAGTGTTAAAGTTCAAAGAGATGAAAATTATGTTTTAATGTAGTAGTTGAAAGAGATGAAAATTATGTTTTAATGATACAAATATGCTATCTTAGTTCACTAAGTTTGTTGGTGAAAGTGTATTGGATATTTTTTGTTCTTGATTATGCCTAGGATTACATGTTTGGTTTCCCCTTGGTTTGGTGTTTTGAAAGTCAGATTTTGGCATAATCTGAATGAGGATAGATCATTGAGTTTAACACAACATGGTAGATGATTAGAACTAGAGAAACCTATGAAACCCTAGTTGGGAAACAATATATAGGAGCCTATCCAACTTGATCCCCATCCCTCAACCAAAGGACATGAATCTATGAATACTTTTTGACTGAGAAATTTGTCTTCGGGGTTGATTTTGAGGGCTCTGTTCTTTATGCACTTTGAAATTAATTCAAGCTATGTTATGTTCAAGTTTGGGTTACCCTACTTTGTTTGCATGCTATGGAAAGTGAGGTCCAATTCCAATTTCAATAATCAAGCACAATTGTTTTTAGATATATTTTTTTTTATGTGAACTTGTATATGATTATTACTCCACGTAAAGGTTATTCTTTGACTATGAAGTGACACCATATTCAAGCTTCATGTGGGTAGCATAATTCTCATTAATACGTCAATTTCATTAACCCCATACAATAAAATCTACTTGGGCAGTCCCTTATCAGTAATACCTGATCTCCTAGAAACCTTGGACAAAGGTATTTTGCATATTTTAGTAGTCATCCTAGCTTGTTTTCCTTGGAAGTAAATATAAAATAAATGGGAACTTGAACCTACTTCCTCCTATGTCATAGATAACACATTTAACCTTATGGGGGTGGGGGGATGCTTAACCTTGGTCTTAGCACTATTTAACCTTGAGGGGGTGGGGGGGGATGCTTAACCTTGGTGTTAGCACTATTTAACCTTGTGGGGGTGGGATTGTGGGGGGGGGTGGCAGGTTCTTAACGGGGGTGGAGGGTGTAGATAACACATTTAACCTTGCAAGGGTGGGGGATGGTTAAAGCACCCAGCTCACGAGGAAGAGAGTAATATTATAATGCACTACGCACCGAGATGGGTTGAAATCATCGACATATATAAGCACTTGAATAGTTTTTAACCCGGTGCATGTGGGATATTTACCACAAGAGTATAAAGATATATGAAAGAATTGTTTATAAACAGTGCATGTTAAAGCCACACAACATCCAATGACTTAAAATCATTCTACTGGAAAAAGTGGTGTGAGGCAGGGATGATTTTAAGGAACCATACTTATTTAAAAGTGTATAAATGTTGGCGAATATTACCAATTCTTAAAACACCAACTATAAAATGATTGATGATATTTTTGAAAAAATATTTTAATTTCCAAGGATTTTATATCGTTTATATAATAATTTGGCGATTTTTAGGGTGAAAAAAAGTTACCCCATCAAAATTGGGCAAAATAGGGCTTCAAAAAATGCAAAATGGTGAATCTTTTTTGGGAGAAAAACATGGAAAAATAGCCCACTGGGCTAAAATTCGCCCCTAAAATTATCCTTGGTGTAAGGTTAGGATCCAAGGGGAAGAGCAGAATTTTCCTGTCGGCGTGTAGATCTAAACACATGTCGATGCAACATTATTTTTCCAACTAGATAAACAAATTAAAATCACTCCGCTAGCAAAAGTGGTGTGATGTTAAAGTTGAAAGGGAAAAGCGGAATGTGATGTCGCTAATTGAAAAGACAGTAAAGGAACCCAGTTTCTAAGGTAGCAAAAACTTCTTTGGGAGTTATAAAGGGAAAGGAAATGAAACATTTTGTAGTGGTGGGAATCAATCACTAAGAGGAGGCCAAGGATACTCTAATCATGGTAGATTTTGGATTTTTAATGTTTTGGATGTACAAATACAGATCCGACGATTTCCAACGCTAGTGATTACGATGGTAGCTTGATATGCAGTTGGCGGTGGACATGTTTGCACATGGTTTGGGAATTAACAATTGCAACAGATAATGTTTTTTTTGGCCAAACTAAAAACACTTGACTTAATTACTGTTCAGGAAGAGCGTCTTAAGTTAGCATTCTTTTCTGCACTATGAAATATTGTTGTAGCAAAGGATCTCAACCAGGATACGAGAATTGCATATGGTCAAGACAAGATTTTAGGTGTGTGGTCACAATGGATGGAATAATTTTTTAGAAGTTTGGTACAATGAGTGATGGTGGAGGAAATCCCCAGGATGGTAAGATGGAAACATCCATTCTGTCTTGTATTGTTTCTAGTGAAGCAGTATTAAGGAGCCAAAAAGGCCATTTCACATTTGGAGTTGGAAAATGTCAAGACTTGAATGGAGATAAAATGGTCTCTTGCAGTGAGGACTTCACGTAATAGGCATTTCTGTAGCACCCTTTTATGGTTCTGTCAATTTTCCATCCTTCATTAGTGAGTCCTTTGCAAGGATCCTTGGGAATTAGACCGCAAATTTTATAGAAATGACTTAGTCGGTGACGTGATGTGATCCAGGTTGAAAAGGTTGCTAAAAAGGTCTTCATGTCGAAACTACTCATACTCATATCAGGCATAGTTACCAAGTTAAGGGTTTAACTGATAGGCCTTTAGAGGTTTTATGTTTCGATAGAAAGATAGTAACTTGTTTACAAACTCAATAATGAATTTAGAGAACTAAAATGTTAGAGAACAATTGAGAGATTCAACGAGAAAAGATGCAGCTGAATTTGGCATTCAAATCAACACGTTAATGAATGATGAAAGTCATGTGGATAACATGGATATCAGAGAAACAATTGAACATCATCTTGCAGATACAATTGCAAAAGGTTCTACAAGAAGTGTTATTTTGACTAAATCTCTAAAGAAGAAACACCATTTGTCTAATGCTTGTTCAAAAAGTTCTAAACATGTTTTAGTGAATTCTCTGATGTTGGTTGTTTGATAAATGGTGAGATTTGTAATGTAGATTATGGAGGCAATAAATTGATGGGTACAGATAATTGTCAATGAAGTATTAAGCATTGAAAAGTGTTGTTATTCTAATGCACTAGATTGTGATGTGTGGATAAGAAGGAAGCTTGCATCTATTAATGAGAATAATATATTGTTGGGGTCATCAGTCGCGTTACCATATCCATCAACTAATGATGTCAATGATGCATCTAGGGTTAGGAGTTCACTCATATTAAAGAGACTATCTAGTGCTGCTGTATACAGTTTAACTGAGAAAAACATGGGCAGGAAATGGTTGCAAGATATGTTGATGTACCTATTCATCTGAATACCTTTGATATTGTTGTGGAAAGGCTTGTTAAGGTAGGAAGAGAGAAGCATGCTGTTGATTTCTTTAATAAAATGGAGGAGTATGGGTTTAAGTAGAATGAGAAATCTCAAAAGATTGTCGTTGAATGGATTTATGAGAGAGGGTTTGCAAGTTATGTAGAAAATTTAGTGAAATGTTTGGCAGATATGTATTATCCCAAAGAAGAGATTTGTAATACACTCATCAGAGGCTGATTCATTGTGGGGAAATTGAATGAATCCAAGATAATAGTGAATGAGATGTCAGTTGGACAAATTTCCATGGGGGTGATGGAATACAATGCTTTGCTTGATCGCACTTGCAAATTATGCAGAGAGAAGTGTTGAGTAAAATAGTTGTCATTGAAGGAAAAACTGTTAACGAAAGTCAAAGATATGGTGCCAGGATGAAACCAACATAATAACAAAGGAATAAACCTGTTGCAGATTGCAGGTAAGGAATAACCTGGTTGCAGGTTGCAGGTTGAATGAAAAACTAATAACCCTATAGCAAGTTGAATGACTGAGATCGATCATCCAAGTAAATCGATGGCTCACAATGTTCTTGTTGAATGAACTAACGCATAGGTTAAACATGTGTGAAGTGACAAAGTTCTGCAAAATATCAAGACCGGACAGTTGAGATTAGTTCCTCTAAAATAGATCAACGGTTCAGAAAAATAATTGCAGAAAGCGGAAAGGCGCAAAGCAATTAGACAAAGTCGTGACTTCCGCATTCCACAGTGTGGAAAGGAGCTTGCGGAAAGACAAGTTCGGAAAGCAGAAATCCTGGAAGTTGGTTCTGCAACAATCAAGATTAGACGACTTATATTAGTCCCACACTAGATCAGGTGGTTAAGGATTAGTTCCGACACCCGAAAGTCGGTTCCGCAACAATCAATATCGGATGGCTTATATTAGTACCGCACTAAGGATTAATGGTTAAGGATTAGTTTCGATGCCCGGAAGTCGGTTCCGCAACAACCAAGATTGGATGGCTTATATTAGTCCTGCACTAGATCCGACGGTCAAGTGGAAAAACCAAACTTCCACAGAAGATCAAGATCAGATGAATGAAATTAGTTCCACTAAAACAGAGCAACAGTTTGGAAAAAGAAGTGCGAAAAGAAGGGAGATGGAAAGTCGAGATACGATTTAAGGAAATGTTACATTTCCAGATCCTGCATCCCGCGATCTGGAGATTGACGCTCATGGAAAATCCTAATGAAGATCAACGATGGGGAATTGTTGAAATAGAAACTTGGTGTAGAAATACGATTTCAAAAGGGAATTTTTTAGAGTAGATCAATGGTCCAGAGAGATTCAGACATAAGATAGCTATTCATATTGTATCTAGAGAATAAAATTACGAAAGCACTAGAAAACGATAAACAGGTTGGCAGAAATGAGTTCTGAGCTGTGGGAAGACTGAAATGGTGCCTTTACTGAAAACTTAAAGATGAAATGATGATATGGTTGAATGGGTAGATGATGAATAGGTGTGTCTGTAAGTAAACAGTCACGATCCAAAAAAGAAAGAGCGCAACTATGGAGAGATGCATAGATAAGAAATAGTTAAAGGGTATTTATTGAATGAAAGTGTAATGAATTAGTTATCTTTGTTAGGAAGCTTGACAGAGTCTAAAGTGAATAGTCTACAGTTGTTCCAAAATACTGAGAAAATTAGTACAGGGTGGCAGGGTGGTGCTAGGGTAGGCCATAGGTCTGCATGGGGTAGAAGCATCCTTCTAATTGTAGCTAGAGAATAGGGTGTCGTAGCATCCTTTTCAGTTGAAGCAGACAGAAAACCATAGGGGTGTTGTAGCATCCCTGTATGTAGTTGCAGGAAAAAATTAGGGTGTGTTTACATCCTTTCTGTAGTAGTAGATAAACTATTTTTTAAATTCATCTTATTAATGAGTTTGTGTTGGTGGTTTTCCCTTTGAGGTTTCCACGATAAAATATGTGTCTTGATTGTTGATTTTTGTATATTTTAAGAAAAAAAGGACAATACTGATTCCCCCCCCCCCCCCCCCTTCTTAGTATTGTGGGATAAACCAACAATTGGTATCAGAGCAGGTTCCTTCATAACAACATAACCACTGGAAGGAAGATCCCATCCAAAAATCACAATAGATCAACAAGAAGGATTGGCCACTAAAAAACCTCCACTATTTACCGGAGAAAATTATGCTTACTGGAGTGTAAGAATGAGGTTTCATAGGAAACCAATACCCTATAGACACAGTTGAACTAGGTGAATATGAAGGTAATGAGAAAGCCCTAAACACAATCTTAAGTGGTTTAACAAACTCGGTATTTACTAAAGTTATGCAATGCACATCTTCCAAACAAGCTTGGGACAAGTTGAAAATTATCTATGAAGGAGAATCTAAGGTCAAAGAATCCAAAATTCAAACATATAAAGGTCAATTTGAAAGTCTTAAAATGAAAGAAGAAGAGAATATTGGTGAATACCTTCTTCATGTAGATGAAGTTGTTAATGCGATCAAAGGGCTTGGAGGAAAATTACAAGAAAAGGAAGTGGTAAGCAAAGTACTAAGAACATTACTAATGAGATATGACCCAAAGGTATCCACCTTATAAGAACAAGATGATCTTAAAAAGGTAACAAAGGATGATTTACATGGAATTCTCACTGCATATGATATGAGGACAGGATAAAATGGATCTTCAAGAAAAGAAGCATATTTTAAAGCCTCGAAAAATCAATCAAAAAACCCAAATGATGAGGAAGCTCTTTTCCTTAATAAACTTGAGAGATGGACTGGAATATACAAGGGGAAGTTAACTTTAAAGTGTTTTAATTGCGGAAGGATTGGACATTTTGCCTCTAAATGCACCTACACTAAATAAGATGAGAATGAAGAAAAGGAAACTTCAAAGTTCAAAACGGGTAAACCAGGAAACAAGAAAAAGCCCTATGGGAGAAATAAAATTGTTTACACCATGGAAGACAATGATGATTCAGATGAAAGTGAAGTTGAAGAAACTGAAGTTTTATTTATGGGCCTAGATACTCAAGCCTCAAATAGTGACTCAGATGTAGAAGAAGAAGTAGACCTAAGAGCTGAACTTGTTAGCATCCTCAAAGAACTTGAGAAATGTAGGAAAAATAATAGACAGTCAAATATTACCATCATTCAGTTGGAAGCTCAAGTTCTAGATGCCAAAAAGGTTGAGGAGGACCTAAAACTACAGCTAAAAAGAAGAATAAAGGAGTTTGAAAAGCTTGCAGAAGAAACCATGCAATTCAAGAGAAAGCTTGATGAAGGATCTACGAAATCAAAGTTTGAGAATAGATTAAGGATTCTAGATGACATTCTAAGTAGCCAAAGACCATCAAGTGATAGGTCTAGTTTGGGTTTTGTTAAAAAGAAGAAGCAAGAGAGTTTTCCCGTCACTAATCAAGAAGGAAGTAAGAAAATCTATGCTGAAGTACTAAAGACTCCAGCTAAAAAGGAAGGAAGCAAGAAAGCATGATTAATTTCTCAAGATAAAAATATAAATAATATAACATCCAAGAGACCAAATAGATATCTACAGATCTTTTTAGGTCACTACTATTCCTGTAATAATTTTGGTCATAAATCCTTAAATTGCAGAACTAAAAGAAAGGTTTCTGAATACAAGAATAAGTCATCAAGTAATAAGTCGAAGGGAAATAAGAATCTTTTTACACTACTCCAAAAATATGACATAGAATGGTATAAGTGTAATAAATATGGACATATGGCAAGATATTGTAAACTAAAAACTCCCACACGGAATATTTTTGCAATCAAATCTCAAAACACCAAACAAAAGAAGTATTGGAGAGAAAAGGAAGAAAATGAAAGTTCCTTGATTGTTTTATGTGCAACCGAAATCCAAAACTTATGGCACTTGGATAGTGGTTGTTCAAAACACATGATTGGTGACCCAAGAGAATTCATAACACTAAAAGATAATAAGGGAAAAGTCACTTTTGGAGATAGCCTATTCTCCAAAATAATCGGCAAAGGACTAGCTGTTGTCAACCGCAAGATCAAAGAAAAAAATGTTTTGCTAGTTAAAAACCTCAAGCCTAATATTCTCAATGTAAGTCAAACATGTGACAAAGGACACATTTATATCTTTGACTCAAAAAATGTGAAATCAAGAATAAGGAATTAGGAAAGGTCGTTGGCATTGCTATGAGAAATACAAACAATGTATACATATTGGAAAATCAAAACCAATGTTACTTAAGTATGGTAGATGAAAGTTGGTTGTGTAACAAAAGGTTGGGACATTTAGGTTTTGACAATCTTGCCAAAATAAGAACGAAGGAATCTGTAACAGATCTACCTAAAATTGTAGTTCCTCTAAAGTCCGTGTGTAAACATTGTCAACATGGGAAGAAAACCAAAGCTAGTTTTAAAATAAAAGAGCATATGAATGCACACCATTTGGAAATAATACACACAGACCTTTGTGGACCAACCAAAACTAAAATACTCCAAGGATATCGCTATTTCATGTTGGTCATTGATGATTACATAAGGATGACCTCGGTGGAATTCCTCAAAGAAAAATCAGAAGCCTTTGAAAAATTTAAAATCTTCAAGGCAATGGATGAAAATGAGTCAGGTATGAAAATCAAGTGTCTTAGATCAGATAATGGGGGAGAATTTACTTCCAATGAATTCAATGAGTTTTTTGAAGGTCATGGAATTAAGAGACAATTTTCAGCTATAAAAACGCCTCAACAGAATGGGGTGGTTGAAAGAAAAAACAGAAAAGTCAAAGAAGCTTCCAGAACAATGCTTAGCGAAGCAAAACTATTAGATTCATTTTGGAGAGAAGATGTATACACAGATGCATACATACTTAACAGAGGGAAACTTAGAGTGAATAAGGAAAAAAACCCCTACGATTTGTGGTATGGAAGACTAGCCTCAGTCAAATATTTTAAAGTATTTGGTAGTAACTGTTACATCAAAAGAAACGAGGATGACCTTGGAAAGTTTGAATCTAGGACTCGTGAAGGAATATTTCTAGGATACTCATCCACCAAAAGGGCATATATATGTTACAATAAAAGGTTACATAAAATTGTAGAAAGTGCTAATGTCAAAGTAGATGATATAAAACCAAGGAAAGAGAAAAAACTTGACAATATTGAAAATACATGTGATGATGAAATAAATGAATTGCAAAAGGACGAGAGCATTCATAATGAAGAAGAAAACATAGAGAAGGAAGATACATAGGAAGATAAAAAAGAATTCCCTAGACGTGACACTAAAATTCCCTCTAGAAGGATACAAAAGAATCATCCGGAGTCACATATCATGGGTGATAAAAATGCTGGAGTCATAACAAGAAGAAAACTACCAGGTGTTGAACAAGCCTTACTCTTAATAGTTGAACCTAAGAAATTTAGAAAATCCAGCAAAAGTGATGAATGGGTCAAAGCCATGAATGAAGAACTAGATCAGATTGAGAAAAATGAGACCTGGGAACTTGTCCCAAGACTTGAAGATAAGAACATTGTAGGAACCAAATGGATTTTCAAATAAAACTTCAATCAAGATGGACAAGTAATAAGGAACAAATCAAGATTGTTTTGTAAGGGGTCTGCCCAAGTGGAAGGTATTGATTTTGAAGAAACTTATGCTCCTATAGCACGACTTGAAGCAATCAGAATGCTTTTAGCACTACCATGCAATAAAAATTTCAAAGTATATCAAATGGATGTCAAGTCTACATTCCTGAATGGAAAACTAGAAGAAGAAGTATATATTGAACAACCTAAAAGGTTTCTCTTGTCAGAAAAAAAAGATTATGTCTGTAAACTGAAAAAGACACTCTATGGTCTCAAACAAGCCCTAAGAGCGTGGTTTTCAAGACTAGACAGTTACTGGAAACAACAAGGTTTTAGAAGAGGATCCACTGAAAGCAATATTTACCTAAAGATCGAAGATACAAATATGATCATTATTTTTGTCTAGGTGGATGATATCATATTTGGAAGCAATCTTCAAATCCTAAGTGCAGATTTTGCCTCTGAAATGAAGAAAGAATTTGAAATGTCAATGTTGGGTGAATTGACTTTCTTCTAGGGATTACAAGTGTACCAAATAGACAAAAGAATTTTCATCTCTCAAACTAAGTACATCAAAGATATGTTGAAAAAGTTTAAAATGGAAGATTCCAAACCTATTGGTACTCCTAAGGTCACTGGTTGCAAATTAAGTAAGGATGATGAATCTCTAGAAATAGATCATACCATGTTTAGATCCATGATTGGAAGTCTACTATATGTGACAGACAGAAGACCAGATGTGATGCAACCTGTTGGATTGGTGGCTATATTCCAGTTAGCACCTAAATAAACACATGTAACACCAGTAAAAAGGATTCTCAAATATCTAAAAGGAACCATGGAGTATGGTTTATGGTATCCAAAAGGAAAAGACTTTACCTTGAAAGTGTTTGCTAATGTAGATTGGGGAAGAAGTGTTGATTATCGAAAAAGTACTAGTGGAGCAGCATTCTTTTTGGGAAATTGTTTAGTATCATGGTCAAGTAAGAAACAATCCTCCATTTCACTCTCTACAACAGAAGCCGAATATATTACTACCGCCTCATGTTGCACTCAGGTTATTTGGATGAAACAAACCCTAGAAGATTTACTTGTAGAATATGAACATCCAATAATGATCAACTGTGATAACACTAGTGATATAAATATGTCTAAAAATCCTATCATGCATTATAAGACAAAACATATACCAATCAAGTATCACTATCTAAGAGAACGGGCATCTCAAAAAACTATCAGATTAGAATACATTGACACAAAATAACATATTGCTGACATTTTCACCAAACCACTACCTAAGGAAGCCTTTGAGTGTCTTAGAAAAAATATGGGAGTAATTCCTTTACAAAATAACTAAGGGGAGGAAGCACAATCTCAGGGGGAAATATGATGACAATGGGGAGTTGTCAGACGGAGAGGTTTCTTTGTCATTGGTGTCAAAGGGGGAGAATGATTAAATATATTGCCATCAATGCCAAAGGGGGATATTGTTGAGTAAAATAGTTGTCATTGATGGCAAAACTGTTAATGAAATTCAAATATATGGTGGCAGGATGAAACCAAAAGAAATAAAAAGGAATAACCCTATTACAAATTGTAGGTAAGGAATAACCCTATTGCAGGTTGCAGGTTGAATGAAGAACGGATAACCCTGTAGCAAGTTGAACGAATGAGATTGATCATCCAAGTAAATCGACTGATCACAATGTTCTTGCTGAATCGACTAGCGCAGAGGTTAAACACGTGTGAAGTGACAAAGTTCCACAAAAGATCAAGATCAGACGGATGATATTAGTTCCACAAAAACATATCAACGGTTTAGAAAAACAATTGCGGAAAGTGGAAAGGAGCAAAGCAATTAGCTAAAGTCACGAATTCTGCATTCCGTAGTGCGGAAAGGAGCTTGTGGAAAGATAAGTCCGGAAAGCGGAAAGCCTGAAAGCTATTTCTGCAACAATCAAGATCATACGGCTTACATTAGTCCTGCACTAGATCCGATGGTTTAGGATTGGTTTCGACGCCCATAACTCGGTTCCGCAACAATCAAGATCGAATGACTTATATCAGTCCCGCACTAAGATCCGATGGTTAAGGATTTGTTCCAATGTCCAGAAGTTAGTTTCGCAACAATCAAGATCAGATAGATTATATTAGGTCCACACTAGATCCAACAGTTAAAGATTAGTTCCGACAGTTAAGCGAAAAAACCAAAGTTCCACAAAATATCAAGATTGGACGACTGAGATTAGTTCCGCTAAAACATATCAATGGTTCGGAAAAAGAAGTGCAAAAATTGGGAAGGCAGAAAATCGAGATATGATTTAAGGAAATGTTACATTTCCACATCCCGCATATCACATCCCACAATATGGAGATCGATGCACATGCCAAATCCTGATGAAGATCAACGATGGGGAATTGTTGAAACAAAAAATTGGTGCAGAAATACGATTTCAAAAGGGAAATTTGTAGAGTAGATCAATGGTCCAAAGAGATTCAGACATAATATCAATTGTCCAAATTGTATTTGGAGAATAAAATTATGAAAGCACTAGAAAACAATCAACAAGGCGGCAGAAATGAGTTTTGAGCTATGGGAAGAATGAAACGGTGCCTTTAGTGAAAAATTAATGATGAAATGATGCAATAGTTGAATGGGTAGATGATGAATAGGTGTGTCTGTAAGTAAACAGTCATGATCCAAAAACAAAAGAGATTAGCCATGGAGAGATACGTTGATAATAAATAGTCAAAGGGTATTTATTGAATGAAAGTGTAAAGAATTAGGTGTCTATGTTAGGAAGATTGACAGAGTCCAAAGTGAATAGTCTACAACTGTTCCAAAATACTGAGAAAATCAGTACAGGGTGGCAGAGTGGTGCTAGGGCAGGCCATAGGTCTACAGTGGGTCGAAGCCTCCTTCCAGTCGTAGCTAGAGAATAGGGTGTCGTAGCATCCTTGTCTGTTGAAGCAGACAAAAAACCATAGGGGTGTTGTAGCATGCCTGTTTGTAGTTATAGGAAAAACCTAGGGTGTGTTTACATCCTTTATGTAGTAGTAGATAAACAATTTTGTAAATTCATCTTACTAATGAGTTTGTGTTGGTGGGTTTCCCTTTGAGGTTTCCACGATAAAATATGTGTCTTGATTGTTGATTTTTGTGTATTTTAAGAATAAGGGACAATACTGATCCACCCCCCCTCTTAGTATCATGGGATAAACCAACAAGAAGGATCCTTTCAGCTTTTACCTCAATCCAATAAGATCCTTGTTGAAATGGAGACAACAAGTGTTCCTCGTAACCAATTGACTTTAATACCCTCATTACCCATTTATGCAAAATCCAAAAAATTGAGGATTTTTACCAACTCTTCTTGAAAATAGAAGAATATGGGTGCTCACCAAATTAGACCACTTATGGTATTCTCATGAGTAGTCTATTCCAGGAAGCTAGAGTGGTCGAGGTCCATGAAATGTTGGATAGGATGAAGAAAGATGGATTTGAGATAGATGTGAAAGCTTATTATAGCTTCATCAAAGTTTTAGGTGAAATTCAACGAGTTGAGCATGCTCATAAAGTATTCAACACAATGAAAAGACATGGTTGCCTTCCTGAGGAAGAAACATTTGAGATGCTAATCTGTAATTTCTGTGAAATTGGGCATACTAGCAAAGCTAAGGGACTATTTCGTAAAGTTGTTGCAAAAGGATTGATGCCTTGAGCAAAGAAAATTTAAAAGTCCTATGAAGGTAAAAAAAGGAGAAGCCCAAAAGATTGACATTTCCAATGATAAAAAGAAGAAGAATATGAGATAAAAGAAATTCGGTTTGAAGTTTTGTTAGGAATCCAAAGAAATCCAGGAGGCTATGTTTTTTATGGAATTGGTATGCACATGAAAAATTTATCTACTAGAAGAAGCACACCTTTTAGAAGAGAGGAATGTGTTAATGGAGGATGATTCAAAAGTATTAGAATTGACTGATACAGAGCATTTAAACTCAACAGTTAAAGGGTAAAGGCCATACACAAGTGGCAAACTCAACATCAAAATAATATTCAGTAGTTATAACTTCAGTATTCGTGTCCCACATTTTCAGGCATTTGTTTTCAGTTAAAGTGCAGTTGGCAGCATCTTTTGGCATTCAAAACATTTTAAAGCAACAATTCCATATTTTAGCAATTTATTGCTAAAATTGATTCCTATAAAGTAGTGATTAGTTATACATTTGTCAGTATTATAGTATTAAGATTTATTTTTAGAAAGGGTAGTTAGGATGACTCAGATCTTCTTGAGAGGATTGGACACTCATATTTTTCTATATATCCATATGTAATACACAGAAAAAGGGTTCAACTCTCATGGGAAGATAGTTTTTTCATTGTATGTATTGGGTAATGTATTTCAATTTCCGATATCAATAAAAATGTTTTAAGCTTTTCAAGGAAGAGATTCTTGTGCCATCATTTTTTTCAATATGTACTTTTCCTATGTGATTGTATTTCCTATTTCCACTCCATTATGTATCATTCTTTCGTGTTGAATGAGAGTATGTGAAGTAGAATTCATTCAATAATGCTCTAGTTCATCAGATTCAAACATTTTATTTCTAGTTCTAAATTTATTAAAGAATTCATCCGTGTTAGATGCTTAGTTTTAATGGATTGTATTCCTTAATCTACTACCATCCTGCAATGCCTAATTTTTGAGAAAATGATGTCTTCCCTGCCTCTGTCATTGTTCTATTTAAACCTCAATATCTTGGATATTAAACAAGTATATCTGTATTGACTCCATTTCCCAATCGTCTCTTTTCAAGACTGTCCTATCAAATCTTTTTAAAAACAAACTTGTTCCGGTCAGAAATATGACCTTCTGAGTGTTATTGTTAAATATTTTGAGTGTGAAATCCTTATGGATATTGAGAGAACCCTCTCTGATTGTATAAGGTTAGAATACAGTCTAAAGTAGGTTTTTGGTTACCTTGGGGTTTCCTTGATACAACCCAAGGAAAATACAAGTGCTAACACTTGGTTAAATTAAGCTCAAGGCAGTGCATGGAAATGGGACATGATAATAATTTTTTCATTCTTCCTTAAGTTTGAATGATTTACCTTAAAAGTTGGGATAATCATAACATTCCTTGGTATTTATTTTGTTAAAGGATCCTTAGCCTTACACAATTAGATATTATCCAATAAACAATTTTTAACAATAAAAGAACACCAATGGATCTTAGAGAATGCAACAATAAATCAAGCAATAGTGGTGTAGTTAAAAGTAATGATTTCCTTCACATTTCAATACAAATGTTTTCTATATGATCATGTCCCCTTCCTCCTAGTGTAATATTCAAGTGATAATTCCCTTCTTTGATCCTAAAAACTTTTTCAAATGATTTATAATATTTTTGTTATATTCAAGCTATAAACTAACTTCCCTTAAGTTGCAAGCATGGTTAAATTGTTGAGAATTGTGATTTGAAGTAGCATGGAATACTATTTTGTCTCCAATCACATGAACGCTCTCAAGTGTATATGAATTAAAACTATGCACGAAGTGGAAATAAGTTTATTGTAGAGGATTGGTTGAAATATAAAATAATGTGAATTAGTTAGTTGGATGAAGGGAGGCTAATTATTTTCAATTGCACAAGAAAATTGTAGCTTGAAGACATATTTGTGCGTGTAAAGCACCTTTGAGATTACCATTGTGATGAATTGGGCTCCCTGATATAATCCCATGAGAAAAATGACATGTTACTTGTGGATATAACTAAACACTTAGTTCCAAATGAGGAGTTGACTACTGTTAGTGGTTAAATTTTTGGTTATTTATGCTTGTTAATCCAAGTGAAAATGCTCTAATGTATGTTGGTTTTTTGTTTGAAGGATACATTTCTGCATGGCAATGCTTTTGTAAAATAGTTGGTCATGAATTTAGATTTTAGTCTATTAGTTGTTCATTTTCCTAATTGCTCTCTTGCAATGGATATGTCTATAGCTCTAGAATAATTCTCAACCATGTTTTTATATTCCTTGCATTAGTTTTAATAGAGACTATGGCATGTTTGAATGTCGCTCTCTTTCTCATACATATATAAACAACCAAATTAATAAACTTACGAGTAAAAGCATTATAGTCCTGAGATATACATACTTTATTATAATATGTACATGCATAAGTTGTTTTAAAAAAATCCCCAAGATAATTCCATCTCAAAATATGTGTCAAAAGCTCTTATTTAAATTAGGTTCAAAAATATTTTAAAATCATGGTCTTATTCAGTCCTGAAAGCAAAGGATATGCACTTTACACTTTTTTATACTGAACACACGACTCTTAGGAACCTATAACAAGATGAATCTCAATATTAATTCCATATTGAACTTAAACCATTTCCAAGACTAATCCATACTATAGTAATGGTATTGTTAATGATTTCCAAGTGATTTCTAGTACTTTAGTAAGAGGTAGCAGGTTGTCCCAAAACATGGAATTGCAAGGTCAAATTGAAAAGCAATGTTGTTGGTTACTTCTAAAGTTACTCAAAGAAGGGTTGTTAATGGAAACCATCAGGTTTCCATGATGAGGAGAAACAAGATTCAATTGGAAAGTGAAACATCCTAAAAATGCACAATCCTCTCAAGCCTTTTAAACCTCTAGTAGTAGTCTGTGTTGAATCCTTGTAAATTTTCTCACACCCTTAGGTCCAAGTTAAAATATGCACATAATGAGTTTGTGTAATATTAAATCAAATATTCACTAACTATGCATGACTATATATATGAAGTGCCATGCTCGGTTTTATATATTAAACCTACAACTCCATCCTAGGGTATGAGTTTGTTAAGAAATGGTTGATATGATAGAGTTTGTTTCTTTCTACTGGATTGATTGCTAAGTAGTAAGTGACTTGGCATTGTCATCATATTACCCTTGTGTATATAATTTAGGGCTCCCTAGGTCTTTCTCAATTTCCTTAGCTTGAGACACTTGGTATTTAGCATTGGTTGTCTCGATTTCTCCTTTAGGTGCAACACTATATGTTTTGTGCACCAAGTTTTTACTATAATAAATTTACCTAAATACTTTGTTTTATATGCTTAGGCCTCTTCACTTTCCAAAATTACATTTTCCAATGATGATGTTTCAGAACGCTATATTTTTTATGGACCAAGCTTTCGTTGGAATTTTTATTATTATTTATTTTAGGACATTTATTCGTCGGATATTTGATAGTTAGTTGCATCGGAACCATAACACAACCATCAAACACCATTTGGAAAGGTCACTTTATATATGATATTTTTCATCAGATATATGATGCCCCTATTTTGGTTATTTGAGTAACAAAAATTGAATGTCATTGGATAGGAGACGATCTAAAAAAGGGACAAACATAGGATACTCGATGAGTTTATGTCGGGTAGACGACGGTTTGAAAAAATATTGCATTAGGCACCCCATAGAATCTCATTCAGTACTTGAAGAATTTAAATTAGGTAGTTGATGGTTAGACGAAGTTATTATGTCGTCTACTTGATGGAATCACATCGGATACCCGATGAAATTATATCGGGTAGCCAATGGTTCCACAAATTTATTACATCAGGTACACAACGAAAGTGCATCGGGTAGCTGATGGAATGGCGTCGAATATCCGATGTTTAACAAAAGAAATGTCAAAAACCATTGCCCAATTGAGTTCCCAAATGTGTCGACTGTCCAATATTCTTGATGTGAGATATCTGATGAGAATTGAAGTGTCGAATAGCCAATTAAATCACACTGACAATTGTTGGAGGTTGTTTTCCTCCAATAACTATTGGTATTATCTTGATAATCTAACGAACGACCATTGAATTTTTGTCCATATTTAGTAGTGTCACTCCCTGAAATTTGGTTGAAACAATGAAAATTTTTAATGAGATGTTGATCAAGGCTCAAGAAGAGTAGAACTAGATTAATTTTCCATCCTTCAAAGCCTCACTGGTATTTAGCATAGGGCTCATCTTTGATATAATGCAAGCAATGTTGATCTAGAAAGAAGACATGCAGAAAGCATATCTAGAAATATCACTAGAAAGAGGAATCCAAGTCCATTAAGAGGTTCTTTGAGAAGATCACAGAAGGTATCTTTTTTTATATAGATATTTCTGAAGGTTGAAAAGAAAAAAATGATGCAAGGATTTCAGAGCTTCATACTTTTGACTTGATTATCCGTTTGGGATCAAATTTAATAGGAAGTTGTGTTTCAAAGTGTTCACTGCAATGAGTGCTAATATCCTTCTAATCAAAGTTTTTTCAGGCACTTTTCTATGGCCAAATTCCTTCATATAAGGCCTCAAATTTGTGTTTTAGTCTTTTTGTGGGATTTCTTAAATTTGTAATTAATAGTTATCTCTTAGTTTATGCACCTAATTGGAAAAGTGAGTTGACAACTAATTTTTCTCTAGTTAGATTTTAGTTAGTATTTAGTTTTAGAGTCATGCAATAATTTTCAAAAATATTAGATTTTGGAAATCTCAGACAGCAGTTATAAAGGGTTGGACCTTCATTGTAATAGTTAAAGTGGAGAATGAATAAAAACATAGTTATTTTTTTCCACTCTCATGTGTTTTCATATTTTTAGATCTTGTGAATTGAATCAAAGTTTATTGGCTACATCATTTGGTATCATAGAAGGAAGATGGTTGTTAGAGGAAGAGGCAGAGTAGGTATTTCTTAGATGCGTAGAGATATGGAAAACCTCCAAACGAAAGTAGAATATATTACAAACATGATGGATAATTAGAGGATAATACGAAGAGAAGCATCCAATGAGGAGACGTAACAAGGATATGTAGATGAACATATAGGACATGAAGAAGAAGAAGTGAAGCACATGCCTTTTGAAGGAAGGATGCTCAAGGCTCTAGAAGGGAGAAATGATGGGATCAACAAGGAATTTTTAGACTATGCAGAGAGTCTTAAACCAGGGGAGTTAATATATTGGATTAACTCCAATGATTTTTTTTGAATGGAATCCCGTGACATAAGAAAAGAAGATGAAATTTGCATCCACCAAGTTGAAGGGTCACACCATGATCTAGTAGGATCTTGTGTAGAAAGACTGAACAAAAAAAGGAAAATCCAAAATAAATACCTAGAATAAGATGGACAAAAAGTTGCGAGATAAAATTTTCGTCCTTGGACTATTCCCAAAACCTTTTTCATAGATTTCAAAATTTGAAGAAAAACTTGCCCACAGTGGAGGAATTCACGCATGAGTTTTATCAGTTCTCCATTCATGTGGATCACTAGGAAACTCATGAGAAATTGGCCACAAGGTATGTGAATTATTTGAAATTCTCTATTCCAGATGAATTCAGCATGCATAGGGTTCACAACGTGGAAAATGAATACTAGTTAGCCTTAAAGTTTGAGGAAAAACAAAACTGACAATTTTATCAAAGGAATAAAGGAAAAAGGAGGGGTAACTAATTTGCCTCACGATGTGGTTTTAATTATGGAAGAGGAGAACCATCCCAAGGAGTTGAGGAATAAGAAGATACTCAATAAGATAAACTAAACCAGCCATGAAGAAGAGGATTTTAGAGGGGTAGAGATTACAATGGTGGCTTAGAAAGACCTTATTGGTGTTTTAGGTGTGTTGTAGAGGGTCATATAGCATTTTAATGCTCAAATTACAACATGAAAGACCCGAAGAGAGGAAAACAACCTAGTTCATACTTGGTCAAAGATGAGAATAAAGAATGAGAAGTTGAATCTAAAGTCCCACCTAATATGGAAGAAAATATTATGATACAGAGGTCAATGGTGATTCCCAAAAAAGAGAAAATATAGAGCAATGATGATGAATATTTGTGGATTCATACAAATATTTTTTGAGCCAAGTGCACTTCTAGGGGAAAGGTATGTCAAGTTGTTGTTGATAGTGGTAGTTGTGAGAATACAGTTTCCAAAGATATGGTAGATAAGTTGAAAATACACTGTGAAACACCTCCCCATCCTTACTAAATTGCATGGTTCAAAAAAGGGAATGGAGTCCTCATTAATTAAAGATGTTTAATCAAGTTTTACTTTGGTAAGATTTATAAATATGAAGCGTGG
The DNA here is from genome assembly GCA_001517045.1 of Pseudotsuga menziesii. Classification (NCBI taxonomy): domain Eukaryota; kingdom Viridiplantae; phylum Streptophyta; class Pinopsida; order Pinales; family Pinaceae; genus Pseudotsuga; species Pseudotsuga menziesii. The sequence goes on along the minus strand of LPNX011131936.1, from coordinate 464,930 downwards.
TGTGGTGCCATTCTGATGGATGCATTCCATATGTTATTGGGGAGGCCTTGGTGATATGACATAAAAATCATGCATGATGGAGGAAAGAATACTTACACCTTTTGGAAGGATGGATTACAATTCATATCATTACCCCTTAAAGACAAAGGGAAAGTTGCGAATATGTTTGTAGAAATAGAGATTTTTTAAAGAAAAGGAGAAAACAATATTATGATATGCATTAATAGTGCAAAAAGGAATCGAGGAAACATACCAATACCTAATAAAGTGGACAGGTTACTGTTGGAGTCACTATCCAACCACACATCATTATTTGGCTTATTTGGACTAATTTACCACTTATTGTAAGATTTTGACTTAATTATGTTACTGCATCATCAACTAGATATCCACCTTCAATAAAAGATCCTGACTGAGTCCCCTCCTTCAACTGGGGAGACTAACTGAGCCTCCTCCTTCAATATAGGAGAAAATATGGGTTGATCTACATGACATATGCACCCCATTCAATTACTTGAAGGTTGTTTCACCTACCTTTGAGGTAAACTAAAGTTGTAAAGGCGCCTCCCTCGTTAATTAACCTATTTTTGGTTAATTTCAGTTAACAGGAGTGATTAAAAGCTCCTACACCTACTTTAGGTGACTCAGTTCAGTGCAATTTAGTTCATCTCACCTAACTGAATTCAGATAGGTGCCCTCACCTACTTGTTGGCATGCAATTGAGTTCTATTCAGTTAGACTCGGTCTAAAATTCCTCTGAGTCAGTAAGAATCAATTAAGTTGGATTTAAGTGGTTAACTCATGTGTCGAGTGTTGTTTAAATGACAAGTAATCCAATATCATGTAATGAATTCGAATGACCTATTTGGGATTTGAATTGCATGGCTCTTTATGCCATCATATTGCATTGTATCACTACTTTTGATTAATGATAACAAAATATACAACAACAAGTCTTTTTGCGTTGTTTCATGTCATTTCTGAGTAAAATTGATCTGTGAAATCTATTCTAAGTTTTTGTCTTGGTCCTTAGATTGTTGTGACTCCAATTTTATATGGTATTAGAGCCATGGAAGGACAAGGAAATTCTTATATTCCATCTCTCTGGATTGAAGAATCCCAAGGCTGTGTGGGAACAACTTGCTAAACTCTTTGGCAACCATGATGATTTGAGAGCCTATTAGTTAGAGAATGAACTAATCTCTCTCAATATGGGAAACTTTGATACCATCAATGAATTCTTCACTAATTTTAAGCACCTTGTTCTCCAATTGAAGCAAAGTGAAGTTGAGAAGAAAGACGACTAGCTCATCCTTTCTATCCTTTCGAAGCTTGGACTAGACTATATTTTTGTGTCAACCTTCATACTGGAAAGCTTACAATTCCAAATTGGAAGACGTCAACCCTAAATGCATTCATTGAGTCCCTTAGCAATGAGCATGATAAAAATTTTCAGATGGGATCCATGAGATCATCCAAAGATCAAGATTTGTTTGCTGGAGGACCCAAAGCTTCGAATGCAAAAGGAAAGCAAAAGAAACTAAAGACAAATTTTGATCCTCCCAAGCAGAAGGAGGAAAAACAATAGTTGGATGAGCCCTCAAGCTTGAGGAAAAACAAGTAACGGGGCAAAGATAAGACAAAGTGATCTTATTGTGAAAGAGGATTTCACCTCAAAATATCTTGCATGAAGAGAAAAATTGATCACATGGCCCTTTTCCTTGAGAAAATAAACATTACTCTTCCATAAGGCACAAAGAAGAAATAAGTTGGAGATCAGAATAATCAGCTTGAAAGAAGACATGCTCTCATGGCTAATGTTTCAAAGGCTAGAGCTCTACTCATTGACTTTGGTGCTTCAGATCATATGGTTGCATGTAAGGATTCTTCCACATCACTGGATTTCGACAGCTGCATCTATATTCACATGGGAGATGACTCTCAAATCTCATCAAAGCGAAAATGTAATGTCCAACTAGAACATGGAAGCTTAAAAAATGCTCTATATGTGCCCTCTTTAGCTTCAAAATTGTTGTTTGTATATCACAAGACACACACAAGTTTTCCTAAAAGATTTATATTCAACCCAATTGATGTTGAGATCTCAGAGATAGAATCCAAAAAACTCATTTTTGCAGGGAAAGCAAATCACACTACTAAGGCCTATGAGTTTTTTAACTTTGCGCCTGATTCAAAGCCATCTGCCCTTCTAACTCATGGGAATGAGGTCGGTTGGCTGTGGAATTGAAGGTTTGGACACCTAAACTACAAATATTTACAGCTGATACAAAATGATTCCATGGTGGAAGGCCTTCCCATAATCAAATTCTCAAAAAGGATTTGCAAGGGATGCATAGTCGGCAACCATCCAAAGCATACGTTTGATCGCAGAAAAGCAAGCAAAGCTACAATTATTTTGGGGCTGATACATTATGATATCAGTGGTACAATTAGAACAACCTCCATGATTGGTTCAATGTATGTCCTTACTTTCATAGATGACCTTTCAATATTTAAATGTGTCTACTTTCTCAAAAAGAAGTCAGAATTTCTTGAAAAATTCATAGATTTCAAAGCTTCTGTTGAGAATGATAATGGGAGAAAGATCAAAGCTCTCAGATATTATAATGGATATGAATACATCAAATAATATCTACTTAAAATTTCTGTTCAAATTAGAATCAATATTTAGCACACCGTTCCTTGCACACCTCACCAGAATGGTGTAGCAGAAAGGAAAAATTGGGTACTAAAAGAAACGGAAATTTGTATGCTTGAGTCTAAGGATTTGGATGAAAATATTTGAGATTAATCCATGAATTTTTCTGTATACATTCAAAAAATGGTTCCACATTCATATGTGAAAGGAAAAACACCTTTCAAAGCATACGCTGGTCACAAATCGGATGTGTCTAATTTCAAGGTTTTTGGGTCCACTGCTTGGGCTTGAATTCCACTAGATAAGAGAAAGTATTTGCAACCATAGAGTGTTGAGTGCATATTAATTGGGTATAATAAGGAATATAAGGGATACAAACTCTTGAATATCAAAACTAAAAATATACTCATCTAGTGAAGTGTTTTCTTCAAAGAACGTCTCCAAGATTTGAAACTAGTAGAGGAAGAAACTGCTGAAATTCCCTCTCTTTCTGCTAAAGATTCTGGAGATGAAAATGAGAGTGTGAGCTATGATATTTCAGATATGATGTCTGATATCAGTGAGAATGAAATATCAAGTTTTGAATCATATCCGAATTACCCCTCTCATCTACGAAAATGAGTTGAAAAGACTCTCTCTTCTGTCGGGTCAAATGTTGGAAATCCTGCTGATCTAAGGAGAACTCAAGCAGATTTTCAAAGAGAAGGTATTGCTATTTCATGAAATGATTCTTTGGTGTCTAAGAAGTGCTACATGATGATTGGATATTATCCTAAGTCATATTATCATTCTTAGAATGATCCTTGATGGCAAACTAGAATGGATGAAGAGTTCAACTCTCTTCGAAAAAATGCAACCTAGGAGCTAGTTTCCCTTCCACCTGGGAGGAAACTTGTTCAATGAAAATGGGTCTATTGGATGAAAGTTGCTGCAGATGTGGGAACAACACATGCACTCATGTTTTCTCTTACCACACCTTAATTTTTAAGCTCTGTTACTGCAAATATAAAGCATGACTAGTAGAAAAATGATTCTCCCAAGTTCAAGGAGTGGACTATGACTGAGACCTTTGCATCGGTGGAAAAATTGGATTCTATATGGCTAGTCTTAGCCATTTCTGCATACAAACGCTGGGAGGTGCAGCATATGGATGTCAGAAGTAATTTTCTTCATGGAGACCTGCAAGAATAGGTATACATGAAGCAGCCTGAAGGATACAAATCAGATCCATCATTAGTTTGCAAGCTAAACAAATCCTTGTATGGCTTAAACGGGCCCCAAGATATTGGTACACCAAAATGGATTCTTTTTTGCTATAATGATGTAAGTCTGATCCAAATGTGTACTTGCAGAAATATGAAGGTAATATATTGATTATAGCTCTATATGTTGATGATTTATTAATCACATGAAGCACCCTTGCTTCAATAAGATTTATAAAAAATGCTTTACATGAAGCTTTTGAGATGAGTGATCTGTTGGAATATATTAAACCCACTCACAACTTAGAATAAAATAATTAATCATTATTTGATTAATTATTCACCCACTAGCTTAATTAGTTTGCATCCACTTGCACCTTAAAGTCAATGTATGCCATCCATATCCTAGGAATGATTTATTTCTGATTCTTGGTTCATCTAGAATTAGTATACAGGACCTTATAGCAGATTCTGCTTTTCTATGGATAAGATAAAAGCTAGTCAACTAGGAAATTGGGAGCTTTTGTTTCCAACCCATCCTCCATTATTTTTTCTCCATTTTCTAGGATTAGCATGTTATTTCCATCTCCTTGACAACTCACTCATGTTTTTTCCAACTCGTGAGGTCCTTGATAGATTTAGCAAGTGCTTTATCCACCTGTGGGGGTTTGCTATATTTTGGTAAGTCAGCCTTTTTGAGCTTTATGATTTTTTTCCATACAATTCGACTTTCCCATGAGGGATGTACTATTTGTGTACTCTATTATTCATAATTATTCAATGGAAGGATACACACCAG
>LPNX011131936.1:348566-460148 GCA_001517045.1 Pseudotsuga menziesii | reverse complement strand
AGATTCTGCTGAATTTCCATTTGAGCTTTGGAAAATTTTGGACAAAGCTTTTGGTTTGCAGGAAATTGAAGATGAAGCATGGAGCGAACCTAGCATCTCTTCTTGTTCTTTCTCTCAAGATTTATTGGCCTCTACATTCTCTGATGAAGTTGATCATGATGAATAATTTTCTCATACATTTCATGTTGCTGCTGCCCTCTTTCATTCGAATACTTCCTCCTTCAATGAAGAAGCAAATATTGAAGAGCCATCTTTTTCTGTGTCTCTTGAAGGTGATTTTTCTTCTTGTGATACTATTGATGAAAAAGAAGTAACATATGGAGCTGCTGCTGATATTGATTATGATCCTATAACCCATTCATTGTTCTCTCAATCTCCTATCTTAGATTCTGAGATCTATGTGCCAGATTCTTTACACCTCTTGCATACCTCTCTCATTGATGGTGCACAACCCAGTGACTTACAGAATGTTTGCTTAGCCACATCAAGCCTTATTTGTGTCATACCACTTACCTTACTTGATCTCATGTGCTTCAAAATATCCTCCTTTTTTATTGGCATCAATACTTAGAGCCTTCTTGAATATTGTGAACATCTCATTCTGCCCATCCATCATTCAGATTTTTACACTTATCAGTTTTTCCCAGTTGCTCATAATTTTCCTAGTCTAGCCCTATATCCTCATGGAGCCATTGAAGAATTTTTCCTTGCTGTTCCATATGTTAATATTTCTGATATATCAGAGTTTTATCAGCCTCATATCAGATCTATACAGGTGCTACATCAGATTGGAAGATTGACATGTGATTCACATCACAATTTTGCAGCTATTCAGGGAATTGGGTGTGAAATAAATTGTCTTAATTTTTGTACTCTTTGGAAAGGAGTATGCACATATCTCTTTTCCATTTCAGATTATGTTTGCAGATCAGAGTTTGACAACAGCAAGAAGCATTCAGATAATGCTCCTACTTCATCAGTTGATGAGATACAAGGAGTCTCTCCTCTTCTTTCTTGCAGGTTCTACACTCCAGCGCATGATCATGGAGTTCATGATTTCTTCAGCAAGTACTTCATCCAGAAGCAGTTCAATTAGCTCATTAAAGTGAAGATGAAGATATGTTGAATACATATTTCAAATTTTGTGCCTTGTCCTATATTGAGGGAGGATTTTCCCCATGTGGTTTTGCCTCTTTCCTCACTTTTCTGGACATAATAATTGTTAAAGGGTGACCATAGCCTTGTTGCTGGGCCCTATATGCATCCATATGCATCCATATTTTTTGTCATACCATCATAAAGTCAGACTTATAGGGGGGTGTTGGAATATATTAAACCCACTCACAACTTAGGATAAAATAATTAATCATTATTTGATTAATTATTCACCCACTAGCTTAATTAGTTGGCATCCACTTGCACCTTAAAGTCAATGCATGCCATCCATAGCCTAGGAATGATTTATTTCTGATTCTGGGTTCATCTAGAATTAGTATACAGGACCTTATAGCAGATTCTGCTTTTTTCTGCTTTTTCTGGTTTTTCCTGCTTTTCTATGGATAAGATAAAAGCTAGTCAACTAGGAAACTGAGAGCTTTTGTTTCCAACCCATCCTCCATTATTTTTTCTCCATTTTCTAGGATTAGCATGTTATTTCCATCTCCTTGACAACTCACTCATGCTTTTGCCAACTCGTGAGGTCCTTGATAGATTTAGCAAGTGCTTTATCCACCTATGGGGGTTTGCTATATTTTGGTAAGTCAGCCTTTTTGAGCTTTATGAGTTGTTTCCATACAATTCGACTTTCCCATGAGGGATGTACTATTTATGTACTCTATTATTCAGAATTATTCAATGGAAGGATACACACCAATATTCATCTCTTCATTCATGTGATTCAGTCTCTTTTCTTCTCTCTTATTTTCCTGTGTATGCTTGTGAGAATTCTTAGTAGTAAGATCTATTTCCTATGCTTCTTCTTAGCATCATTGCACATAGCATTGATCTATTATTTCTACATGATCTAGGCCTGCTGAGGCAATTTATCGGGATAGAAATAACTCAATATTTTGATGGGATCATGGTGTAACAATCCATGATTCATACCTATTAAATAAGTTTAATATGGATTATTGTAAGGAAAAACCTTTCCCATTCCTCTTAGGAATCAGTCTTGAAGAGGGAAATACTACTCCACAGGTGGATTCTACTCTCTACTGTCAATTGATTGGATTCCTTCTCTGCTTGACACATTCAAGTCTTGACATTTGTTATGAAGTGAATGTTGTATCAATGTATATGCAACATCCTCATGAAATTAATTGGAGGGAAGCCAAGATGATTCTACAATACATGCAGGGTATTAGAACCTATGGCATTCACTATGCTACTGATTTTGAACTAGACTTAGTAGGATTCACATATTCGGATTGGGCTGGACATAGCCTTGATCGGAAGTCTACTTCTGCCTATGTTTTCATGTTTGGTGGTGGGTCTACTTGCTGGTCATGAAAAATGCATGCTGCCATTGCACTATCTTCAACAGAGGCACAATATTGGGGAGCGATCAATGCATGCATACCTACAGTTTGGATGCAAGGTATTGTGGCAGAGTTCGACAATGGTATAAATTCATCTTTTGTCATTTTTTTGTGAAAATCAAAGTTCTATCAAGATCTTGACAGATATGGTTCATAGACAGAGAACCGAACACATCGATAGCCACATGCACTACATCATAGAACTTGTGCATGAGATGACAATTGTTCTGCAATATTGCCCCACATATGAGCAAATTGTAGACATTTTCACCAAGAGATTCATTGAGAAGAATTTCACTTACCTCCGTTAAAATTTTGGGGTGAGTTCCATCATGGTGAAGTCAGATTAATTCTTTAGTGTTCAGTTTGAGGGGTCCTTTTCTTTCCCACAGGGTTTTTCCTCTTTTCCTCACTTATAATTTTTTGAGCATTTTAGAGTTATTTTTTTGTAAAGGGTGACCTATGGCCTTTGTTGTCGAGGCCCTATATTTTTTTTACTCTTCCACATGAGTTTATATTAAGTGTGGGGAGGGGGGAGGGTTGAAGTCATTATCCAACCACACATCATTATTTGGCTTATTTGGACTAATTTACTACTTATCCTAAGTTTTTTACTTAATTATGTGACTGTATCATCAACTAGATCTCCTCCTTCAATCAGGGAGCTTAATTGAGTCCTCTCCTTTAATTGGGGAGACTAATTGAGCCTCTTCCTTCAATATAGGAGAAAATATGGGTTTATCTGCATGACATATGTGCCCCATTTAGTTAACTAGTTGTTTCACCTACCTTTCAGTTAAATTGAATTTGCAAAGGTGCCTTCCTCATCAATTAGCCTATTTTTTGTTAGTTTCAATTAACTGGAGTGATTAAAGGCGCCTCCACCTAATTTTGGTGACTTATTTCAGTTCATCTCACCTAAATGAAGTCACATAGGAGCCTTCACCCACTTGTTGGAATGCAATTGAGTTCTATTCAGTTAGACTCAGTCTAAACTCCCCCCAAGTCAATAAGAGTCAATTAAGTTGGAGTTAAGTGGTTAACTGTTGTGCCCAGTGGTGTTTATCTGACAAGTAATCCACTCTCATGTAATGGATTTGAATGAAATCTCTAGGATTCTAATTGCATGGCTCTTTATGCCATTGTATTGCATTGTATTACTGCTTTTGATTAATGATAAGAAAATATACAATAACAAGTCTTTTTGCATTGTTTCATGTCATTTCTGAGTAAAATTGATATGTGAAATCTATTGTAAGTTTCTGTCTTGGTCCTTAGACTATTGTGACTCCAATTTTATAGATACTAGAAGAACATGTTGATATTACCCTAATGAACTATATGATGGCATTCGACCAAAGAGGGATATTCAACATCACATTGATCTAATTCGAAAGATCATCTTTACCTAATTAGGTATCCTCCAAGATGAGTCCTACACACCATGTAGAGCTCAATTGGAAAGCAACAGAGCTTAAAAATTAAGGTGTGGTAAGAGAAAACATGAGTGCATGTGTTGTGCCCACATTGTTGACTACAAAAAAAAAAAAGATAATATGTGGAGGATGTGCACAAATATTTGAGAAATCAATAAAATGGATGTGCTAGCCAGATCTAAATATTTTTTTAAAATTGATTTACAAAGTGGATACCACTATATCAGAATTCATGAAGGGGATGAATGGAAAAATTCCTTCAAGACCAGGGATGGACTATATGAATGGATAATGATGTCCTTCAGGTTGTCCAATGCACCTAGTACCTCCATGTGGTTAATGAATACTATGTTTCGACCTTATATTGGTAAGTTTGTCATTGTTTATTTTGATGAAATTCTAGTTTTCAGTAACAACAAAGAAGATCACTTTCAACATTTAAGTATTATATTGGATACATTGAGAAAACATTAGTTTTGTGCAAAACAAAAGAAATGTAGGTTCATGCAAGAAAGTTTGGTGTTTTTGGGTTTTGTCATGTTAGTAAAAGCAACTAGTAGAAAAATAGGTGATAAATGACTAGGCGACAAAAAACGTTGATCACCGTGTGAAATAAATGACTAAATCACCAAAAATGGTGTTCACGACAATGTTTTTATATGAAGTACGACCACATTAGAGCAATTTTAAGTGATTATAACTAAAAATGACTAATTTAATCACGGGATAAAATATATGACTAGATAGTCTAAGTGAATAATTATATAATATGTCCTAGTTATCAAATATTTCCTTATACGTCACAAAAATTAAGAGTGTCTATATATAATATTTGATATAGCTAGCATTTTATAATTATATAAAACATGTTTCTATGTGTCTCTAGATATGTTAATATTGTAATTGACGTATTAAAGCTAATTAGTTTGTAATGACTAATTAGTTTGCATTAATGACTAGAAAGGAACGAATGATACTTGATATTTAGCTTGCTCCATTTGCTTGGTAGTATAGTGTTGATGCTCAACATCAACATGATTCCAAAGTGCTGGAACATGATTCCATAGGAGAACCTAATGAGCTTTTTTGCAAGATCATTCCATATGTACTGCCACATCTAGTTCGATGTGCTTATCATGTCCATATCTTATTTCACCATTTTTTCTTTCGTATTATCCCTTCAACAAATATGTTAAGTTGCATCATGTGCGCCATCATAGTGTGGTTGAGTTGAGTCTTGGATATGTTATTGTCTTTCCCTCTTGTCATTATCATGCCATGGAGTTAGTGTAAATGTGTTTTTTTCATCATATTGGTCACGTTCATATTTAGTTTTACCAAAATTGTCGTTGTTTGACCCTCTTGGTAGTCTGTTAAAGTTTTGACAAGTTCATTTATTTTGCATCATGTTAGCTAAAAAATGTCAATTTCACAACCTCCATTAATTATCCATATGCATCCTTTCATCATGGTTGTCATCGCTCCTAAGTTCAGAAAGTTCTAAAGTCCAGCTTGGGTGCTTCCCCTACAAAAAAAATGCTAATATCAACCATTTTGAAAAGAAAGAAAAAATCATCATTTTTTTGTAAAAATCCTTCTATTTCTATCTCCTTGAATAATTATTATTATTATTATTGTTATTGTTATTGTCATACCCTCATAATCCTCGACTCATTGACTTTTCCTTTATCATTTAAAATTAAAAAAATGGTTAAAAACCTTTCTTTTCCTTATCTCTCTATTAACATTAATTTTTTCACTCATCTATTAATATATTATATATTTATATAGTTAATAAGTGTAATATATTAATATTAATATTAGCAAATTAAAAAAACAATATAAACAAAAATAATAATAAAATAAAGAAACTAAATAATAATAAAAATGCAAATAACTAAATATAATAAAATAGAGAAAACTAAATTATAAAAAATAAAAAATAAAAAATAAAAGAGAAAAGTGAATGAAAAATAATGAAAAAAATGGGAGAGAAAATAAATGAAAATAAAGAATTTTTGAAAAAAAACTCCAATAGATTTGAGTAATCTAACGGTTTGGTAATGATGCCAGTGTGTGTTTGTCTCTAATTAGAATCTATATTTACCTTTGGTTTCATGATCACAACATTGAGAGTTGTTTGTGGGAGGTTCCATAATTGAGCGACAACATGGCAGACTTAACTATGCTCGCTTAGTTCAATATACTCAGACCAGTCCGACTATTCCACCCTTCTTATATTAGATCAATTGAGTGGTTTTTTTATTGTGAATAATCAGATACATTCTTTCAAATCTATACTGAAAGATGCAGTTAGGTGTCTGGAAAAGAACACCACAACTAAATTCTATAACAGTCTTTCATAGTATTTAGTAGGTTAACTTGACCATGTCCGTAGGTTAACTTTTAAGTGAATTTATAATGAAAGATTATCTTAGATCTTTCATTGTGCAAGAAGATTTCATAGTTGGTTTTGAATTGAGGCCAAAAATTGAGAAAAATTATTGGAGTCGACTTTCTAGCAGCTGAAAGAAAGGAAAAATAGGTCATACTACTATTCAATGGTCCCATACATTCTCAGATGGTCTTGTGGTGAATCTAGGTAGTAATATTTAGTATAAGGGTTGAGTTTAGTGTGAAGAAAAGCGCCATCATACCTGGGACATAGCAAGTTACTAGAATTTGGATATTGAACTTATCACTAATAAAGAGTAAAAGCAGTGGGAGTGAAACCATAAAATTTCAACCTTGACCAAATTTCCATCTGAGAGCATCACCAGTGGGTGCACTAGGAAAAGTCAAGTGAACAATGGAGCAATAAACAAAATCATGAAACTCTCCATTATGGAATCCATCGGTTTGGAATGTGCGCAATATTTAGAGACCGGGGGAGGCCCTTTTTTACTTTAAATTCTAGAAAGGTACCAATTTACAGAAAGATTTAAGTTTTTTATGCGTGGAAAATTTATGCTCCCCCACATTTATAGGGCATTTTTCATTACTATGGTAGAACCTGATTCAGTCCCCAAAAGGGGCCGTAATTACCAGGCTGATTGATTTGAATGAGTTGACGTGAGATAGAACAAGTGACCCCATCATATAAAAGGGAATAATGTTCCTTACACTCTATTCTTTAATTTTTCACTTTAATCAATAGATATTTCTTTGCCTCAATGACTGAAAAACTTAAAATTCGATGATCCATATGCTCATATACAACATGCACGTTTCAAACGTGAAATAAAAGGTATTAAAACCTGGAGATAGCATTAGTCAGATAAACCCATTTCATTAGAGGGAAAGTGAAACCCTAGACCAATGGTGGAATTTGATGGGAAAAATTATTGTCATGGGTCATTTTCACTGTCAAATACGGTTAAAAATTTTAATAGACTATTTTTTTGTAAGGGTAAATTTATCATTTAAACTTACTTTTGAAGGACAATAAAATTTTCAAAACGTCATTATATTACCACTCTTGAAAAGCAACAAAATTACTTCCTTGTAAATTACTACTAGTAAATTAGTAATATCAATACTTTTATCTTATTTTATATAAAATATATATTTTTCAAATTCCAATTTCCAACCATACTTTCACTAAAAAGAAAAATACTAAGTTAGCATTATTTTCATCATCCATGCTTTTCTATTTTGTAGGTTTTTTTTATTTTTTCTGAAAGAAAAAAAAGTCATTTAACAATGATTTTTCTATTATTTTTTGAGTTTCTACCATTGTAATTAGCATCTACATAGTACAAATTTCAGTACTCAATGCTCAACTAATTGATTTGAAAGTTGGAAGTTGAACTTGGAAGGGCTGGAGCCTAGAAGCCCTTGGAAAGTTGGACCCTGGAGTTGGAGAGTTGTGGACGCTCGACACACAGTCTTGGAAAGCATTATCAAGATTCAAATGTACTACTTGTAGAATTTTTTACTTTAAATTTAAATATTTGTTTAAAGATCTATTAATTTATTTAAAAATATATTGATTTGTTTAAAATCTACTGTATATTTTCTGTAATGTATATATATTTAAACTCATGTTTAGAATCAAAATACATACAATAACAACCTATATCACTTAACATAAAATAATATTTCTAGACCGTTGCAATTTGCAGTGAGAGATTTAGTGTGTCTTGGATAATTTTACCAGAGTATTATCTGTAAATCGAATTTATTTTTACCAGAGTATTATCTATAATTTCTTTATGAACCGTAGAGTGCAAAGTGAAAATAACATAATATATCCTAGCAATATTTCTAGAAAAATTCTCTCACTTGCCAAGCCAAGCCATCGAACCAAGCGATCTAGTAGCTAAGGATTTTCTTGCGAACACTCCCAGTTAGTAAGCCTTTGGGTTATTTTTTTTGGCAGAAATCTCACCATTATTTATTTTGGAACATGGGTTTTTTGCCACCATAGCAATTGGGGGTCTTGATTCCAGTAGTTTCTGAACCTCCAAAGGGATCGATCCTCTATGTACTAAGGCTATTGGCTCAACTCACTCCTATAGAGATGCCATACAAAGCACCCACCCTGGAGTTTGAATGTGAACCTATCCCCCAGTTAAAAAAGTATCCTCGACCAAGAAAATAATTATTCGACCTCAACTGAACATCGTTATTTAATTCTCCATTATATATGTCTATCGTTTAAGCATTCATTCAATTTATGCAAATATTTTAGTGCTAGACTCCTTCACAACTTCTTTGTGCCCCTTATCCATAACTAAACCAAAAAAGCTGTAAATTATGGAAGGAGAAGGTTGGAACTTGGGCATATATACCAACGCATAAGTTATAATACGAAGTTATATCAAGCTAAACTTTATTTTTGGTTTGTGCAAAATTTGTATTTTAAAAAGTAGTGAGTGTGCTTATGCATTTAGATGTTTAATTATAACTTGGGTCAGAAACCTATGGCTAATGATCTTGGTGTGATTGGCATTGTGCCTACAAAAAATTAGCAGTAAACTATGGAATCTCCTCATCATGCATCAAAAACTGTAAGGGGGATTTCCTCCATTTTTATTTGCCAGTAATGGAATGATGATCCACATGCTCGAATCTTGATTTGTTCCAACTTTATTTTATAATTAGAGGCTATCGTCATTTTTATATTTTATCTATTACGAAATCTTTCTCTGCTTGTCGAACGAAAGGGGCTTAGTGGTGGGTTTGTATGTGATCATTCTTGTGACAACAATGTGTGATAATTGGGCATGGAGAGACCCTCTCCTACTTTTTTTTATTTTTATCTTTGGCGTTTAATACCTACTGACTACCTTGTCTTTCCCAATCCGTGTGGATCAAAGATTAAAGGCTGCAATCAATCACATCCTTTTGCAACTGCACTTTTCTATGAGATGTAATTTATTTAAAATTTAGGTAATAGCTTTTGATGTGACAATTTCTTATTCTTATTCTTTGGATGGCATGAATCAACCATATTATTTTTCCTTTCTCTTTGGTAAAATTAGTTATTGAAGGGTAAATTTTGTATCAAACCTTCACTATTGAAGGGTAAAAGTTTTAGCAAAGCTTAACTCTTGAAGGGTAAAATTTTAAACAAAAAGTTTCATGACGAGCAATATAAAATGTCAAAATGTTAAAAAACATTATTTTGACGAGTAAAATAAAAACCAAATTCCAGCACTACCCCAGACTAGCCATCATGTTAGCCTTTTGCAGGATTTCTCTTTGTCACTTAGTAGTCATTCGGGCAAAGATCTCTCAAAATAGTCTGGTCATGAAACACATTCTCAAGATAAAGCTATTCTGAACTCTCCTTCCAATGTTGAGAATGATTTATAGAAAAGTTGATTTCTGCTCAAAGCTGCCCCAACGTTGAGCAATAAACGCTCAACGACTAGCAGAGGAGGATTTCCTTGCTACTGTAGAATGTTGAAAATTGCTACTACAGTGATAGTCTTTAATACACTACAAGAAAAATGTCATTTTAACCCCATATTAGTAGAATGATTTGTGAAGGATTTTGAAAATCCTCAATTTCAAATAGTGGTATAAAAGTGGAGATATAAAAGTGGTGCTAAGTTTTATGGTATAAAAGTAGAGTTTACAAAAGATGCTAGTTTTTGTGTTAAATGAATAGGTGGCATTTCATGCTGTATGGTGCAAATCACCAAAACCCATCCTAGGTGGATTTATGTTTTGTGGTGAAAAACACCAAAGCTAATTGAAATTTTGTGGTGAAAAACACCAAATTAAAATTAGTATATATGTATAAATAAAAATATTTAATACAAGTATCACAAAATAACAAATAGTGCAAAAAACAAAAAAACACAATCATGTCACATTTAGTATTGGTTCGTCATTATGTATTTTTTTAAATTATTATTATCATTTTTATTAAACACTTGTATATGGTGTAAAACAACACAAAATACCAAATAGTGTAAAAAAAACACAATCTTGTTATATTTAACAAGGTTGTGCTTTGATATGAGGTTATTAATGTGAATACCACTTGTCATCTATTAAAAGTTACATAAATAAATAAATTATATCAACAAAATTTCTTGATTGGGAATTTTACTATTAATAAAAGCAATTACATTTTATTACTTAATACGAAAATCCAAAAATAATTACTAAAACATTTATTTAAATTAATAATTTAATAAATATACATTCATCAAGTTAACATAATAATGTTAAGATAACAATGACAATGTACATAAAGTTATCATTTTAATGTTAACCAGTAATTAAAATTCATCAATAAAACTATATACTATATATAGTGAAAAAAAATCATAATATTTTTCCAATTTATTTAAAATTAGTACCCAAAATATAAATACATCTTTTTAATCCCATAAATTACTCCATAATATCTTATTCAATGTCCTTCTTTAACTTCCATAGTTAAAAAGCTAGTTTCGAGTTACTAAATCTTATGGATAACAAATTTATAAAAGAAAAACACTAACTTTTAAAAGTTGCAATATCAATCTTAATTAAAATTTGTTTATATAAAATTTTTTATTAAAACTAATTTAAATCATTAATATATTATCTAAAATATGTGAAAGAAATTGAAATCTTACATAAAGAAAATAGATTCAAAGAAAAATAGAGATCCATACAATTTTTTATTATTAAACCTTTTACCTTTAATTACTTACGGGTTTTTCACTATTTACCTTTGAGTTGTGCCGGGCTTCTGGATACTCATGAAAGAACGAAAGCGACCACATAGATAGGATCGATAAATCAGAAGTTATATAGTTTATTATTCCGGGCGTGGAATACCTTAAACTTTGTTTGTTATATAAGAAATGCGCGGTTATTAGCTTATGAACTGAACAAATAGATTTTTGATCTATATTTGATAGTGGATCATTTGCGAAATGTAATTTTTATCTTATATAAAACTATGAATTTTTTCTGTGGAAAAAAAGAAGAAATAAGCAAATTAAAGTTCGAAAACAAGTAAAAGGTTGAATCCAGACATAAACTTCCCTTTGTATCAGACCCTTAGCCATTTTCTTTTCAGGGATATTATTGTTCTCATACCTCTATGCCGAAAAAGGCACGGAAGCACTGCTCCATGGACTGATGCAGTAGCGCACTAAACCTAAACCATGAGTTTAAAAATAAAAATGAATGTAAAGCCCACTAAACAATTCTTGAAGAAAGGTGGTTTAGCATAAAACAATCCATTTGAAGAAAGGTGGTTTAGCATAAAACAATCCATTGAAAGGCAGAAAGAATACTGCAGTTACAACTTGTTTCTTGTAGTGCCGTTGTTTACCATAAAACAACTGCAGGCTGTGAAACTATACAGATTTTTCCTAAAGATGAGCTAATGAGAAAAGTTGCGGGCTCCAACAATAGACTTAAAACTCAGGCTTCTTCCGCTCATAGATGGCTCTAGGACCGCTTCTCTTGTCTCATAGTAACCTGCAATTATCAAAGCACAAAGTTAAAAAATCTTGAAATTTATAATTGATTAAAAAATATAACAAACATTTAAACTCAAATTAAAGATTTAGCTATAGAACACATACAGGGATTGAATACATTTTCACACATGTTAACAATACACAAATTGAGTAATGCATGCCAATATTAATTCAAACTAATAAAAAATATTCATCTCCTCCACCATTCACTTCTTGCTCTTAAGATGATAAATCTTCATGTGGATTCAACAGAATGAAAAGCTTTATTCTCTTCCAAATAAAAAATAGAATTGGATTCACCATTAAAAAAAATCTGAACTCAGTAAGAAATCTTCTTGCATTCTAATTTCTTGAATCCTTCAAAAAAATCCTGAACTCAGTAAGAAATCTTCTTGCATTCTAATTTCCTGAATCCAACCTAAAATTCTGTATATATGCTTTTGACATAGAAAAAAAATGAGTTTTCTTTGGTATTTTCTTTTAAGTTTTTGGTCATATATCAACAATTTTAGTGATTTGTGTAATTTTATTTTTTGTGAAGGGAAAATGAGTGTTTTTAGCAATTTTTTTAAAGTTTCCAAAACTTTCTTTAACCATTCTAGAAACATAAAAAAATTCTCAAATATCTATTATTAAAATTTAAGAAACAAAAATCATTTCAAATAATTTAATCATAAAAACATTAATACACAGGTGTGTGAAACAAGAATAAGAAATGATAAATACCTTTATAAAAAATGAAAAATAATGTGAAGAGATGTCCATCCTCAAGTTTAATAATGGGAAGCATTTCATAACTTGAGGAAGATAGGCAATATCATGAGGTATTTGAGCTTTGACAACATATTAACATATCCATCATAACCAAACAAACTCATTAATGTATCACAAAGTACTATTTTTTAGGTACAATCAAATCAAATAAAGATAGTATGGTTGTTTTCAAATAAAATAAGGATTAAGATTCCAGTTTAAATAAGGATTCAAGTTCTATTAATTATAACACTTTAGCTATGGATGTATCATACTTAATAAGGGATCCAATATGTTAAGGTGCAACCTGTCATCAGGTTTTTGCAAAATAAAAAATGGTTGCACCTTTGGTGATTTGATCCCCCTAAGCATGATAGATCAAGATGGATTTAGTTTGATTTTTTGAAACGCTCAATCTATTGAACACCTAGAGGGATCAAAACAAAATTAAATTACAAATGTATCAATGCATAAAATATCAAGATTAAAAGGGAAATATATGCTAATTTATTTTAGTTCCATATAGTATCATTTTATTACTAGAAATGAAACTTCAAACAAATCTATGTGTGCATACATGGTGGATATGTGGCAGAGATGGTATTGTTTTATTGATCATGATATACACTACCACATTTTGTTAGAAAATAGTCTTTATGTACTTGAGTACTTCGATTCTATATTAACATATCCATTCCTCAAAGATATGAATATATATTAACATATAAATTCCTCAAAGATAGGGCCAAAGGCATGCTCTTCCCCATTGTAAATTCATTCCCAAGGCCTTAGGATAGGTACATATTGTTCAAAACCAGGCTAATGGAACAAACGTCATTTATCATAGACCAATGATACCTCAAGATCCCATGTGTTGTTGGTGGAGGTCTTCTTAGCCTTGAATGTCTAGAATATTCCTTTAGGACTTAAGATTTAGGTCTCCTCCATTGACCATGTTGAAATCCTAAAGACCACTAGACCTAGATGTATTTCATGATGGATATCAATGTAAAGTCTCCTGTGATGCTTTGAGGAAATTTTCATGGATTTGGGTTTCTTGGTGGTTTCTTCTAGGAAATACGCATGGTCTTATTCCCCATAATTCCATTCCCAAGGCCCTATGGCACCTACATAATTCTAAAAACCACCTAATGGCATTGACATTCTCAATCATAAGAAAATGTTACCCTTAATAGGTCAAGCGTGGTTGCTGAAGGAAACTTAATTAACCCTAGATGGGTAGAATATCTTTTATAGCTTGGGGTTTAGGTCTCCTCCACCAACCATGTATAAGCCCCCAAGTCCATAAGATAGATACATAGTTCCATAGATATCAATTCCAAGCCATGCATGATGCTTCAAGGAATTGTTCATGGATATGGATGCCTAGATGATTTTTTTAGATAAAAAGGAATGTAATTATTGTTTGGAACACCTTCCCCAAGTCCCTAAGATGCCTACATACTTATTAAAAGTGCCTAATGTAACCAACATCCTCAATCACAATCCAATGATACACTCAACACACCATGTGGCTAGAGAAAGAAACCTAGTTAGCCCTATATGGCTAGAACTAGCATAGATCCATTTTAAATCCAATCTATCAAGCACCGCGAGGGATCCAATTTCTTGAGGTGTACATTTTTTACCATTTGGATCCCTTTCGGTACTTGATAGATCTCAGTTTAAAATGGATCTATGCTAGTTTAATTTTTATTTTATTTTATGTAAGTCAACATGTAATTTATATTTTTCATTTTTGTTTTTGCACCGAGAGAAGCGAGGTTCTTTCCAACGCATTTTGGGGAAGATCTTGTCACGTTAGTCACATTATGCTAGATGACATAAATAAAAAATATTAAAAGGCCTAAGGTTTAGGTCTCATCACTTGACAATGGCCTAAGGCTTAGGTCTCATTACTTGACCATGAATGATGTCCAAGGTTCTAAGACCCATACCAAGTATCATTTATATCAACACTCAGATTCCAATGGTAATGTTGTGAGGTCATGGGATTGTTTCAAATCTTCCCTTAGGGCCTAAGGCCCAAGTTTTCTCATATGGCATTATACAAAGACTTGAGACCCATATGTATTAGGAAAAAACTCGTAATGGTATTGATGTCCTCACTTAGGGGTGAATAACATCCCCAATAGGTCATGTGTAGTGTTTTAAGTTGTTTTTGTTTTCCTTGGATGCTCAAATCTTTAATTGGGGGATTAGTCCTGAGTTTGCCACCTCAAACATACCAAGGGCCTTGAAACCCAATATAATTATTAGAACTTTTAGTGGCATTGGTACCCCTAATATTATTCCAAGGATACCCTTAAGAGGTATATGTAGTGTTTTAATGTATACTTGTTCATTTAATATTCCAAGAGGTTTCCTCTAATGTCCAAGGAATGTGTTTCCTCTCGTAGTCATGTCTATGCCCCAAAGATATACCTAGTTTTATTTCTTATGATTCCCCCCTATATCCCTATTATACGGCCATGGATCCTCTCAAGAAGTCATGTCTATTGTCTCGACACATAATCATAATCCCTACATGGATATAAGATTAATTTACCCAAAGTCCTAGGTTTCTTCTCATAACTAGGTCATGGTCCAATAGACATATCACTAGCAATTAAAACCTTATAATGGTCAAAACCCACACATAGAGGCTAGCAATACACTTATGAAGACATGTGTTGACCATCTTTCTTGGTCCAAAATACCTCAAACCTTATTTTAAGCCCAAGGTAGAGGTTTCCTCCCTCATTGATGTCCAAGGATTTGAAACATGTGCCTTGTGATTAAATCATAGTAATAATACTAATATCCTTAATAAGATTAATAAAAATATACCTAATTGAATAATCAAATTATAATTCAAATAACTTTTATTACTATTTTATAATAGCAATAAATAAAAATGGTTTCCTTTAATTATTGGCCAATATTAAGAATCCTAAGTATTAATTTTCTTAAATAGTATTAAAAATGAATAATTTAATTAACCTATTTAAAAAATTATAATTTGTGAACTTATTGTGCTTGTGGTAAAAATCCTCATGAATGAATCATGTAAATTATTTTGTTTAAATAGTATTTAAGATAAATAATTGTCTTTTGTCTCAAACTTCATAAATTAGTCTTGAGCATTTATTTGAATGAAAACAAATTGAGTTCTATTTTACCATTCAACAACTATTAGTGAACTTATTTTGTTTATGTTGAAAATCAAATCATAATTAAATCATATATTTAAATGTCCATGCAAAAATTAAACACTTAGCACTAACATGTCATTCTTGGTCTTAGATTAGTAAAAGATTCTTTTAGGGCCCATAATGGAGTTTTAATCTCTTGACCATGTCCATGAATCTAATACCTATGCCTTGTGCTAAAAACCTAATAATGCTACCAATGTCCATTAACAAATTTAATACGATATATAGAAATATTCTTATAATACTAAATTCAAATTAGTTGTTTTTAGTTATTTGTTAAAATTAAAAATAGTAGGTATTTGTTTATTTAAATAGTTTATTAAAAATGAATAATTGAATTGAATTATTTATAAAATAATTATTTGTAAATTTGTTGTAATTGTGGTGCAAAGACTCCTAAATGAAACATGTGTATTAATTTTTTTAGATAGCATAAAAATAAATAATTGAATTTGTTGTAATTTTTGTGCAAAACCTCATAAATTAATCTTGATAGTTTATTTGAATGAGTAAAACAAAAAATAAATAGTTGAACTAAGTTATTTACAAATTAATTATTTTCCAAGTTGTTTGTGTTTATGGTGGAAATCCTCATAATTCAATCTTAAGTGTACATGTCTATGTAGCAAATAATAGCTTAACACCATTTTATGGTACTTGGCAACAAGAGGTTCCGTTAACATAGATGAAGAAATACTCAATTTCTAATAATATCAATAAACATTAACACCATTTTAACACAACAAAATATAAGTGGTGGTAATACCACCCTCTTAACACCACAAAATGTAAGTGGTGCTAATTTCAATGCTTTACCACCAAAAAAGTATAACTAGTGCTAATACCACCACCTTAACACCACAAAATATAAATGGTATTAACTTGTGATACTAAAAAATAGATTTTCTTGTTGTGATATCATGTTGAAATTTTTCTTAAAAAATACAATTTTCAAATCTTTATAATTACTTCAAACACTAAATCTCATGACACTATTATCATTCAAATTAAGTCAATCTATCAGTGGTACAAACAAAATGAATGGCTTAGCATTTATTAGTTATAGTCTCAATATTAGCTAAGAAATGAATTAGTTATCTCGACCATATAAAATCTGTCCTAAAGTTAGCACTTACTGGGATAGACATATAAGTCAACTTTACCCCGGAAATTGTGTGGGTGCTTGATTCAAGGATTTTTCCTAACTAGTACCTCTTTCGTTCTTCCTTAATGCATTTGGTTGCTTTGTTACAAGAAATATTAGCACTCATTTATTGGGTAAGTTGCTTGCCTGCACATCATGAATAGAACTACCTACCCAACTCAGGTGACATGAGAGGAGAAGGTTATGAATGGATCCCAAATAATAATCTGGTAACCCATCGTAATGATAATTGGATTTCAAATTTTAATTAATTTTTTACATTTTTCATTTTATTCTATCAAACTAATGGATATTCTACATTTAAATGCTTTTAAGTTTTCAATTTAATAGAATCCTTAGAAAGCTGAGCTTAATGGAAAAAGTGAGTTTAATAGAAAGTGTGAATATAAATCATGAAAATTGTGAAAGTGAGTTTCTAATAAATCCTTTAGTTCGAGTAACCCAAGAATGTAAAACAAATATATTAGAGTAACCCAATAAATCCTCTAGTTTGAGTAACCCAAGAATGTAAAAAAAACATATTAGAGTAACCCAAGAATGTAAAAAACAACCATATAATGAAAATCCATTTTTTAGAAAATAGTATTTTATATGTCAACAAAAACAAATTTAACTTTCCATATATACAATACAATTGATGGAGCACATATGGTTCACAAACAACTTTAGCATCACCAATGTTTCCACTTTCTTCAAGTATTTAATATTCAATATGTCGATAAAAACAAATCTAACCTTCCATATATACAATTGATGGAGCACATATGGTTCACAAACAACTTTAGCATCATCGATGTTTCCACCTTCAATTATTTTTAAAGCTGACTTGACAGCTTAGGAAAAATATTAGAGCTAGTGATTGCATTGATGCTAGATTGACGTCAGGAATGATACCTTGAAAGCATTGATGCTATATTGGCCTATCAAGGGATTGTACCTCTTTGGGAATAATACTCCTTGTCCCCCACACTTGGAACTTGTCAAAACTTTGGTTACTTGGATTGTAAGAGAGGTTAGGGTATGCTTTTTCCTTTTAATTTATGATTTTCACGACTCTTTAGGTGGATCAGCCTATCATAGGTTTGTGACTTATTTATTTTAAAATATATTACACTTGATGCTTGATGTGTCAAGGTCTAGTGGTGGCTACCTTCATTATTATTTTCAACGTCACAAGATTTTAGAAGAGTTTTATATCTTTTCATGATTCTCGATGCTCATGGACTCAACTTTGCTTGTGATTGGGGTACAATCACTTCAATAATTTGTAAAAAGGAGATAAATACTTGATTAAAATCCTCTATGGATCACAACCACTTAGTGTGACTGGTAGTTTAAGTGTTTTAGCATAAGGGTTCACCATCAAACAAGGGGTTTCTCTAATTAGAGCACACAATGATTTCAAATCCAAATCGACCAACTTTATAAGGTATGAAAGAATAAAATATCAAAATCATTTACTTCTAGAGACAACACTTATATATCCTATAGATACCCTTTGTGATAGTGGGTTAATGTTTGTAATATTTTTCTATATGTTTTATGTTAAAATTGGACTCATGATGTATTAATGTTTGTAAGAGTTTGCGATATATTTTTAGTGTGATTTTGTTGAAAATTGATTATATTTAAGGGTTTTGTCTTAATACAAGAGCATATGTATTACATGTAGGAAGTTGGTGGTTCAAGTCCTCCATGCCCTATCTACATAAATCAATGAATAATTAAATGATCAGTTAACAATAATCAATGACTAAATAAATGATCAATTAACAACAATTAATGACTAAATAAATGACCAGCTAACAACAATCAATGACTAAATAATTTTTGTCTATGGGGCTAGTGAGACATCATTGTGTCCCTTAGGCACCACAAAAGGTTTTGTAAATGGAATCCTTGTCATGTGATCAAGATATGATGTTCATTTTGAGTTTAGTACATTAACGATGGTTATAATAACTTTAGACACAATCCAAGGTCAAAATAGATAGTTTGAAGCCATAGTGTTTTCCTTTAGGACTCATGGACTATGTTTGGGACCCATGCCATCAAATGAGCCTTTGCATATGGAATTATTTTCCTACAACAAGGTTATGGTTTCCATTTCAATATTTTTGATACCCTTCCTCCTAATTCAGGTTCAACTATTTCTTCCTTACATGACCCTTCAAGCATACCCATAGTAACTAAAAAACCAAGCATAATGGTAATGTGGAGACCAAAGTGACCAATGGGGTGAAGACAATAAATACACAAGGTAGCACACGGTAAAAGGACAAAAGACTACAAATATTTGGACTAATGTCATAAGATTGCAAACATTTGGACTAATCACATGAAATTTGGAAAAGTGTGTCAACAAAATTGTATAATTAAAAATCTACCCATTGTTATAAAGTCACCTACTAAGTTGTTATTCATAGGAACTATAGAAAAAAATATTCAGAAACTACTTTAATTTCATATATGATAGATAACCCCTCAAAAGAATGTATGTTAGATATCACCTTAAAACAATCCCATTTCTCAACAAGCTCCCTAGGTGACCTAAATACAAATTGCATGATGGCATCATTCCCATTCCCATATTCCATTAAATTTATTTTGTCTCGCTCCCAAAAGGTATAAGTTCTCACCCAATGATATATATATATATATGTATAACCACCTCCCTCTTTCCCTGCACCTCCTTGGATATTACCATGTCTTGGTAATGGTCACCCTAAACCTCAAGTAGGATGCTTTGGAATGTCAAGTGCCACACAGATTGGTGTGAATGGGTCTACTAAGTAATTATGAAACAAATGTTATTATGTGAATGTCAATGATTTGAGTCTGATGTTGGGTATATATTGTTCAAAATTTTCATCATCCAATCAAGTAAGTAATACCTCTCAACACCGAAGTGTGCAATGTTTGTGATGGGTTTAAGGGATAAAATTTTTAATGGATACTTCCAACCATAGCTTCTATAATAAAAAAGACATTAGTTATACCAAGTTGATATCTAGAATTTATACACACACTTCATCACTTTGCATGCACATACCTTAACAACATGTGTTTATGCACCTTTGTACTGTATGACAAAGAGTGCCAATTGTCACTATAGATGTCGTGTAATTGTAAAACATGCAAAAAATTTAGAAGCATTTGTAACCTCTCAAAGTTTTGAAGATCCAAATATTTTCATTTACATATCTACAATGACCATTAGTCCCTATCATCGAGACTTTCCTTCAAAAATAAAGATATTAACAAGCCTTGAACCTTTGACTGACCTTAAAGGACGAATCTAGATATATAACAGGTTATGAAATATCATACATTAATACGAGAATCGACATACATTTGACCATTTTTTGGTTGGATTTCACCACTGAGGTCAATGTTGTGGGTGGAACACCATAAGAACCTTGTAATGTTGTATTTAAGAGTGTATATATGCCATAATATACATCATCAAGGTGTGACAATTTGAATAATATATATATATATATATATATATCTCCTAACATACACTCTCTTTAAATGTTGCATTGAGAGTATTATATTGTTTTCCCTTGTGAAAACTACCATCCATGATTTGCACAATGTGGGAAAAATATGTTTTGTTTTGTTGGTCAATATTATAAAGTTAAATCCTCATATAGACCACCATTATACTTAGATGTAGAGTTTATTCCATTTCAATTGAATATATGTAGCATATTCAAGTTTTGTCTCAATACTATATTTCATGGGACCTTAAGATGTCACACATCTTGTTTATGAGATTTTAATGCAAAGTCATTAAGAAAGATAAATTAAGTTTAATATGGAGCATACAAAATCCTTGTTTTTCACTTTGAATGATCCTAAATTATCTTGTGGAATAAAAATATTGTTCCATGCTACCATAACTACTTAATGGGCCATCAGAGATATCATTGTGACCCCAATTAAAATATCTAAAGTTGTCCTCATACTTCATGAGGAGAAAGTTGAGATATTAATTAGTTGATTTAAATGGGTCTTGCACTCACATCAAGCACTAACAACCCATATATACAACATAACCCTTATACCTTTCTCTCTTGGAATTATGCTTGCACTAATTCTTTATATGGGTTGGGTGTGATAGATCCATGAGTCATCTAGGTTAATTGGTTGTGTTAGGTGTGTTTAGTCATTGGAAGTAGTAAGTAAGTGATTGATGATCCAAAAGTTGTTATTAATGGACAAAACCCTTGAAATTAATACCAAACTTTTGATATCAAGGATCATGGGACATAGAACACTACATAGGCCCTACATATAGAATCTTTTTCCAACACAGGTATATGGGCATGAATTAGATATTTAGTTACTAGTACACTATCATGGCTTATAAGAACCATGTACTACCCCATAGAGGGAATATTCTTTCAACTACAAGAGGGAGATGTTGGTATTTTGAGATTTGTAACACTAATAATATATATTTCCCCCCACTCCATGTTATAGGGTTTAAATTTATGTCCTAAGTTCATATCAATTGCTTATGGGGTCATGGACCATTATAATGTCCTTGACTATCACATAACATGCATTTACATAGAAAATATCTTGTCGATATGTGAGATATGGTCATCATTATGAGGACTTGTGCATATGATATGGTTCTTAATGCATGACTTAAAATATAGTAAAAAATATGGCCTTAGGCTACAACAGTTTCCTCTAAAGCTCATGGTCCATATGTGGGATCCCAAATTACCACCACAATCCCTCCATGTAAGTTGGATATGGTCATGGTCATTTTGAGGTTTAAAACAACATTGATGATTCCTGATACCTAAGGAAATGTTTCATGATCCATAATTTGTGGGGTCCTTAGCCACTACATAGGCCTTATAAATGGTAACTTTGTCATGTGAGTAGGATCTGGTGTCCATTTAAAGTTTGTGACACCAAGTCGAGTTCAATGAAAAAAATGTAGGTTGTTGGGTTGGATGTATGCTCTTGGTGAGCCACTTGTGTGGAATGCTTGATGAGGCTGGTTAGTCATTATTCGTGATGCTCGTTAATGTATACTTGACTTTGTGATTATAATATCTTATCTCGAATGGATGTAACCATGGGTTTTGAAACACCGCTTACCTAAAAAATTGTTGCTGCAACTGCGGAAATGGTGGTTTGAATCTCAAAAGTGGGTACAAAAAAAACTGGATCACAAGGTCTTATTCTGTATGGAACCTATGTCACTCTACTTGGTCTAGATGTGAAATATGCTCTATTTTAGTTTCATAGAGAACACAAAATTTGTTTGTTTAGTTTTGGGTTTATTTAATAACCCATATAGAATGCTCATAGCATTCTATGCTTGAGCTGTTAATTTTCTTGAATTTCAAGTAGCTAAAATAGATCCTTACAGTTTTTGGTGTAGTATTCTTTTGGGTGATGCAGACACCAACTGCAATTTCCTCACCATTCAATACCAGCACTCATTCCAACTTATTTTTGAAAACTAGATTCTTCAATCTTTCTATGATATGTTCAAATTTATAGATATACTTCTTAAAGTTCTGTCCAACGCCTTTTGATCCAAGCTTTGAGTTAACTAAAAAAAATTAATAACTCAAACCTGTAGTATTCACCTTGAGCGTTTTAAATATCCTGGTATTTTTTAAGACTATCAAAAATATGGAATGGAACAAAATGCTCAACAATACACGTTTCCATTTTCAGAGGTCCCTTCTGATCATTTCGTTGGAAATCCCAACACACTATGTTGTAATGTCCCAAATTTTGCATTGGGTCACAATGGCCAAATCACATTTTCCATATTCACGAAAGTTGTCAAAGGGATGCTAAAAGTCAAATAATTGCCAAGGAGGAAAATCGCTAGTTTCCTAGGTTGGGGTGGAAGCTTTGAGATTTGGAATAAGGGGGATAATAAATGATGTTTAGATATTAGGATATGATAAATATTTATAATGTATATTATTAAATAAATACAAGAGAAACATGAAATGGCTATGGATAATAGAGACACATGGAGACTATGGGGCCCACTCAAGCTGGAATTCCTATATTAAATGGCATCCTCCTCTTGTAATTTTGAATCTATGGGAAGCCTAATGTTTTGGGATGGATTATGAGGTTAATGCACTTGTACATATTCTTCATAGGTTGAATTTTGGGATGAATTGTAACTTACATGGGAGAGGAAGAGACAAATGGGAGTTTCATGGACACCTGGCTAGATTCCCCTTACATTTATGACATCTATGACACCAATGATGGAGATTCTATGACAGTTATGACACAAGTTAGATATGAAGGCTGAAATACTGACATACTAACATTTCAATACTGAATATATCATCTTATAGGTTTAATTTTGGAGTTGGAAAAGGACAAGAGGCTCCTACTCAAATTTGGGAGAAGAGGGAAGGTGAAGAGAGAGGCCACATGGCATAGAATGAGCAGCCACACCAATTCAAATTGTATTTGGTTTATGGATGGATTTGGAACCTTAGAAGACCAATAATGTTTATAAAATACATGGATCAACCATGAGAATAAGTTTTTGCTCATTTTTGAAATTGTCATTTGTGAATTGTGAAAGCTAGTGGATGACTAGTTTTCTTGCTTAAGCCAATTTTGAGGGTGAAAGATTCCCATCCTAGTTGGTGTTTGGAAAGGAAACTTAGGTATTTCATGGATATTTAATGGAGTCTTATTTTCAGTTTTAATATACAGGAAATCATGTGGATTCTTCTATTGCAGCACTCTCTCTCAACTATTTTCCAGTTTTCACACCATATTCATGCCAATGGAGGGATTGCGCTTTGGGTGAGATATTGATCTCTTTGGGGAAGATTATAATTACCATTATATTATGTTATGATGTATATTCTCTTTATTTAACATTCATAAGACTCTCAGGTCGAAATACCCAAAAGAATTCATGTAAAAATGTTGAACAATGAAGAAATAATGTCATTTCCCCACTACCTTGTTGTGAACCATTGTAATGCTGATGATTTCGATTTGGGAGAGAATTTAATTGTCCATTTATGATTTTAATAATTTAAATATTCTCTTTTTTTAATTCTCATAAATTTTCAAGTCTTCCCAATAGTTTTATGTCAAAATGACTTTTAATGAGCAAACAATGACCATTTCCACTCTATTTTGATATATGCCATGGTAATGCTTATTATTTTGAATGGAGGAATGTATCTCTGATAAATTTATGATGTATGGAATGTAATTAATGTGTATTTAAATTCTCATTTTCAGTACTTAAGCATTGGAATCCATTTTACTCATTTTTATTGCATTGGGAGAAGATTTGGTGTATTTTCCCCAAGGGTCGAAATTGTGACTTGGGAGTTGTTTTGGAAAGAATAATAACAACCTGTATAAAATGAACCGTGATGCATATGAGAATTTTAAAATTTCCCTTACACATACCCAGCCTCTTTTCATAAATTCAAGTGAATTTGGGATCATTTGTGAAGCCATTCCCGACAATTACCCAGGGGGAATTGGAGCCCCAATTTGCTAGTAAAGAATCCTACTTTGAGCAGAACATTAAACAAGTTTTAAGAAGAAATTTGGAGTTAAAAAAACATACATGAACATAATATTTAATTTATATTATCATTAATGTACCTTCAGAGAAAATTTGGAAGCATTTGGGTCAATTTGGAGGTCTAGACATTAAAACTAGTTAAGGTCAAAATTGGGGAAAAAGTGAAAAAAATGGTCATTTAGTAAAATTTCAAAAAGGGACATTAGATATGTATTGTACAATACAAATATGCACTTTTCTTATTGTATCGCTCTATCCACATTCATAAATTTCATTTAACACATCCACGATAGGTATTTACATTTAATGAGACATTTAATAACCAAAGATATTCCTAAAAAATAGAGGACAATGAGACATTTAACAACTGAAGATATGCCTCAGAACGAGAGGATTATCATTTAATTAGTCCAGGTTTGTGTTGTATTGTCATTTCTACATCACTACAACAAATCCTGGAAT
This sequence comes from Pseudotsuga menziesii, assembly GCA_001517045.1. Lineage (NCBI taxonomy): Eukaryota > Viridiplantae > Streptophyta > Pinopsida > Pinales > Pinaceae > Pseudotsuga > Pseudotsuga menziesii. The sequence goes on along the minus strand of LPNX011131936.1, from coordinate 435,073 downwards.
TAGCGTCCCATTTAGCATCCCTTTTTAGTGTATTTTTTTTTACATTGAGTGGTCAAATTAGACACTAAATGGGACGCGTCATGGAAAAAACTTAAAGCATCTCAAAAAATGTCTTTTTTTTCTTCCAGAATAGTGTCCAACTTTGCTTCCTAAACAACATCGAGGTTTTTTTCCTAAATAACATTCTTTTTTGCTTCCTAGAGAGTGTTTGCTTTTGCTTCTTAAATGACATCCCCATTAGTGCCATATTTGCATCATTAATAGCACCATGTTAGCATCCAAATTATCATCCACTATTGCATCCATTTTTGCTACCACTTTAGCATCCCATTTTGCACCATGTTTTACTTCCAAATATGTGCCAATTTTGGCTTCCAAATTTGCACCAATTTCTACTTCCTTTTTTTCATCGTGGTTTTCTACCAAAATGACAGAAAATATTTCTTCTATTGTTGCACCATATTTTTCTTCCTATGTGGCATCATGTTTTGCATCCAAAGTAACATGTTATTTTTCTACCATAACAATTCCATGTTTGGCTTCATCATTAGAGAGACATGTTGCATCCTTTCTAATGCCTAGTTTCATGTCTTATTTTTCTACCATGTCAACACGAAGTTCGGATTTATCATTAGCACCATGTGTTGCATCCTTTTTAATGCCCAGTTTCATAGAGTCTCATTTTCGGTCACTAATTTAGTCATTTTTAGTAATTTTATATATGATTTTTGGTCATTTTGTTTGGTCACTTATCTCTCATTCTTTGGCCACGTATCTCTTATTTTCTGGTTACTAATTTAGTTTTTTTTAACCAATATTATAATATCATTAGGGCATGGAGGCACGCACTCTTCCATTGAGCTAGCACCCTTTAAGAATTTGGGAACCTAACTTACATATTTCTCTATAATGGTAAAAAATCTCAATACACAACTTTGAGTATCTAATGGTTGGAAAAGGATGTTAGATTTTATAAGTTCACAATATATGATCAAGTAGGTTATGAAATCCATAAACCTTTTCTAGGAATTTTGAACAAAACTCAAGAAATTGGCTTAATGGGATTGCAAAAATCACTATTCCCTAGCAACCGTAAGTGTACCACTATATGATACCTATCAACAACAATTATCTTGGTGTGGATGCCAAGGATATAGTAGATAGGCATGATCATCCTAGATCCATGTATAAGTGGAGAAATAAGGAGAATCAAAAGATGATGATCAACCCAATAGTTGGTGCTTCACATGGATCCTATCCACCATGGGATGAACAAAGTTCTTTCTTCCATCAAGATAATGAGTATCCACAAAGTGAAATGGTTAGGATATATTGTGATTCCAATTCATAATTTTTATTCTCTTCCCAAGGTGATGTTGCAGTTCTTTCACTGGGACATCTACATGATCCCCAACAACATTGGATATAAGCATATTCATGGGGCCATAGAGTATAGGATGAGGCTATCTTTTTATATTTATCTTTGGAAAACCATGCATGATTTGAAACAATGGGAGACTCCAATTTTAGGGTATAAAAAATCATACGTCAACTTTTCATGGACCAGTTTGTGAATGGAATCAATTCTATCAAAAACTGCCTTAGTAGAGGACAACCATGCTTCATGCCTCAACAAAATCTTTTTCCCGTTCAAGTGTAGATGTATTCAAAGTAGTTTCCATTACATCTTATAATCAAACTAAACAATAGCTTACGCAACAATGAACCTAGGATGAGGATTAACCTGTATATACTTCTCCTAAGTTGCATATCCTAATGGAATTTTAAACCTCTCAATATATAGATTCAAAATCACAATAGAAGTTAAAGCTTGGATGAGAGCCTACTTGAATAAGATTGGATGTTAACACCAGTTAGCTTCCAACTTGCCACAAAACCATAATTTATAGTTATAATTTATTTCTTCCACAAGTGCTTATCTAGAATAACTATTTACCCATGGAATCTATGTTTTTTTCACCGTAGCTGACTAGGGGGCCCACCCAAAGGGACCTCACTATTGATGTATTTGTAACTTTGGAATGTATTTACTTGTATATCTTATGTATTGTACCCCGATGTTCCTATCAGGAATTATCAGTAATGTAAGTGAGTCATGTCATACCCCAATGTTCCTATCGGGAGAATCAGTAATGTAAACAAGTCATGTAAAGTCATAGAGGGTAACCCTCCTTATTGATCAAGGGTTAAAGTCCCCAAGGTTGTGGGGCACTAGGGTTATTAGACTCTCCTAGAGAAGTTTACCCTGGTGAGTTAATGTCAGGTTGAAATTGAGTATAAATAGAGAGTGAGTCGCTCTATTTATCATACATTCACTCACACTCAGTTGTAGTGCATGAGTGAGAGAGAAGGAACCGGGATAAGAGAGAGAACAACCGTCGAATATCATCTTACTGTCTTTGGGTTTTACTACTGCCATTGGTTATTATTCTATCTCTGAGGAATTTGCAGGGTTTTCTCATTTATGGTTTCCTCGAGGAAAATATTTGTGTCCATTGTCTCTTGTGATTGATTGGTGTGCTTGTTATTCTCTCAGTTAAGATCCTAAGATAATACTGTCTAAATGATAAAAATCTAACATGGTATTAGAGCTAACCTAAGAAGAAGACAATGTGCAGATGCTTTAGCTATGGATTCTTAATTTTTGGGTCTCTCTCCATAATCCATCAGCAAAAGGAGGCTAGGCTAACTCTCCATTGAAGGGCGCATATTTCTGTCGAAGCAGAATTTGATTTCGGGCATTTTCAGTTTTTGTTGCGGGAAACTAGGGCTTTTCACAGAAGAGGAATTTTTGTGTTAGCCCAGTATAGTATTTATCTCCTCATAAAAATCAAATTTTAGAGACTAAGGTCAAGATTTTTGGTTGGGTAAAAATCCAGGAAAGTCAAACCCTAGTTTGACCCCAGTCCTAAAAAACCCTAAAATACTAAAACATGTAGTTTTGGTGCATTCGCTATGTCTTGGGATTGAATAAGTCTAAGGGGCTGAAATTTTCATAGGCCGAAGATAAAATCTTGATGTACCCCGTGTAAAAAATTTCAGCAACAGATTCTCTCTATTCTAGGAGATATGTTTCCTACAAATAAGGGTACCAACCTATTCCAAGATTCATCCCTAAACAGGTCACCTAGGGAGAATTGCTATATCTTGGGCTACAATGATCCAAATGAAATTTGTCAAGATGTTCCAAATAGGGAACATACTGTACATTCTATGGTAAAAGTTTCAGAACATGATGATGAAACAAAGACACATGGAAGGATGTACACGTTTGCTATGCGGAATAGTCCTTAAAGAAGTCACCTTGGGAAAACTCTCATAAGTGCCAATTGGTGAAACCAATTCTAGTAAAGCCTGTGTTTTTGGAAAGCGAATAAATGATTTTACCTCAGTACAAAATTTCAGATATAGAGGAGCTGTACTTTCAGAGATACCGCAGAAATAGTATCAAGCATTGCTGGAAAAGAAATTGGTAAGCTAGGGCTTCCTGTTCTGGGAGCTTCCACCCACTGTTTTCAGAAAAGGAGTACATTGGATAGCTCAGCTTTAAGAGGTATATCTTTATATCCAATTATATATAAAAGATTACAATTTTTTAAAATTAGTGTTTCTCTGACAAACCCTAGATCAGTTAGCTCCAGAACCAGGACGAACATCTCAAATTGGTAAGATCTAATCTATTGCTATATCAAGATGATTAATCACACCAGCTTGATGAAAATCTTGGTGAGGCTGACAAATTCCAACCATGGAAGTATAGGATATCACTATTTCTTGAAGAAAATGAATTGGACACCTACATAAGTGGAGAGGTTCCATATCCAGAGGGAGATGAGGCTAAGGCCTTACACAAGAAGAACTTGGTCAAGGCCAAGAAAATCATTGCTGATTCAATCAAGGATCACCTTATACCACAAGTGTCATACCTAAAGACACCTAAAGAGATGTTTTATTCCTTGATCAAGCTATTTGAAGGGAAGAACAGAAATCGAAAGATGACTTTGAGAAACAAGTTGAAGAATGTGAAGATTTAGAATGCAGAGACCATACAATCATACTTTACGAGGGTCTCTCAAATCAAAGAACATATTGAAGTGGTAGAAGAAGAAGTGGAGAATGCATAAGTTATGATAACCACCTTGAATGGCCTCCTAGTAACATGGGATTCATTCATTCGAGGAATGTGTGCTAGAAGGAAGTGACTACTCTCAGCAAACTCTAGGAAGAGCACACACAAGATGAAGCTCGACCCATAATAAGAGAAGAGAAGATAGGAGAAACTCAAGCAATGAGGAATACGAAGGACTTAACTTTTGAAGAACCTCTTATCCATCTTAGCATTTGGATAAGAAATGATGAATGAAGAAGATGATGAACCTGAAGGCTCAAGAAGGAGTCTACCCATGAAAAAAATAAAGATAAGGATTCAATTGTCATTTCATGATATTATTTTGTTATGCATTTGTTTATATTCAGTGGATGTGTTGTGCATGATAGAATGTTTGTATTAATGACAGTACACTACTAATATACATGTGATGGGTAAGTATCCCATGGTGCTATACAAATCTCCATGGATACTTATCTAGAATGAAACCTCTTTTCTAACGTATTGGATTAGTGCACAATCTCAATGTTGTTCTGGTAGAGATGGAAGACATCTAGAAAGTTTCCATTAGATATGGATGAATGTTGTAGTTGCATGATTATAACTTTATGCATCAGAATTTTCAATTGTGAATATGCCTTATGAATGATTCTAGCCATACAAATGCATTTGACTTGTAGGAAAGATCGTGTACAATCACCTACAAGAAAATAAGGATGATACTTGTTTTGAAGAAAAAGTGACAACAGTTCAAGAAATAATCCAAGATGAATAATAATATGATGATACTTTCAAAGAAAGAAAGAGGCCTCAAAGAAAATCCAGTTATGGGACATCGTTGAGCGACATCATTGATGCAGAGCCTTCCATCTATGAAGAAGTAGCCAAGAAGAAAGGGAAGGAGAATACCAGTTCAAGAAGAATGATGTCTAGGATGCAGTATCGAGACCTAAAAGGAAGTCTGTAATGTATTCTATATGGATCTACAAGATCTAGCATGTTGTAGATGTAAACATCATGAGATACAAGGCAATATTTGTAGCATGAGGATTCTCACCGAAAGAAGGCATAAACTATGAAGAGACATTTTCATCCATTGGAGATTAAGACACATCACAGGTAGAGTCATGTGTGCAAATTAAAGAAGGCCTTGTATGAGCTTAGAAGGCACCCATGGGATAACACATAAATGAGGATCTTGGAGATCACCTAGAGGAATCAAGATCTTAACCTTTTCTACAAGGTTGAAGATGAAAGCTTATAGAGGATGAAAAGCTCATAGATGGATGCAAGAAGAACTTTTGAAAAGGTTCAGGATCTTGATATCCAGTGACCCTCGTAGTAGAGGAGGATACTTGTCAGTCCAGTACATAATGTTTCAATACATAGAGTATGAAAGGTAGAGGGAGAATGATGCTCCACTTAAGAGGGAGTGACTGCATAAGATCCTGAGGTTTGACATGGTATGACAGGATGGACAACTTATTGATGGATCTAGGCTTTACTGAGCGTAAAGCATATTTCAATCTTTGCTTCAAGGTTGAAGGTGGAAGACCAATGATACTCTTGTTATATGTCGATGACTTGTTCCTAACAGAAAAGAGGAGATCATTAAATTTGCAAGGATACTTGCTGTCGAGTTCTAGATGAAGGACTTGGGGATTATGCACTACTTTCTAGGCATGCAGTTGTGGTAGAATGCGGATGGAATATACCTAGGACAAGGGAATTATATAGTAGAGATCCTAAAGAGGTTCGGGATGATGGACTATAAGGCCATGACCACACCTATGGCATCGAACCTAAAGCTATTGAGTGATGCTTCACCAGAATCGGTTGATGCTATGATGTATCATTAGATGATTGGGTCCATGATGTACCTAATGAATACGAGACTATATATTTTCTTTGTTGTGAACACATTGAGCCAGTTCCTGATGGATTCGAGACATGTTCACCTGATTGCTGCAAAGCATATTCTGAGGTACTTGAAAGGGTACAATTGATTATGGGCTCAAGTATGAGGCGAATCAGAATATTAACCTGAAAGGTTATGTTGATTTAGATTGGGCAGGTAGTCCCATCGATAGAAAGAGCACTTCGAGGTGCTTCTTCAGTATGGGATCAAGTGTGATCTCTTGGTTTAGCAGGGATAAATCCTGTGTGGCATTGAGTCCAGCTGAAGTAGAGTATGTTGCATCTTGTTCGACTAGCTATGAGGCACTGTGGCTTAGGAAGCTACTATCTGATTTATTTGATCTCTAGTTGGATGCTACTTGTATATATTGCGACAACCAGAGTTGTGTGAAGTTGTCTAAGAACCCGATGTTCCATGACAAGTCAAAGCATATCGAGATCAAATATCACTATATCTAGGATATGGTGTAGAGAGGAGCAGTGAAGCTCCAGTCTGTTGCAATGGATGAGTAGATAGCTAATTTGTTGACCAAACCATTAGCTAGAGTGAAGTTTGAGTACTTCAGGGAGAAGCTTAGTGTTCTCTAGATCGGGGTTCCCTCCAAAGGGAAGTGGTGAGTCCATGTGCCTTTCTTACGTGGTAGTTGGATGTGTTCCTCCCACGGTCAGATGTAAGTGCAGAGCCTTTCTGACATGGTTGTTGGATGTGTTCCTCCCATGGTTAGATGTAAGTGTAGAGCCCTTCTAAAATGGTTGTTGGATGTGTTCCTCCCATGGTCACATGTAAGAGTAGAGCCTTTCTGACATGGTTGTTGGATGTGTTCCTCCCATGGTCAGCTGTAAGTGAAGAGACCTTTTAACATGGTCGTTGGATGTGTTCCTCTCATGGTCAGATGTAAGTGCAGAGCATTTCTGACATGGTTGTTGGATGTGTTGCTCCCATGCCCAAATGTAAGTGCAGAGCCTTTCTGACATGGTTTTTGGATGTGTTCCTCCCATGGTCAGATGTAAGTGTAGAGCCTTTCTGACATGGTTGTTGGATGTGTTCCTCCCATGGTTAGATGTAAGTGTAGAGCCTTTCTGACATGGTTGTTCGATGTGTTCCTCCCATGGTCAAATGTCAGTGTTGGGCCTTTCTGACATGGTTGTTGGATGTGTTCCTCCCATGGTAAGATGTGAGTGCTGTGGGGGCCTTTCTAACATGGTTGTTGGATGTGTTCCTCCCATGGTCAAATATAAGTGATTAAGAATATGAATACCTACATGGAGGATAGGTCTACAACCAGCATGAAAAGGGGTTGGCTTTGTATAAATTCCTATGACGAGTAGAATTGAGAGATAACACCAATTGATCGAGATAGTGGAAGCTTTGATGATGATCCAGTGATGATCTAGTGATGATCCAGCGTTGATGATGATCTAGACTTGATCCATAGAAGAAGGATTGCGCTGATGAATTGTGTCAAAAGAATACCTTCCTAGTTAAGAGGGAGTGTTGATGTATTTGTGACTTTGGAATTTATTCACTTGTATATCTTATGTATTGTACCCCTATGTTCCTATTGGGAAGTATTAGTAATGTAATTGACTCATGTCATACCTCGATATTCCTATCGGGAGAATCAATAATGTAAATAATTCATGTAAAGTCATAGAGGGTAACCCTCCTTATTGATCAAGGGTTAAAGTCCCCGCAGTTGTGGGGCACTAGGGTTATTAGACTCTCCTAGAGAAGTCAGCCCCAATGAGTTAATGTCAAGTCGGAAATTAGTATAAATAGAGAGTGAGTCTCTCTATTTATCATACAGTCACTCACCTCACTTGTAGCGCATGAGTGAGAGAGGAGCTGGGATAAGAGAGAGAAAAGGTGTCGAAGATCATCTTACTGTCTTTGGGTTTTACTACTACCATTGGTGCTTATTCTATCTCTAAGGAAGTTGCAGGTTTTTCTCCTTTATGGTTTCCCCAAGGAAAATCTGTGTTTCCATTGTCTCTTGTGATTGATTTATGTGCTTGTTATTCTCTCAGTTAAGATCCTAAGATAATACTGTCTAAATTATAATAATCTAACACTCACACTATGACACCTAATACCCCGAGGAGTTTGCTACCCTGGTGGAGGAACTTGGACCCAACAGGCCCAGGAATCGAACCCCTCACCTCCAGCATAGAAACAACTTGTCAACTGGGGCCCAACCTACTAAACTAATTGTTGGGGCTTCCCATGGAATCTATGTTTAATGTATTATATGAACCACCTCTATTATTTTCATACATTTATTTCAAAAGCTCCTATTCTAATATGACCTCACAGAATTCGTAGTTTTAGGTTTACATAGCCACACATTTTTCAACTAACTATTGAAGAAATAAAACTATTTGATATAGCAATTTGGATTTGACTTCTATGGGATGGAGGGTTTTGAACAATGACGTCATGTGCACTGTCCAGGTCCAAAAATTCAACACAAATGTATAACAGAACCCATTTAACTTAGACACGATGCACATACCACTGTATGACCTTTATTTGAGCTCGACTCTAATGTCTAACAACAGAACTGGATAACTAATACCTTACCACAACCCTAACTCCTCTATAAAAACAATTATTCTTAATATACGATATAGCTTCAGTTGCACATTATGGTATTAGTAGTGACACTGTATAGTTAGCAGAAAAATAAGGGAATAGTATGCATTCCAACAAACCTTATCCCCCAAGTGTGGGATAACTTAATGGATCACAATACAATTATCTCAACTTCAAATGTGAATTTGGAGCAAAGGTATCCTGCACAGTAATCAAAGTGAGTTGACGGATTATTTGATTGGATTTAAGTACCAATAATTTTCTTCAACATTTCCAAATTAGTTGCAGCAATTTTATTTCAGTTAACTCTCCTTCTGTTTGTCTAATACTATCCCTATCAACATGCCTGCATTGGTCAATTTTTCAACATCAATCTAGATATCAACTTGAGTGTTTGCTTCTGTTTTGACAGCATTTTCTCATGTCCAACAAAGTAATTCTTCTCCAATTATTATTCTATACAACTATCATTCTTGGCTTCTCAATTTGGCCAGTAATATACCTCAACATTCCACAAATAAAAAACTACAAACATGATCTGATACCAAACATTGATCTAAATTAGTCAAGACAAATTGATACCTTGTTTAGAGTGTCTAGGCATTTGTCATCAATTAATTCCACAAACATCAACCAATACAAATTGACAGATCATATACAAAATACCCATGAAGAACTGCAAATGATGTTAATACAATATGATTCACAAATACAAAGCATAATTTTTATCATCTAAAAGCTTCTTAATACGAAAGAGTATTATTTAAACAAAGAAATAATTACAACTGTAGCTCAGGTGTGACCTGAATCTAAATAACAGATTTACCTCTTTTATGGTATAGACTTATCAACAATAGTATAAAGTCAGGAAGCATTGAGAGTATAAAAGTCTCAAAATTACAACATAAAAGATATCAATTCTATATTTCCTATGAAGCTCAGTTAGAGGCTTATTCGAAGAAAATTCAAAAAAATTGGAAATTTTTACAATTTCAAGAAATGTCATATCCAAATTGATTATTATAGGATCCTCCAACCTAAATATTTGTGAACTGTGAAAATTTTATTCCTTCAAATCCCCATTTGACACTAATTATTACGTTTATACAAGGTAGTTAATCACTTGCAAATAACTAATTTAAACTGCAGCATCAACAAAAGACCAACCTCATGATAATGGAGAGTAATAGTTGTGACAATGAAAAACACTCAAACACTATTACACATGCTCCCTGAGTTTATAAAATATTTTTTAATTCATGCTGCAAGAATAAAAGACCAGGTGCAAATCAAGTGTGAAATAGATGCCTATAAGATGCCACAATTTCGACAAAAAGGATATACTATGTCTCATCTATAGTAGGCCATGGTCTAATGATAAGGAAGAATGACATATGTAATGATGAAATAAATAAAAACACAATTACATATGATCCCTAGGTTTATATGTAGTCAGAAATCATAGTCAGAAATCATAAAATCCAGGTGCAAGTCAAGGGTAAATTTTAACAACATACATGCCTGTAAGATGCAACAACTTTAAAAAAAAATCCTGTCTCACAATGATCTGTCCCCGTGTTAATGCGAGGGAGTGTTTCTCAATTCTCTCCTATTAAAGACATTGTGCAACACAGACATATGCTCAATATCCTTCCCTATTAAAGACATTCAATTCCTCCTTTGTGCTAGAATCTGTGTATTGGTTGCATACAATTTGAAACTATGGAAATATTTACAATTCCTCATCTTAAGACTACACATTAACCCATTGGGAAATTATGCCTATGGGGTCCATAAGCCTTTAATCATATTGGACTTCGATTTGCTTGAGAGGATTGAATTGACCTAAGGGGGTGTTTTTATATCAGTCAGTAATTTGGGGTCTGAATATTGTTGGAAAAATCTCTGAGAATAACAACTTGTATGGACAGTCCACTACTCCTTTATATTTTCTTCATTTGCTAAGAGGGAAAGTGATTTATCTCTAATTTGGACCAACATATTTTGTGGAACAACAGCGGATCAGGAAATCACTAGAGTCTGGGCGTTTTTCCTGTGCCATCTCTTCAAGGAAGAGGTCGAATCAGCTACAACAACTGATATTGATCAGTATGTTCTAATTTTTTGAAATAGGGAGGTCGTATTTCTCTTATAGAGGGCCTTTGTGCACTCTATCAGTAGATTTTGTGAAGACTGGAAGTTATACAAGCTTAAAAACCTTTTCCTCTCATTCCCAGGCATGTAACTAATTTCCTTAATGAAATGTGCCAGTTGAGTATGTTTTTCTAAGTCTGATTTTATGTGTGTTTCGTTAATACTATAGATAATGCCATGTGAAATGCACAATGTACACTTCCTTGTGATATAACAACCTCAAACCAATCAACATAAACAATAGACGAGGTTCACAAGCAACATTATTCTTGATAGTTAGTTTCAGCAGCATACTTTTGAATTGTTTGACATAAGAATTCAACCACAAATTCCTTAGCAGAGTGCTAAAATCGGATCTCAAGCAAAGACTAGAATCTACAACAGTATGCCAATTATGCATTTGACAAAATCTATAGCCAAATATGCTTCAGTATAATTCAAAGTAGCTCCAGATTAAATGATGGTTTAAACTCACAAGCATGCACTGGTTACAATTGTATTAACAATAGATGGCGTCAAATGTTTTGCAAGGCTCCATGAATATTTATCCACACTACTAAATTGTGAAAATTTTAGGGTTTAGGGATCCTTGATTAATGTTTAATTTTTAATTTAAAGTTGCAACAAAATTGGAAGCATGCAAATCTCAGGATAAGATACATACTATGCAACACAGATAGATAGTGGCTTAGGATCCTTTCCTATTAAAGACATGTAACTCAGCCTTTGTGCTAGAATCTATTTTTTGGTTGCATACATTTTGAAAATTTGGCTATATTTACAATTCCTCATTCTAAGACTACACATTAACCCATTGGGAAAACCTTCTGGTGGGATTCGTAAGTGCTGAAGGCATGATTCCACGGGTTATGCCGAGGATGCAAGTGTTGAAATCATAGATCTACAGAGAAACTTTGTCAAACCCTAATCCAGTCGAGTAGAACACTTCAGATTTATAACAACTCTACTTAAGAGTTGATCATATCAATAGGAGGGCTCAAGAGAAGTGGTTCCCATGGGATAAGGAATCAATCACAAAATCGATGCAAGTTGTTGTTATAAATTAGACATTAGTTGTGTATTTCTACACAACTCATGAGGCAGGGTGTTGTAGTAAACTATAAACAATGACGTAAAAAGACTACAAGCGTTTGGAGAGAAGTTGATAATAGTTTGGGAAAATCATATATGCAAATCAAATAAATTATTGTTGGAGCATATTATGAACCATTTCTTGCAGGTTAAAGTGAGCCTTGATAATAAAGAATTCAGTATCTTGGCAAACTAGATAATAAACTAAGATCTTTAGCTAGAGGAAGGGACTCAATGAACAAGAGTTCAGAGAAAGGTTTTCGTTATGAAATACAAATCTTGCTCCGGTTTAAATGAGAGGGAAAATTTTAAGCCACTTGACAATTTTTGTATTGTAAAGAAAATCCTTTTGATATATGCAGTAACTGGACTTTTTGGAGGTAGAGCAAAAAAATCATAGGAATTTATTTAAATAGGTTTTGATGTTCCCAAATATTTTTTTCTAAATTCATTTTGATGTTACCAAATATCTTTTTCTGAATGCTTTCACACACGAATGCAGTGTGTGTTTAAATTTGACTGCGTGATATAGTGAATACACACACACACACACACACACACACACACACACACACACACACTTCCAAAAAAGCACAACTACAAACACTGGGGAGAGTATCAGGATAAGAAGATATAAAGAAATAACATTTTCCTTGTGGCTAGCCCTACTAATGCTCAGAGTTTCAGGACAAAAATACAATACAAAGAAAAAATCATTTTCCTCACCATAAGAGGTTTTGGACAAGAAGATATACAAAGGAAAAAACGTTTTTGGATTTCTTTCTTTTTTGACCATAGGAGTTTTTGGGAAAGAAGACACTACAAAGAAAAGAACAATTTCCTTGTGGTGAGAGTTTTTGTAGTTTTAGGACAAGAAGACAATACCAAAAAAAAAGAACAATTTCCTTGCTGTAAGAGTTTTTGGACACTTGGGAGTTATAAAACAAGAAGACACACAAAAAAACATAAGAGTTGTTTGACACATGGGAGCTCTGTAACAAGAAGAAACAAAAAGAACTAGACTATAATGGAGAAGACAATCTAGTCTATTATTAGAAGTAATTTATAAAGAAGGCTGAGATATATTAGAGCTAATTTATAAACAAGGATGAGATATATCAGAAACATTTTACAGTCTACTAGAAGAAGTAATTTATAAAAAGATGGATGAATATATTAGAAATAAGATACAGTCTATTCTCATAAGTAATTTATAAAAGGATGGGATATATCAGAAATAATTTACAGTCTATTATCAGATGTAATTTATTCAGAAGGATGAGATTTTTCAGAAATAATTTATAAGGAAGGCTGAGATATATCAGAAGTAACTTATAAAAACAACTAAGAAAGGTTGTGAATTGTATGCACTAACAAACAAGTAAATTGAAAAAACGTGGGATTATAATGTTGTAACCTTGAAATTCTTTTTTGTTTGAGGGGTTCTCTATTTTCCAAACTCCCACCCTATTAACAATGGCCTTCTTATGTTTACATAAGATGGAACTGAGGATAATAATAAGTATATCAATGTGGATGAATGGAGTGAATAATCTATCACACAGAACAAACATAGAATAAGAAGAGCACTCAAGCATCCTAACCAACTAGACTGGACTAGAGCATACTGTAGTGAACAAGTCCTGGAATTGGCCCCCTCTCTCACGCAGAGCAGAGCCGAGCCAACAAAGAATAACAAGAGAAACATGGAATCCCTTCATCACAGCAGTAACCAACAATAGTTTTTTTGGTGGACTCGTTGTCTAGTTTGATTTAGTTTTGGTATGGATACCGATTCACAGTGGATGGTTATGTTTAAGGATGTTTATATGAGGTGTGGCAAGGAACTCACATTGGTGGTTTGGTTCCATTTTGAAAACAAATACATTATAATTTGGTATTTTGAATAGAAAAAAATGCCAATGGGAAGATAATACTCGAGAGATGAAACCCATCCACATACGCTTGTCAAATCAACCACCAATTTTAATAAAGTCCCCAGAGAGGAAGATCTCACAATATGCTTTTGGATGTTAAATGTAGGCAAGAGCCTAGAATCCTAGTTAAATTGAGACTATAATGCAACAGACAACTAAAAACATTGTTTTGAAAACTAAACTAAAATAAAGTCAATTCAAGTGGTGTATTGTATAATCAATCAAACCAACCCAACTGTTGTTGAGTGCAACTAGGATTAACTCTATGGCACTGCAAACAAAGAGTAGCAATGATGCTCTCTCTCTCTCTCTCTCATTGCAGAGCAGAGCGAAAAGAGAGTAATAATTCCCTACCATTTCGATCGAATGCATGATGCAAATTGTTGAATCACATCTTAATCCTTTCTTGGTGAGAAACTCCTCTATTCTCTACTACTAGTCGGTCGATCATTAGATGGAGGAGCAAGGGTGTAATGTGACTACAAACCAACTGGAATCACTGTTGGAATCATGCTTTGTTATTTGAATTTTGGTTTTGTTGTGGAGGCTCACGTTTTGGAAGCATGCTATGTTATTTCACTTGTATTTTTGGTTGTGGATTCCATGCAAACGCGAGCCTCCATGTCAAAACCCCAAAAATTCCAAAAAATTTAAAAATTTAAAAATAGCATATAATCTTATTAAATGCAGACATTAACTGTTTGATTAGTTTATGTTACTATATTTGTAATTGAATGATCTTTTATTATGCTTAACTTATAAGATGAGTTTCTTGTCAGTTACTGATTGTTTTCTGTTTGCAACCACTAGGGGGATTGCCATGACAGACTGGGCTTACTTAGCTTCCGAGCTAATGCAGCTATTTTCTTTCTCTTACAGATATACAGGTAATGTTCGGGTTGCTGCTAATAAATATTTAAAGTATTAGATAACAATTTGCTGTACCAAAATCATTCAGTAAAAGTATAAGCATGCTACCCAGGTTTATCAAGATTTTAAAGGTAAAAATTTTCTTATCATTTTCTTATGATCTTACTGATAAAAGTTGGAAATTACTAGGGAATAAGATAGCTGTTTTTCTTTATAATATCAGAATTAAGTATCCCTATAGAGTACTGAACCATTTGATGAGTTTGCTGCAATGCAAACATAGAAGTAAACTATTTCTTATTTAATACAGTAAATATAATTGGGATACCATATTCAGACCTGGATCTACTCATCCGTTGTTAATGCATCATGCCAAGTTTAAACTCAGAATATTTTTTATTTGTAAATGCAATTGTAAAGGATCTAAAGTTAATAATATCGATCTATATACTTTTCTTACTTCCAATAATTACAAGGTTCACTATCTGATATAGGTATTTTCTTAACATTTAAGGACTTGCATTGATTGGAAAACTGCTTCTATTTCCATGATTGACAAATGAATGAAATCTATAAGCAGCTTTAGAATTAACCCTAAATTATCATGATTAAACTCATTTATAATTTTCCAGACTATACTACCAACAGGAATGGTTATATTAATTTGCATAAACTACCAAACACATATACTCACTTACACAATCTTTGTAAATCTTTGAGCATGAAGGTTAACAAAATCTAGTTGTTACCATAGAAAATCTAAGACAATTAAGAGATTGTTATTATATTAGTAATAACAAGTAAAAAGGGCTAGAGTAACCCTACTCCAAAATTTGTGAATTATATAGCTTGATTTCTACAGGTTAAAGACATATAAAAAGAGTATGACAAGTCTTTTACCTTCAGTGCAAAACTATAGCAATTTGCAATATAGTTGTAGAATTTCAAACAACTATACCTATCATTACTCCAAATAATTTATAGACTCAAAAGAAATGTTATATCTCTTGTCTTCACTTGAGACTAGGTTAGATGGCAACAAAGTGGTAAGTTTAAGAACCATTATAACTTAACCTTATACCCAATATCCTTCTAACCTTTAAAATTGAAATCAAATCCTTTATGCCTAGATACTTCAAGACTTAATCTTGAATAATATTTATAATGCATGGTTTTTTTAATATTTATAAGGCAAAGTTTAGTATATACAATGCAAGGTTTTAAAGTATTGTTCTAACATCGTGGTTGTGCAATGTATATAATACAAAGTTTTAATATTCACAAAGCATATTCTTAAGAGCATTATGCTAACGTTCATGACCAGGGACTATGTGGCAGGTAAAACCATGGTATAGCGACCAAATGGAATATACATGCTATGATTTGTTTGGAAAAACAATCGATGGGGGATCTTTTCGTAAGACATTAGCACTTCGACCCACTCACATGCAAAATATTAAAACGCGACGTGGTCACTCCAGAACCATGCATTGGTGCTATAAGGCCATTTAATCAACCCTAATTTGCCATTTCTCCCTCGCCTTTGGGCTCGGTCGCTCTGCAAACCATCCTGGTTCAATTTTTTCTATTGCACTGGTTGATTGTAGCTTGCATGCTGCTCTAGTCCTTCGTGCTTGTGTACTACACTGTATGGGAGTCAATAGTGTGCTGTTGGCGGCTTTGAGGTTGTTGAAAAACCTAGGGTCTTCCCCTTCAGCACCACTGTCGACTCTGTCACAACGTGGGTGCATCCTTTGATTTGATGTTTTCAAAGCTTCCATCGTGGAAGGTATCCTTTGCTTCTGCCAGCTTGTCCTTCTTGGTGACAAAGGAGGGGCTTATGCTTCCTATGCTCATGGTTATCAGTCTATTTACTGTGGTTGCACTTCCTTCGACTCGCCGGTAAGCTACAGTTTCTTCCTTCGTTTTTCATTTAATGAATAAAGCTTAGCCAATATATAATAAGGTTTTTAACTAACTAGCTGTTCCTTCTTTTTGTAGGTTCGGCCTCCTCCTTATGCAGTGGAAAATGCAAGGTTTCAGCTGATGGTTTTCTTTTTCCGGTAAGCCTAGTCTTAAACCTGGCGTTCCTCCTTGCTGGTTTTCTTGGGCTGTTAGTGGTTGGATTGAGTGACTCGACTCTGAGGTTACCTCAGCTCTGTTCAGACTTTGAAACTGTATGTTAAAAGAGTTCTTAACAGGTTTACCCTGTGTTGTAAATATTCATCTTTCTTTTTGTATTTAAGATTTCTGTAAAAGAATTACTGTGTAAATAGGGCATTGGCTGTAAGCCTTCCTGTAGATGAGGTTATGGCCTCTACCTCCTTTTTCCTTTACTGTACTCTTAAATTGTTTAGGGTTTTCACCCAGAATTTTGCATTATGACTTAATATAAAACCTTCCTGTATCATTGAGCTTGTTTATCGCATGCATTATTAATTTTATGATTTGCACAGGAATGATTTTATAACCAATTATACTGGAAATTTATGATACAACCGTAGGTGTAAACATTGTCTTAATTCTTAGTATTTATTTTACTTGTAAAGAATGGACTTATAGGGTTTAATCCCTAATTTTTACAGTCGAGATTAAGTCAGTTGCTTAATTTGTCATTAAAATGATAACTATGTTGATATTTAAGAGTTAAGTGAGTGATATTAACCTTAATGGTTAAGCTCGATGACTACTGTTCTGTTATTTCTTTGCTTTAAAAATAAAACTGAGTTATTTAACTATTGGTAACCCTTCTTTTAATAAATTGCTGTGAGGGTTATATAACTTGATTTATTTGTTATATAAAAGCTTTTTAAATTATATATATAGGGTTTGTACCCTTATACAAATAACCTAGCTGAGAATACAATTCTCTTACACTGTTCTTGGTCATGATACAAATACTGTAATTTATCTTGTTATATTTTACTGTTGCCTTCTAGTATTGTTTATTTAATTTTGTATTACACAGAGTATAATTATTTTGTACATAAATCCTTATTTGTTTATTCATCAAGTATAAATAAACTAGGTTTATACTTGCAATAATAAATTATTACTTATAGTGTTACTATTATAATGTATGCATTATAGATACATTAATAGTAATACAATAATGATAGTACTTCTTACTAAGGTTTCCTTTGATTATTTTAATATTGTTATTCAATGTTTGTTTAGTTTATTTATTTAGTTAAAAAGCCTGTGTATTTCTACATAATACTAATTTAATATTAAAGTATATTTTCATATACATATCTTTATAAATTCCTGTGTATATGATAGCATTCATTTACCATATTTGAAAATAAAATAACAGTTTTGAAATATGCTTAAGCTTGGTTGAAATAAAAGAGTATACAGTAATTAAATAATTGCATTCTTAACTATAATACAGACTAATACCACTATGATTTATCAGTAAAATCAACCAATGAATGATTAAATCCTACTGTCAGTATTGTTTTTCAACATTAAGGATTAGATTCTTTTAAACTGGAAAATAACTATTATAAGCCTTGAACAGCAAAAATACTTAATCTATCTTTTGTTTAATGCAGCTAGTATTTACAGGAACAAATATACACTACTAGAAAGTAAATTTTTTTTTAAAAACTAAAAAAAAATAACTTATAAATTCCTGAAATACTTGTAGTTACTGAATGTAACTAAATAGGAAACTCGGTTCAGAAGGATACTGCTTCACAATACTGAGGTACTGTGCTGGAGTACGGTATGGTGATCCCAGATGAGGAAAAACATAGTAACTATTAACAGATTTAACTACTGATATTTTGAGATACTAACTTTACTGAACTAACTAACTCCTCAGACATATAAAATAAACATAACATGTGTTCATTCATACTTAGTAAAAATAAAGAAATAAGTGACAGAACCTCTTTAAGCTGTGGACAACAACAACAATGGGAGGTCGTTCCTCCCTACTAACTCCTGGAGAGCGCTCAGACAGCGACTTCTCAGGACCCCCGAGCTTGCTCTGGTCCTCCTGGCTGGAACTAGGTGCAGCAAAGTCAGATACCAGTCTTCAAACTCAGTATTAACTCAGAACTATCAGTCAGTTCTCTCAGCCCAATAGCTGTAAATAATAATCAAGTTACTGCAACAATCCTCCTAAAATAACTTCCTTACTGTATTTCCCTCTTCCTTAATGGATTTTCTGAATAACTTTCACCTGAATGAATTCTCTCTGGAATATCTGAGCAGCCTCAACTCTCTTCATTGAGTACTTTAAAAAGATTGCCTAGGTCTTTGTTGGGTTAACTGTCATTTAATGAGCCACCTGCTCTGATTCCACTTTCTTGGGGAATCATGACCCCAAATATAGGGAAGTTTCCACCTGCAACTTAGGAAGTGTTTGAGGATGCTGCCACTTGTCTTTTGCATTTCCACCTAGTTCCATCCACTAGTTTGACCAGTAACCTCTTTAAACAGCTCTCCCATGTTGTTGTCTCCATAATTTATTTATTAATAATAAAATATTCTGAATTACACTCCATTACTGTTGACTCTACTGAGTCATCAATCCCTACTTAGGATTAAGTTTAACATAATGTCTTAGAAATATAATAAAACAATTTACATAATTTTACAAAATTGGGGTATGTGACATACACACCCCCTTAAAATGTAACATCGTCCTCGATGTTACTTATTCCTCATCCTATGCAACCTCCTGGAACAGATTCGGGTATGCTTCCCGCATATTACTTTCCAGTTCCCAGGTAGCTTCTTCAGGACTAAGGTGCTTCCATTGCACCTTCAGCTGTCCAATTGTGCGGTTCCACAGAGTAATTTCCCTCCTCCCGAGGATACAGTCTAGTTCCACCAGAACTTCCCCTTCTGGTTCTACTTGTACAACGTTCCAATCAATCACATGAGTAGCATCATGAACATACTTTTTCAGAACAGAAATATGAAAAACATTGTGCACTTTTAAGTTAGGTGGTAACGCTAGCTGATATGCAACTTGACCAATTCTAGATAAAATTTCAAATGGACCACAGTAACGTGGCGCTAATTTTGCACAACTCCCTAGTCTTAGGGAGCTCTTCTTTGGTCTTACCTTTATAAACACGTGCTCACCCACCTGGAACTCTTTAGGAGTTCTTTTTAAATTTGCTTGGCTCTTTTGCCGATCCTGGGCAACCTTCAAGTTCTCCTACACTTGTTTTACAATCTGTTCCATTTCTTTTAATAATTCGGGTCCCAACACTAATCTATCTACTGGATTATTCCAGGAGATAGGAGTGTTACATTTACGCCCATACAGAATTTCAAAAGGACTAAACTTTGCTGATGATTGATAGTTGTTATTATATGCAAATTCTGCTAAATGCAAGTAATCCTCCCACTTACCTGGTTGATCCTTGATGTACATTCTTAACAGATCTTCCAACACATGATTAACTCTTTCAGTCTGTCCGTCCGTCTCAGGATGGAAAGAGGTGCTGAAATTCAGTGTTGTGTTTAATCCCTTAAACAAGGATTTCCAGAAATTCCCTGTGAATTTAGGATCCCTGTCTGAAATAATAACCTTCGGTACACCATGTAGCCGAAAAATTTGCTTTAGAAATATGTCAGCTATATTTGCAGCCTAGTAAGTGGTTTTAACAAGAATAAAATGCGCTGCTTTACTTAATTTATCTACTACCACCATAATTGAATCATTCTGATTTTGATTTCTGGGTAATCCAGTAATGAAATCTAAGCTGATTATTTCCCACTTCCAACTAGGAATAGGCAAAGGTTGCAGTAACCCAGCTGGATGTTGATGTCCTGTCTTCACTTGTTGACAGTCCAAACATCTAGCTATATACTTAGCTACTTCAGATTTCATATTAGGCTAGAAATAATCTTTTCTCAACATGGTGACAGTCTTCTGGTAGCCTGGATGCCTTGAGTAAGGGGTTTTATGAACTTCATCCAGAATTAGCAATTTAACCTTAGACACATTAGGTACATACAGTCTGTCCTTAAACAGTAAAAATCCATCTTTATTTAAACTGTAACCCTTTATTAAACTTTCTGTAGGTTCTTCTTTAGCTGTAGCTTGTAAATTTTGATAAATTTCATCCAATTTTATCCCTTCAGTCAGTTGCTCATTTAGATTAGAATTATAAGTACTGATTGCTGTTGTAAAATTCAGCCTTGCATTTCTGCTCAAAGCATCAGGCACCTTATTTTCCTTTCCTTTTATGTGTTGAATTTCAAAAACGTATTCACTTAAGAAGGCTAACCATCTTGCTTGCCTTGCATTTAAGTTAGGCTGATCTAAAAGGTATTTTAGACCCTTATTATCAGTCATTAAAGTAAACTTTCTGCCTATTAAGTGGTGTCACCACATTTTTAAGGCATGAATAACAGCAGCTAATTCTAAATCATAATTGGCATAATTTCTTTCATGAATATTTAGCTTCCTGGACTCATAGGCAATGACATGCCCATCCTAAGTCAGTACTCCGCCTAGACCGTCATTACAAGCATCGGTGCAAACCACGAAATCCTTATTAGGATCCGCTATTCTTAGAATTGGAGCAGTTGTTAATAAAGTTTTTAATTTCTTAAAGCTTTCTTCACATTTTAAGTTCCAATCAAATTTATTTCCTTTCTTTTGCAAGGAAGTGATTGGATTAGCTATTTTTGAAAAGCCCTCAATGAATCTCCAGTAATAACCGGTAATTCCCATGAAGGACCTAACATTTGTTACGTCTTTTGGTACTGGCCAATCTTCGATTGCCCGGATCTTTTCAGGATCAACTAAAATCCCTTCCTTAGTCATCACGTGACCTAAGTACTGGATTTCATCCTTAAAGAAATCACACTTACTGAACTTCGCAAAGAGATGTTGCTCTCGCAGTTCTTGTAAGACTATCTGTAAATGTTCCTTATGTTCCTCTTCATTTTTAGAATAGATTAAGATGTCATTGATGAATACGACAACAAATTTGTCCAAATATTTATGCATTATGTTATTCATTAGACACATAAAGACGACTGGGGAATTAGTAATCCCAAATGGCATTACGACAAATTCGTAATGTCCATACCTTGTTCTGAAAGGTGTCTTGAATATGTCCTCTTCTTTAATTCTTACTTGATGATAGCCTGATCTCAGATCTATCTTAGAGAACACCGTAGCTCCATGTAGCTGATCAAACAGATCATCTATGCACGGCAACAGATATCTGTTTTTAATTGTCATTTTATTTATTTGACGGTAATCTATGCAAAGTCACATAGTTCCGTCCTTCTTTTTAACAAAGATTACTGGTGCTCCCCAAGGGGACACACTAGGTCGAATGTATTTCTTATCTATTAATTCCTTTAATTGTGATTTTAATTCATTAAGCTCTAGAATGTTCATACGATACGGAGCCTTCGAGCTGGGTACAGCACCTGGTACCAGCTCAATTGTGAAATCCAGTTCCCTCCTGGGAGGTAATCCTAGAATTTCCTCCGGAAAAACATCAGTAAATTCGTTTAACACAGGAATATCCTCTATTTTTATTTTATTTATGTCAGACTTATTTGCCTCATCTGTAATAGTTACAGCATAGGCTTTGCACCCTTTTCTGACTGCTCCTTTGAGCTATAAGGCAGAAATCTGCCTGATTACAGTTTTCCTAGGAATACCTTTAACTGTTACAGGCTGTTCATTATTATTCATACACGTAAAGGTTTTATCAAAGCAGTTTAAAACTAACTTATGCTGTTCTAACCAGTCCATACCAATAAGTATGTCATACGAAGCCAAGTGGCAAAACATTTAATTTAACAGTAGTTTTAAAATCATTCATATCTAAAGCACATTCCTTAACATAACAAATTACCTTCCTTTTTGCCCCAGTGGCTAGTTGAACTAACCAAGAGTTATCAAACCTTTCAACAGTCAGATTGCACTTTTCTACTATCTGTAGTGAAATATAACTAAGGCTAGCACCTGGATCTATTAAAATAGTTACAGGGGTTTTGTTAACCATACCTTCTACTTCCACTATGGAATTTTGATAATCAGCTTGGCGGTTCTCCAACGCTGCATTGATTCGGGGCATAGTCGTTGCAAAGTATCCAACAGTCATTTCATCTTGTATTGTATGAATATTGCTATTTGGCTTCTTCCGATTTGGGCAAACTGAAGCATAGTGTGGGCCATTGCACTCCCAACACTTAACAGGCTCCTTCCGTTCGAAATTCTTAGTGAAATTTCCATGATTGTTAGAAGCCTCCTTGCTGCCCTTGAAGTTATTGGAATTATTAGAAGCACCATTTTTGCTTCCCTGGAAGTTCTTACCATTAGAATGGTTTCTGTTCTTGTTATTCCTAAAATTTTTCTGGGGTACAAACTCTTTTTTCTTGAACTCAGGATGATTACTGTTCTTTTTAGCCTTCCAATTAGCTATTCCTTCTTTCTTTTTGTTCTGTTCAAAACAGAAGTTAGCCTTTCACATGGCTTCTTCCAGAGTTTTGGGGTTATCATATTCAATTCTGTCTTTTATATGATATGGCAGGCAGCTAAGAAACCACTATAGTTTAGGTTTCTCATCAACTAAATATGGCACATATCTTAGCAGACTTAAGAACTTATTGTTTAAGTCCTTCATAGTCATAGATCCTAGCTTTAACTCATAAAATTTCTTGACCCTTTCTTCATAGTATTGTTCAGAAAGAAACTTCTTTTTGAAGTACCTTTTAAAGGTACTCCAATTGACCTCTTTTTCTTTGATCCCCTTGACTCTTTTCAAATCTTGCCACAATATATCTACCTTTCCTGAAAGGTTATAGATGGCCATTCTCGCCTTCAGCTAATTTGAATAATTATAAATATGAAAATATTTTCTCATCCCGGATAACCAGGATTCTGCCTCTTCTCCTTTTTCAGTTTCTCCATTGAAAGTTGGGGGTTCTATTTTCTTGAACTCCCCAGAAATCTCTTCATAAGGCCTGTAATTTTTCTTCCTTTTATACAACTCAGCCTCACTAGTGTCACTAGTAGTGTAATAGCTCTATTGTTCCTTACTTCCTTCAGATGATGAACTGCTATCAGGTTTAGCAAGTTTCATCTTTTTGGACCCTTTTTGATGGCTAGCTTCTTCAGATTCAGACCTTCTGTTTCTCCCTTCAGTCTGAAATTTTTCTATCAGAATTTGATTTCACTCCTCTTGAGTCTTCAGAATCCGTTCATTGTCCTTCTTGACTGGTTCTATTTCAGTATTTAAATTCTTTATGGTCTGCATCAGCTCTGAGGAGCGAGCAGTTACTTCCTATATCACAGGTTCTCTAGACATCTGTCTTGTCTCAGTGTTTAGCGATTCCTCCTCAGCATATTCTCCTAGGTTCTCCATACCTGTCTGTTAGATTCAGAAAAAGAAATTTTCTGCCTTTCACATAAAACAAAATACAGGTTAGTATATTATTTTCACTGTTCTGCGGAAACTAATTGGGCCACATCAAGGCCTAGTGTTTGAACCATGCTCTGATATCACATGTCAAAACCCCAAAAATTCCGAAAAATTTAAATTTTTTAAAATAGCATATAATCTTATTAAATGCAGACATTAATTGTTTGATTAGTTTATGTTACTAGATTTGTAATTGAATGATCTTTTATTATGCTTAACTTATAAGATGAGTTTCTTGTCAGTTACTGATTGTTTTCTATTTGCAACCACTAAGGGGATTGCCATGACAGACTGAGCTTACTTAGCTTCCGAGCTAATGCAGCTGTTTTCTTTCTCTTACAGATATACAGGTAATGTTCGAGTTGCTGCTAATAAATATTTAAAGTATTAGATAACAATTTGTTGTACCAAAATCATTCAGTAAAAGTATAAGCATGCTAGCCAGGTTTATCAAGCTTTTAAAGGTAAAACTTTTCTTATCATTTTCTTATGATCTTACTCATAAAAGTTGGAAATTACTAGGGAATAAGATAGCTGTTTTTCTTTATAATATCATAATTAAGTATCCCTATGGAGTACTGAACCATTTGATGAGTTTACTGTAATGCAAACCTAGAAGTAAAATATTTCTTATTTAATACAGTAAATATAATTGGGTTACCATATTCAAACCTGAATCTACTCATCCGCTGTTACTGCATCATGCCAAGTTTAAACTCAGAATATTTTTTATTTGTAAATGCAATTGTAAAGGATCTGGAGTTAATAATATCGATCTATATACTTTTCTTACTTCCAATAATTACAAGGTTCACTATCTGATACAGGTCTTTTCTTAACATTTAAGGACTTGCATTGATTGGAAAACTACTTCTATTTCCATGATTGACAAATTAATGAAATCTATAAGGACCTTTAGAATTAGCCCTAAATTATCATGATTAAACTCATTTATAATTTTCCAGACTATACTACCAACAAGAATGGTTATAGTAATTTGCATAAACTGCCAAACACATATACTCACTTACACAATCTTTGTAAATCTTTGAGCATGAAGGTTAACAAAATCTAGTTGTTACCATAGAAAATCTAAGACAATTAAGAGATTGTTATTATATTAGTAATAACAAGTAAAAAGGGCTAGAGTAACCCTACTCCAAAATTTGTGAATTATATAGCTTGATTTCGACAGGTTGAAGACATATAAAAAGAGTATGACAAGTCTTTTACCTTCAGTGCAAAACTATAGCAATTTGCAATATAGTTGTAGAATTTTAAACAACTATACCTATCATTACTGCAAATAATTTATAGACTCAAAAGAAATGTTATATCTCTTGTCTTCACTTGAGACTAGGTTAGATGGAAACAAAGTGGTAAGTTTAAGAACAATTATAACTTAACCTTATACCCAATATCCTTCTAACCTTTAAAATTGAAATCAAATCCTTTATGCCTAGATACTTCAAGACTTAATCTTGAATAATATTTATAATGCATGGTTTTTTTAATGTTTATAAGGCAAAGTTTAGTATATACAATGCAAGGTTTTAAAGTATTGTTCTAACATCGTGGTTGTGCAATGTATATAATACAAAGTTTTAATATTCACAAAGCATATTCTTAAGATCATTATGCTAACGTTCATGACCAGGGACTATGTGGTAGGTAAAACCATAGTATAGCGACCAAATGGAATATCCATGCTATGATTTGTTCGGAAAAACAATCGATGGTGGATCTTGTCGTAAGACATTAGCACTTCGACCCACTCGCATGCAAAATATTAAAACATGACGTGGTCACTCCAGAGCCATGCATTGGTGCTATAAGGCCGTTGACTCAACCCTAATTTTTCATTTCTCCCTCTCCTTCGGGCTTGGTCACTCTGCAAACCCTCCTAGTTCAATTTTTGCTATTGCACTGGTTGATTGTAGCTTGCATGCTGCTCTAGTCCTTCGTGCTCATCTACTGCACTGTATGGGAGTCAATAGCTTGCTGTTGGCGGCTTTGAGGTTGTTGAAAAACCTAGGGTCTTCCCCTTTGGCACCACTGTCGACTCTGTCACGGCGTGGGTGCATCCTTTGATTTGATGCTGTCAAAGCTTCCATCGTGGAAGGTATCCTTTGCTTCTTCCAGCTCATCCTTCTTGGTGACAAAGGAGGGGTTTATGCTTCTTCTGCTCGTGGTTATCAGTCTATTTACTGTGGTTGCACTTCCTTCGACTCGCCGGTAAGCTATAGTTTCTTCCTTCGTTTTTCATTTCATGAATAAAGCTTAGCCAATATATAATAAGGTTTTTAACTAACTAGCTGTTCCTTCTTTTTGCAGGTTCGGCCTCCTCCTTATGGAGTGGAAAATGCAAGGTTTCGACTGATGGTTTTCTTTTTCCGGTAAGCCTGGTCTTAAACCTAGCGTTCCTCCTTGCTGGTTTTCTTGGGCTGTTAGTGGTTGGATTGAGTGACTCGACTCTGAGGTTACCTCAGCTCTGTTCAGACTTTGAAACTGTATGTTAAAAGAGTTCTTAACAGGTTTACCCTGTGTTGTAAATATTCATCTTTCTTTTTGTATTTAAGATTTCTGTAAAAGAATTACTGTGTAAAAAGGGCACTGGCTGTAAGCCTGCCTGTAGATGAGGTTATGGCCTCTACCTCCTTTTTCCTTTACTGTACTCTTAAATTGTTTAGGGTTTTCACCCAGAGTTTTACATTATGAGTTAATATAAAACCTTCTTGTATCATTGAGCTTGTTTATCGCATGCATTATTAATTTTATGATTTTTAGAGGAATGAGTTTATAACCACTTATATTGGAAATTTATGATACAGCTGTAGGTGTAAACATTGTCTTAATTCTTAGTATTTATTTTACTTGTAAAGACTGGACTTATAGGGTTTAATCCTTAATTTTTACAGTCGAGATTAAGTCAGTTGCTTAATCTGTCATTAAAATTTTAACTGTGTTGATATTTAAGAGTTAAGTGAGTGATATTAACCTTAATGGTTAAGCTCAATGATTACTGTTCTATTATTTCTTTTCTTTAAAAATAAAACTGAGTTATTTAACTATTGGTAACCCTTCTTTTAATAAATTGCTGTGAGGGTTATATAACTTGATTGATTTGTTATATAAAAGATTTTTAAATTATATATATAGGGTTTGTACCCTTATACAAATAACCTAGCTGAGAATACAATTCTCTTACACTGTTCTTGGTCATGATACAAATACTGTAATTTATCTTGTTATATTTTACTGTTGCCTTCTAGTATTGTTTATTTAATTTTGTATTACACAGAGTATAATTATTTTGTACATAAATCCTTATTTGTTTATTCATCAAGTATAAATAAACTATGTTTATACTTGCAATAATAAATTATTACTTATAGTGTTACTATTATAATGTATGCATTATAGATACATTAATAGTAATACAATAATGATAGTTCTTCTTACTAAGGTTTCCTTTGATTATTTTAATATTGTTATTCAATGTTTGTTTAGTTTATTTATTTAGTTAAAAAACCTGTGTATTTCTACATAATACTCATTTAATATTAAAGTATATTTTCATATACATATCTTTATAAATTCCTGTGTATATGATAGCATTCATTTACCATATTTGAAATAAAATAACAGTTTTGAAATATGCTTAAGCTTGGTTGAAATAAAAGAGTATATAACAATTAAATAATTGCATTCTTAACTATAATACAAACTAATACCACTATGATTTATCGGTAAAATCAACCAATGAATGATTAAATCCTACTATCAGTATTGTTTTTCAACATTAAGGATTAGATTCTTTTAAACTGGAAAATAACTATTATAAGCCTTGAAGAGCAGAAATACTTAATCTATCTTTTCTTTAATGCAGCTAGTATTTACAGGAACAAAGATACACTACTAGGAAGTAATTTTTTTTTTAAAAACTAAAAGAAAATAACTTATAAATTCCTGAAATACTTGTAGTTACTGAATGTAACTAAATAGGAAACTCGGTTTAGAAGGATACTGCTTCACAATACCGAGGTACTGTGATGGAGTACGGTCTGGTGATCCCAGATGTGGAAAAACACAGTAACTATTAAAAAATTTAACTACTGATATTCTGAGATACTAACTTTACTGAACTAACTAACTCCTCAGACATATAAAATAAACATAACATGCGTTCATTCATACTCAGTAAACATAAAGAAATAAGTGACGGAACCTGTTTAAGCTGTGGACAACAAAAGCAATGGGAGGCCATTCCTCCCTACCAACTCCTGGATAGCGCTCAGACAGCAACTTCTCAGGACCCCCGAGCTTGCTCTGGTCTCCCTGGCTGGAACTAGGTGCAGCAAAGTCAGATACCAGTCTTCAAACTCAATATTAACTCAGAACTATCAGTCAGTTCTCTCAGCCCAATAGCTGTAAATAATAATCAAGTTACTGCAGCAATCCTCCTAAAATAACTTCCTTACTGTATTTCCCTCTTCCTCAATGGATTTCCTGAATAACATTCACCTGAATGAATTCTCTCTAGAATATCTGAGCAGCCTCAGCTCTCTTCATTGAGTACTTTTAAGAGATTGCCTAGGTCTTTGTTGGGTTAACTGTCATTTAATGAGCCGCCTGCTCTAATTCCACTTTCTTGGGGAATCATGACCCCAAATATAGGGAAGTTGCCACCTGCAACTTAGGAAGTGTTTGAGGATGCTGCCACTTGTCTTTTGCCTTTCCACCTAGTTCCATCCACTAGTTTGAATAGTAACCTATTTTAACAGCTCTCCCATGTTGTTGTCTCCATAATTTATTTATTAATAATAAAATATTCTGAATTACACTCCATTACTGTTGACTCTGCTGAGTCATCAATCCCTACTTAGGATTAAGTTTAACATAATGTCTCAGAAATATAATAAAACAATTTACATAATTTTACAAAATTGGGGTATGTGACACTCCACTACCACAAATTATGATGTGCACTCTCCTCAGTGGGAGATGCTAGGTAGACCCCCCTGCCATAACAAGGCATCCACAAGTCTTGTGGTAAGAAATATTGGTCATTGAGGGCCACTGTAGGACGATTAATGGTGAAATGGATTGCAAATGAAAGCATACAGACCTGAACCAACACAAACCTAGGAGAGTAATTATGATGTTTTCAACAATTACTGGATACTTTGTGATGTTTTCTGAACTACATTCTTCTATAATTACTATTATTGTGCTATCTGGAGGTATGCAAGTGTTAGTACAACCATGATGATTTGGGATTGGAGCTCAAAATAGTACCTAGCCTTTCCAGAACTATAACTTTTTCTACAGACTACGTGAGACATTTTGTGTAGAAAAGTTGACATAGAAATATTTCATTACATATATAGTTTTACATTTATTATAGATGGAACTAGGAAGTTACACTCGATGGAATTTTGGCTTCTAAAAGAGCTATAGATTGAAGCCAAAAATAACATCATCTTGTTGAATTCATATATTTTTACAAAAGAACCCAAATTTGAATTCAACTATTCCACTATAAAGTAGACTTAAAGATCTTGGCCATGATATATGGTATACCTTACCTCTGTCAGAAGTGTAAGAATCATCAGTCCAAACAATTTAAGCTTTGGATTCTCAGAATTGGTCCGAGGGTCAAAAACAAGAGTTTGGCTCCAGGGAGAAAAGATTTTGACCGGCACAACCAAATTCTATGAGATCGGCTTCAGAACTAGTTCAAATGAGGGTAAAAGATAACAGTTCATGATCCTATTGGTGTAACTTTTTTACTGGAAATCTGACACAACCAAATTTAGTGGGACCAGAGACATTGGGAAATTAAAATCCATAGTTTTAGTGTATATCCAAAGGAGATACAACGTGTCAAATTCGGTGCCTCATTATTTCTTTAAGCCAAATATTGATCCCATCTATATTTTTTTCTCCTAGATACTACTTCATTATAAAGGTATAACTGGTACCAGTTTATGATGACTGGTTCTAAGGCTAGAACTAAGGCTTACGATGATGAAGAATATTATACTAATTAATAAAGAGAATTCAAGAGAGAGATTATGATCCTAATTGATATATGTATATGTAGAAATCACAATATTTGTAGTATATTGGATGCCTTATGCTGAGATGTTTCCCTAAAAGTGAGATGGATGATGTATCACTTGAGCAGAGTGATGGATCTATAACTATTCCTCAAAATCAAGTTATTTCTTTAGAAATAATGATGTAGCAGATTTCCTAGGAACATTTTTGTGTTATATGTGCCAAATAGCCTGATTTTGAATATTCCAATAATTATTTTTATGAAAGGATGAAATTGTTGCTATCAGAAAAAGATATGTGCATTCATCAAAAGAGCCAATGCTTAATTTTATGAGGGAAATTGATTGTTATCCTTCCCCTATCTATACTAGTCCAGACTCTGTACACCTTCAACCAACAAGAAAAACTCTCCAATCCCAAAAGGGCATGTATACAACAGGTTCAATCTACATAAATCTAGGACTGCAATTGATAAATCTGTCAGGGTAGACCACGCTACATGATACTCATGAAAATGTAGAAATATTCTCTTCTCATATGTGTCTTTTATAATATACATATCTATTATGGATTTTCTAAAAATGATTGTTTTCGTAATCATGCAAAAAATCCTCAAAGGTCAGCCCATGATATGATGAAGACTAAAGAGAAGAATGCTTATAATATGAACATTCTCCTCTAAAATCATGCCAACATAGAAGGGATCTTGAACATGTAGAACTATCCTTTGATTATTTGGGACTACCAATATCTTTTAGGCACCCAAATTAGATGTCTCAACACTATTGGTTTTAGACAAGGTGATACAGAAATTATTTGACAACATGTTTCTTTGTATTTTGGTATATGCGGATTCTGACTAGTGAATGCCAAATGATGTTGGAGATTGAGATGTAAATTTATTTTCTTTCACATGGATAAATTTTTTTTCAAAGTATGTGACTAGTACTAGTCCCGATTTAAGGCTGAGAATTGGTCTTAGGCTAATTGTACCCTTGATATTTGTTCCTAAACTTGATAATGGTGATGTTCATTGCTGTAAAAAATTCAAGGTCAAGATTGATTATGCAAAGTATTTCCCAGACTATGATACAATATGCCATGAATGTTTCCAGTATTGAAACATTACTACTTACTTCCCCATAGGTTGCCCATAATGTTTCTTTAGTTCTAAATTTAACCCAGAACAACTGATACTTGTCCATAATTGGAGATTTATGTCTCTTTGTTTATGTTGTAGGTTATAGAAGTGCCTAGAATTTTGCTAAGCTCCTTAGAATTTTGATTTAACATAGAGATCCCAAAATTCATCTTTCATGCCTAGGAACCATGTTGCTTCTATAGTTATGTTCAGAAAACTAAGGATTCAACCTAGGTCAGTCCATAAAGGCTTCAAGTAACCACCCATGCACATAGAGGGGTAACAATGTGTAACATGGAGGATTTTGTGCTACATTTGCATATGCATCATGATAATCTTGTTAGCAGCTCCAATAACAAGCTCTATTTGTGTAAAATTGGGAAACAATTCAAGATATGATCCATCAATGATGCCTCTTCTAATAGAAAGAGTGAAGTAATTAACACATTTCCCAATATTTATGTCGGTCTCTCCATCCTATGTGCAATGGTGTAGTGGTACCAATACAATCGCCTTAGAAATATACATCATATCTAGAGAATTGGCTCATGAACAAACTAAATTGTATAAATATTGAATAGTAAGCCACCATGAGTTGTGACATATAACTGCTATTGCAAGAAAATTTTGTTGAACATCACCATGAAGTATAACCACATAAATAACTTAAAATAAACTTACAGGAACAGTAGTAGCACCAACCACAACTTTTCCTCCATTGTAAACTCCTTGAGAACAACCAGAAACATCATTTGGACTAGCATGTGCTAAAGATATCAGAGACACAAACTACATAGGATTTTGTGGACATTGAGTAGATGCTTGGTTTAAAAGTGGATTTGCATTGAGTGTGCTCTGGGATTGGCCAAGAGGAAAGGAGGTCCCAAATTGGAAAAATAAAGGGATTCCAAGTTAGTCAATAATAAAATATACCATGTTGCAACAAAAAATATATCATGCTAGTGATAGTTAAGTTTGATCATACAGTTTGGTAAATTTGTTTTAATTATATGTCAAATTTGGTGAAAAATTCAGCTATTTCTAAGGAATAAGTGTTTCATTGTTGGAAATGCACATCTACCTTTATTTTTGTCTATAATTTGTAGACGTTTAAATGGATGATCAAAACCTATCACCTTGAATCCCTAGCCATGGCTTTCATTTGTGGCTTGTGAGCTTCCAATTATCTGAAAATTTCACAGTTAAAGAAATAGAAAAAAATGTAGTCAATCGTCTAATATACCTTATTTTATTTTATTTGGATGGTTTCGATTGATTTTATACATGATAGCAGGCGAATATCCATGAAGATGTCAATTAAAGGCTCTATTTTTTAGACCCCAACAATGGCGGCTAGGTAGCCTTTTGTGCCCATGAAACTTCTATGTGCTGGAGTTTAAAGTTTTGGTTTTAATGTTCCATCAACTTAAATTCTAAGGATAACGTGCCAACTGGAACAGTCGATTGCAGGGATGAGAATAATTCCTTGAATTGATTATTTGTTGTAGATTTTATGTGTTACTAATATTTAATGTCAACCCTATAAGAAATCCACCATAATTGCAAAGTTGGAATGGTATTTCCCATCTTTTAAAATTTAGACCAACCCATTTGTAGGGACCATCTTTTGGCTCCAATTCAATGTAGTGACCACACTATCTACCAACTTATTTGTGGCAAGCAATGGTTCTTATTTAGTTATGGTGACAATGTATCACCTTGTGGGTTTTTATCTTCCTGGCACGTGTGACTTTTTTTTATCTCTCCTTCACACATGTGGACTACTATGAAGTTAGAATGAGGTTCGAAGGCATATGTGAGGGTTGTTTTCACAAAAGGAAGCCCTTTAGAGGTCAATATAGTGACCCGAATCCCATTACGGTCATTCTAGTCAGGCCCGACCTATTTCAAGGGACAGTGCAACCATATTTAGGCCATTCATAGGTCACCAGAATTCTTCCTAGGGTTACCTTAGTGATCTAGCATCCCAGTCAGGGAATATGTAGCTTACATCATCCCTTGTAGGGATTACACCAAAACTATTAATGTATTAAAAAGCAGACCAAGTTTATCATTGTACACCAGATGCATACTCAACCACAAAGACACTTTTTCTACGAAGTTAGCAACTCACTCAGCCATTCTCAACTCGATAAAAAAATATACAGTACTGTCACCGTCCATTTCTCTTTGGGATGTGTGCCCCAGGGGAAGATATATGAATATGTAAAGGTATGAATTTTTTCTCATCTTCTCATGTACAAACATAGTCATCTCATAATAAGGAATATTTTCAAATGTTGAAATGTATATTAAGAGAAAATATGTCATATTTATAATACATAGATTGAAAAGAGAAGGCACAAGAGACAACATACAAACTTTGAAACTGTATACATGTCGCACATGAGTACATTTTGATATTGAATTAATCTTCATAAAAACTAACTATTTAAGCTAAAAAAATCCATACCTCAATGCCCCCCTACATGCTGATTTTCTTTCCTTGAATTCCTAGTAGATCTGCACAAATCCAATAGAGTTCATAGATTGCAATTAACAAAGTAAATCTTGAAACTTTTACTTAAAAAATATTCTTGAAATTTTATAAATATGATCTTGGTTGACATAATAACTTTCCTATAATCTATATAATTTGTGGAGTTACAGACCTTATATAACATCCAATCAACAGGGGTACCTGAATGATATCACATTTGGTTATCATCCATCATGAGACAATGAAAGTGCATAATATTAGAATTAAATTATTATTAGCACACATTTATATATAAAAGCAAATGAATGCATTGACTTTCCATCAATTCTGCTATGTATGCTTTGTTTTCCTATGTTCTACTCTATTCTTTTTCCAACTCTTTATGTGTAAGTTTAGCCTTCTTTTCCAAATTTTAGTTGTTATCACATAGATGTATAAAAATTTATTGTTATTTTATGAGTTGCTTATTCAGTTTCTAATAGAGATTGTGACATATTACAATCTATCCATTTTCTAACCTTCATTAAATCCCATATGATGAAGTGTTTCTGGTATTCCTCGAGGCTTAATTTTCCATTTCCAACTTGTGAGGATCTAGTTCAGGAAATGACCAGATACATCGAGCAAGTTGGAATTATGGATCGAAATTCCTCATAGAAATATTAGTAGCAACATTGTGGCCATTCACATGATATTAGTCAAGTTTTTAGTTTACCGATCCATCCACCAAGCCCTGCATAAGCTTCCAACTAGTCGTTATGGTAAGCTCTAGATCTGATATTAAGAGAAATAGTTTAAAGTCAAATTATTGTAAGGAGAAATTATATATTATACACAGTAATGTATATTACTCAATTTAGAATATTTAGAATATACCATGCCCATGAATCTATGTAGTTTATCACCTTTCCCATTTTTCTTCAATGTTGCATGTAGTTCTCCAACTGTTTTCTATCTTGAGTTCCCAATTTGTAGGATTCTTCTCACCCCTACAGAAACAAAATAAAAGAAACCAAGGTTTTGGGTGACCGTGCTTTTATTAAATGCATGATTATTGTTTACAAATGAGTCTTACCATTTACACATTGAATTAGAATATAGGACCTCCTACCTTTCTAAGAGTTTCACTCATTTTGGACACCTACATGTTTTCCAAACAAATTCAATGTTATAGAAGTTTAAACCCATCTATGAAAGGCCTGTTGATCAAATATGGTAAAAAAATATTTTACATATCCAGAGGATTTATGCCACCATTAAAGAAGCTATCATATTTCAAATACTCTATCCCCTGAACATTCATCCACAAAATAACCAACCATTTTAGTACTGCAATGATGGAATGCTTCAATAAATATATCAAAGAGACAAGAAAATGTATTGGGAAGAAGTTAGCCATGAAGAAAAAATTCTTCAATCTTGTTCCTGGTGTCCAAGTGAACCTAACATGGTTTTATTGCATGTATTGGATCTAGACAAATATAGAAAACACAAAATCAGCTGAATGGAAAGGTGAAACCAGAAAAATTAAGATTATTGATCTAGGATATTTCCTCCATCTAGATTTTGGATCATTTTCTCCATAGTTTTCCTTTGGCTAGATATTTTCTCCATCTAGACCGTGGATCATTTTCTCCATAATCTACCTTTGGCTTCCGCAATCTCTTTCCCGCTTTCATCCCATGATCAACAAACCAATTTCAAATCCATTTGTTACTTTCTCCACTTCCATGAAATGCGAAGTTGAACCAATCCTCCTGTTATCATCCATATTGTATGGGATTCCATTATTTAAAAGGGTTGAGATTCTCAGAAAGTATTGAAGGTATGGGGATCAACAAGGTCATAAACAACACTCCTGTAGCAGACAACCGTAAAAAAAGAAAGTAAAATTGTATCACTATCCTGAGCAATATGGGCATGTTTTAAGGACATGAGGGGGGACTATCAAACAATAATTCCATCTGTACATTTATACCTTCAAATCATCAATACAAAAGAGCATTCCTAGGTCTGTCATAATGGTGAAAAGCAAGGGTAGTATTTCATGTAAGCAAGTGTATGATGCAAGTAAGAGTAAATACTTATCATATAGAGTTGATTTTGATCATTTCAAGGCACATAAAGTCCTTGGAGTACTTGATCACACAATCAAGAGTAACCCTAGGCACAATCCTTGGTAGTTTTGTGCATAAAAGTGATAGTGAGGAGCCTTATATCAAGTTCTAGGCAATAAATTAGTACCTCTGGGTACCTTTGTCCTCCAAACAGGCTACAACACTCTTTAAAAGTTACAATAGTTCTAACGCTATGGAGGTGATTCTGTGGATAGAATAAGAATCCATTATTTATTTAAGATAGTTATGAGCTAACTTGGGACCAGTTCCACCATTAGAAACTGTGCAAGAAGTTACTCTCAAATCATGGACTTGTAACAAGCTTGCAAGTTGCAACAATCATATGTTACAACAAGGAAACAATTTTCTAGGGACTGCACTTCACATTTTTGAATGTTATGAGACCCATGTCTATGGATATACATTGAGGGGAAGACTGCAGCCCTCACCCTTATCTCATTCGTCCTAGGAAACAGAGAAATCAACCCTAGCAGGCCTGTCTCGAAATTGGAAGGAAGCCACAACATTAGGAAGATATGAAGAAAAACCTTATTCCTATATGTAACGAACATAAAATAATAATTAAATAACTATTATATAATTAATAATAACTATTAAATATCAATATTAATTATTAATATTAATACATATTGATATTAATAATTAATAAATAGTTATTAGTAAACAATTCTAAAATGACGCATCCTTTCATGGATAGTATCCAAAGTGCCTTTACGATTAATATATATATGGCACTCACTTTTTTTTTAACAGAAACTTAAAAATTTTGATTGATTAAAAGTGGTTGTAGCCCAGCCTGGCATACAAAGAGGAATCCAGAAAAAGAGGGCTGATGCCCTCTAAAAGAACAGTCAGCCTTCTTACAAGTGCTTTGAGAAGAGAATCCCAAATTCTTCTGAAGCTATTTCGAGAAAAGGAATGCTTGCAAGAATAGACTCTCACAAATTATGAGCAGAGAAGAATACATAAACAAAACATTAAATAGGCAGAGAGGAAAGCCCCTTAATGAAAGGATCCAATTTCTTCTGAGAGCCCGAGCTGATATTTGAGGCTGCTTCCTTTTCTCTACGTTCTTTATTTGTCTTTCTCCCTCTGGTGAGGGGAGGAGAAGGAGCTGAAAAGTCTTCAGATTTAGAGGTTCCCTCAGACGAAGGGGCCAAGGAGGCCAGCCCTGCCTGAACTGAGGCTGCGTGAACCAAATCCTTGAGGTCTTTCCTAGAACTTGGAGAAGCAGGTTTTGGATCAGCTGCCTCCATGGAGCCAGAGGGACCAGGGATGCCCTGCTTCAGGACAACTGCAACTTTAGGTTCTTGTGCTTCATCTTCCTGGAGAACTTGAAAACTATTTATGTTTTTCGGCAGTGAAGTATCTACAAGAGGATATGGATCTTGAAGAGAAACCTTGTGCTGAGATGCTTGAGGCTCCTTTCGCCGGGGAGGATGGTGTTTATTAGAGACCATCTGGAACTTTGCATATTTGGAAGCTAGGAGATTTGCTAGTTTCTGTGGTTCTGCAAGCTTAGGGAAGATTTTAGCAAAGTGACCATAAACATGACAGAAGTTGCATTTGAAAGGGATCTTCTCATAATCCAGTTCT
Source organism: Pseudotsuga menziesii (assembly GCA_001517045.1). Classification (NCBI taxonomy): domain Eukaryota; kingdom Viridiplantae; phylum Streptophyta; class Pinopsida; order Pinales; family Pinaceae; genus Pseudotsuga; species Pseudotsuga menziesii. The sequence continues at coordinate 397,524 of LPNX011131936.1, read as the reverse complement.
TGAATGTGGCTCCATTCTCCTAAAGTGATCTTTAGGGCCTCCAGGAGTCCTTTCTCTAGATTCACCTCTACGCAGATACAGGCACATCTGTACTGACCCCTTTTTGGTTCTGCAGTATCTAGATAGGAGCCTAACTTATTACCAATGTCAATCAGAGTACTTTTCCCCCAAATATGAAGAGGGAGGTTAGGGAGTCTTATCCAGACTGAAACAGCAGTGATCTCTGCTTCTAGGTTAAACCCTAGAGACCATGTGGCTAAGAACAGACCTTTAGACCCCATGAAGAAAGCACCCGAACGAAATACAAGGTCTCTTTCTTCTTTATTTGAGAACAAGAATACAAAAAACCCCCATCCAGCTGCAAAGAGAGAGACCTGTCCTTGCAGAAGAGGGTTCCAATGTTTTGAGATCCAAATATCAACCGCCTTAGGGCTGGGCCATAACCCTGTGAACTTACCAATGAGGGATTGCTTAGAGAGGATGAGAGATTTCTGGCATGGATCCGAAGGGGAGAGCTCCAGAGAGGGGATCTCGTCCATCTTTTTCACAAACTTGGATGAAGAATGAGAAGCTTCCTGAGGAGTGACAGCTTCAACAAGGGCCTTCAAGGTGGCGAGCTGGGCATGAGAGCCCATTCTTTGAGAGGACTCCACGCTGAAACCACTAGAAACCACGCTAAGGCACGAGGAGCAGCAGCCAACGATCCTGCAAACATGGCTCTGTGAAGAGCAGTAGCCAGCGATCCACGGCTCTGAAAAGTAAGGCGACGGCTAGGGAAACCCTAGCCGCGGATGAGGAACCATTATGCTTCGCGCTCCATAAGAAACAGTTTAATTATATGGCACTCACTTTGTAATCTATCATCTTATCTATTTTATCATCAATTTATATATTCTTATGGATTATTTAATATTCCAAGTGTTTTGGTAATATTATTTGTGTGAGCGAATAATTATTCGCTTCAAGTGGTATCAAAGCCTTGTCTAGCTGATCTGGGCCTTTGGCCTTAATTCTTAGACCTTGTCTAATTTTTGGCTTATAGAATTATTTTAGGGTTTCCCTAAAATATTGGACAATTTCCAAAAGAAAAAGATAAACTTAAAAAAAGATAAAAGAAAAAAAAAGTAAAAAAACAAAAGAAAGGGAAAAAAAAAGTAAAAAAAAAAAGATAAAGTAAAATAAGCACATAGTTTTGCTTTTAAAGTAAAACAAACACATGGTTTTGCTTTCCAGCTTCAACCAAGTTTTACTTTGATTTGAATTATTATAATATATTTATAATAGTTCAATTTTTTGTTTTATTATATAAAATAACAAAATAAATATTTTTATTATATAATAATTAATACAATAATTAATTATTATTTAAAAAAAACTATATATATAGTTTATAAAAACATTAATATAATTATTAATTAATAATCATTATTATAAAAAAAGGGGAAGAAACCAAAAAAAGGAAAAGAAATAGAAAGAAATAATATTATTGAATATTATTTTTGGAAAAAAAGAAAAAAAAGGGGGTTATTTAACCTAATCAATGAAGACTCCCCCCCCCAAAAAAGTCAAAGAAGTCAAGTTAACAAGACCGTCCATCGATGAAGAAAAAAGCCAAAATCAAGGAAGATCAATAATCGACGAAGAGTCAAAACGTCAAAGGAAGACTCATGAAGAAATTGATAGCTATTTATCATTAAAGAAGTTAGAGACCATGGAAGTTGGTCTGCAAGTACAAATAGAGAAATTAGAAGCCAAGCTAAAACATTATCAAAGAGACAATGAAGAGTTACGGGACATAAATACGAAATCGGAAAAGTTGATTAAATTGCATAAGATGCAAAAAGAGCACAAGGAAAAAAAAAATTTCCGACCAAAACAATCATATAGAAAAATTGTCAACCCAAATTAAGAAATTAAAAGGAAAAAATGATTTCAATCAGAGACAAAAAAATCAAGATATAAAGAAAGAAATAATTGACTATGAAGCAGAAATAATATGCTTGAACAAAATCATTAACGACAGAGATGAAGAACTAGCACACATATGATAGAAGGTAGAATATCAAGAATTAGTGTTCGACCAGTATCGACAATAGATAAAGGTTCTTCAACAACAAAACATCGAATCGAAAAAGGGAGACAACCTGGAGATTGCAAAGACTAATAAAACAATATCCAACAATTCTGAAGAAATTTTCAGATTAAGAAATCATAACAAAACCCTGATTATAAAAATAAAAAAATTAAAAAATAGGAGTAAGAAGGAACACTATGGTGACGACTTCGAAGGAAAAATACTGGAAAAGCAAGAAGAAAATCAGTGTCTAAATAATCGTAATCAGGAACTACAGAATCAGATCAAGGAGTTAGAAATTGAAAAAAAATCGCAAGAGGAAAGAATCGAAAAGATTCATAATCATGAACAATCTACTGGAGAACAAAGAAGCACAATCCAGGAAAATACATCCAAAAATCAAATCGAAGAAGTGAAGACAGTCCTTGTCGCAGTCCAAAAGAAAGAAGAACAAACACACCTACATCTTACAGACATCCTAATTATAGTCATCATTTTGACTAATGACAAGGTCAAAATGAATATTCACAAAAGGCTTATGTGGACATGCAAAAATATCAACATACCAAGCAACAATTGAGACGAATTGTGCCACAAAAAGATCTCAGTGCTTCGATAAAAATAGATCTGGGATGGACCACAATAGATACAATTCGACAATTCTACTGGGGAATCCATAATTCGTATCGGCTCATCTCCTCAAATGTTGCAAATACAAAAGGGAAAGAATTCGGAAATTACAGATTAAAATGAATCAGACATTAGTGTCCAATACATCTTTGAGGACAAAGATTCCCTTAAGGGGAAGGCAATGTAACGAACATAAAATAATAATTAAATAACTATTATACAATTAATAATAACTATTAAATATCAATATTAATTATTAATATTAATACATATTGATATTAATAATTAATAATTAATAAATAGTTATTAGTAAACAATTCTAAAATGACGCATCCTTTCATGGATAGTATCCAAAGTGCCTTTATGATTAATATATATATGGCACTCACTTTGTAATCTATCATCTTATCTATTCTATTATCAATTTATATATTATTATGGCTTATTTAATATTCCAAGTCTTTTGGTAAAATTATTTGTGTGAGCGAATAATTATTTGCTTCACTGTAACAACCTCAGCCTCCAACGCACTTGTTCATGCCCTTGTTTCATCATTATATTCATGTCTGGGAGGGACCACAACCTAGGAGAAGATGTTAAAAAAGATGAGATCCATCCTTGCATTATTCTGTATGGTTGGAGATTGAAAAAAAAAAGTAAAAATTCATAAGAAACGTTTGGTAGTGTACAGAAACCCCAATTTCATCACGAAAGGAAAGTATCCTATGGTTTGGGGTTTAAGAGGCCATCAACATACTGGGGTTGAAAGAGAGATGCACAATGTTCAGCAAGCATATATAAGCGAGTTTCAGAGATTGGAATGGTTCATACCTTAGCCAAACAAAGGTTAATCCAAGCAGCCCTTCAATCCTCTTATTGCTCCTCTTGCTCTTCTTGCTCCAAGAGACCTGCAAAACAAGTTATACTTTCCTCAAACCAATATGAAAACATATAAACAAATGATAATCAAATAAACATGTAATAATGATTTGATTAACATCATCATATGATCATAAACAGAGTTTCAATCACACATTGAAAAATTATTTGGGAAGAAGAAGGACATCACATCTTTATTAATCTTGAAAACAAGTACAAGTATACCTTCTCTTCAAGTTCGACACCTCATGAAACCTTGATCTGGTTTTACTGCTTCTCTTCTCCAAGGAACTCAGCCTCCAAGCTTTGCAACACAAGGAGAATGCTTCTAGGGCAAAGGTGTGGGCAAAGAGAGCTCCAAATCCTCTAGCATAACAATGCAAAGATTCAAGTCTCCTCTCATGGACCTCCCTACCTCTATTTATATGATTAAGGAAGAGTTAGGGGTGAAGACAAAGTAGTTACAACTAAAGGAGTTAGTTGCATAACTACCCAAACTACTCGAAATTAAAAATTCGTATTTTTTGACATTTTTAAGAGGCGTACGCAGGTTGCAGAAACAACAGTCCCGTACATGAGAAATACACGTGGGTTGCCAATACAGAAAGTTGTGTATATAAGGAGTACATGACTATTATATATAGAAACTCACGTACATACATGGGTATTATATAGAGCAAGTCGCGTACGTATGCGGGTTTCCCTTAAGGAATGCCGCGTACACACAAAAAACTCATTTAAGGGTGTTTCTAGGAATTTTCAGGCTTTGGTGTCTTCTAGAAAGTTTTATCTAACTGAAATATGTTTCCAATGGTGTAGGGATGAGGTCAAATAGAGTTACAAAACTCAAGATATGGTTCCTCCAAGATAGGTGTTTTTTCAGTGACTTTCATGAAGTTTCATCATGGAAGTGTCGACATGAGACGAAATCATGGGAAAGTGGTCACAGGAAGAGATGTGCCATTTTAAGCTATAAAAAATGCCCCCTAATGTATGAGGTTAGGGGGGAAGATGATAGCTGAAATACATTATAAAGGAAATAGCTGAGTATGGAGAGAGAAGAAAATCCAAGATCAAAAAGCTCGAACAAAGGTACCTGAAAGAGAGATAAATGTCAGAAAAGAATGATCTCTCGGACATAAAATTCCATATAAAAAAAATCGCCATACAAAACAATGCCATAAAGATACAGGTGGATCCAACATATGTATAATTGATGAAACTATCATGGTCGCTCAATATGCAAAAAGGCACCATATCAAATTTAAAGGAGTCATTGCCACAAATGAACAAGGTGGATCCATACTCAACAATTGATCATAGCAACAAAAATAAAAGGTGGATCTATGTCTCAGCAAAATGTCATATAAAATGTAATAAGGTCTTGCGCAACTTCGGCAATAGAAAAATGACGATGATACCATAGGCCCAAGGTCTTCAATCCAAACCGCATGAAAAAGGTATGAATCCTAACCATGTGAATAAAGGAGCTGAAGTCAAACATGGAGGAAACCATTTGATTACTGATCAATAAGGAGAACCGTTAACAAATGTGAGGGAAACCACCATTAATGAAAATGGTCCCCAAGGTACCTAGTACATTCTAACAAGTGTGATTATAAGGACTTGAAGTCGAACACTTGAAGAATCCATCGAGGAGGAGACATTAAGGTATTCCCACTACCCAATAGAGAGGGAAATTGCCATTGATGACTACAATTCCCAAGGTAATGTCATAAAACTCTAAATCTCATTCCTAGAGCAAGATGTGTTGCAGTCGATAGGAAGATATCCGTTGGAAGGAAGGCATTAAGGCATTCATCATCATCCAACACAAGGTAAGTCAAAGACTAATTGGATTTAGAAATTGGTGCTAAATTTCACGATAAGGACCGCCGAAGACATGATGTAATGAACTAATACCAGGGAATGGCTGACACAAAAGGTCAAGGCAACTGCAGAATGGCCGACAAAGGTTTAATCCTTGAATAGTGAGCATGACACAAAAAGTGACTTAGGCAGCTTTTGACACAAAAAGGACCAATGACACAAATCTGCAATGTAGGAGACATTGACAGATTCCCCATATAATTGGAAAATAAACCAACCGGAGGAGTAAGAAACTTTGAATCGGGATAAGGTCAAAATGCTAGGACCCAACTATTGATAGACTCAAAACTAGTGCTTTGTTCAAGGAAACAAGACTTGCTCCCATGATGTAAAAAACATGTGAATGAACTTCCCTTCCCCTCTTTCTTGTAAAGGTTTAATAAGTCCAAGAAAGAAAACTCGGGGCCATCTTCATTTTTGGGAAGCTCGAAGAAAAGATGGAAGAATGCTTGATAAAGCACTGATTCATGGATTTTACGAGCCCAAACTAGTACATGCTCGACAGTGTTTTCATAGTTTAGAGAGTCTGAAAACTCCAAATAAGACTCTAGGGGGGTGCTTTTTCATACAAATTAGTCTCCTGAGGCCAGAAAAGTATAAAACAAACCACAGAAGAACTTTCTAAGATTTCGAAGAAGTAAGGCTAACCGTTTTTGTATTTAGTCAGGAAGGTCTGAAAAAGGTTAAATTACCACCTACCCAACGCTCCTTCAAAAGCAGCATATAGCCTGAGTTTTACGAGTGTGAAGGAAGACAAGATCACTTGGAAATATCCATTTGATTAAGAGAAATGGGTTTGACAACAATAAAATCGATTCTTTGTTCTTTAGGGTTTAACGAGCATGACAAAGACATAAATTACACTCATAATATTTTTCATGTTTTGGTCCAGAGCACGAAAAAGAGAAAACTAAGCTCATATCGGGGGTTCCTTTTCTGTAAGTTTAGTCCCTCAAGTCCGGAAAAGCGATAAACCTATGCCTGAGAATACTCTTCTCAATTCCGAAGGTCCGAGAAAGTGATAACCTACCACCAATGTGGATGTCCATTCACATATTCTTAACGAGCCTGAATGGACAAGTTTACTCGTCAGTTAAGTCTATTTTGAGGAGTCAGACTTGGGCCTAAAGAAACTCAATATCTTTCCCATGAAGTTTTAACGAGTCTGAAAGAGTCAACTCACAGCCTCCTTACTATTTTTAACGATCTTGAAGGAGAGCAGAAAGAATGCTCTAAATGCGAGGAGACGAGTGTCATAGACAAGTGAAACTAGTTCCAATCGCAAGGAACAAACCTATACATAATGCAAGGAAAGCAAGCAAGATAAGGACACTTAGGGAATGTCTCCTCAAGGTATAAGGTGTCAAGTTGCAAAGGAAAAATGATACAAGGCTTAGCAACGATGAGAACAAAGATGAGGGATTATATAATGAGCTAAAAGTATGGAAGCTGGCATCAGGCTCATAAGCACGAGCAGGGCACATACAAATGCAATTACGACTTGAACAACAAGGCGAGGCCAGTAAATAGTTGTGAATCCAACTAAGAATCCTGTCTCTAAGAAACAACAACATTAGAATCATATTCAAAAGAAAAATTCTGATGTAGCTCACTTTGGCAGAAACACATGTGGCTTTGCTATCTTCTACAAAAGATGTAGTCAAGGAAGAATCAATGAAAGAAGACTCTATAGTGCCAAGATCTAAGGGTTTATAATCAATCAGATAAACCTCAAAATGAGAGTAAAAATAAACAAGGGATATAGAGTATGTAGTAACAAACTCAATATCACAAGAGTTGAAAAATTCATAAGAAAAATCAAACTCATCAGGATCACTAACTTGATGTTCGAAGGAAGAGTCAAAAGACTCAACAAGACCAACATAAGAAGAAAAGTCAGGATTACTAGGAAAATCAGGATTATACTTAGTCACAACTGAACCAACATCCAAAATAAGGTCAGACTATATCAAAGACTCTAGAAAGACTTCATCCGAAGGAAGGAGATCATCTGAGATAGGACACATGTCTAAACTTTCAAATGGATCGACAGAGTGGAGAGAAAGCTCCATAGTCTGTATAGGATGACTCACCTATTCAACTGCTCAGACCAAGTCCCGAGAAGGTAAGCACGAAAACAGAGGCTGCTTCTCACTAGCAATTGAAAGCAAAGGACATGAGGCCACATAGCTCACCTGTGGCGAGGTAGTGTCTACAGAAACACTGGGAATCAATAAAGGAAAAAATTGGTCTCTAGTTGGGTCAGGAGACGGATCAACAAAATCCAATTGATCGATAGTGACAATTTATTTTCCATGATTAAAGTACATCACACGAAAAAATGTTGACACCATAGCTTGCATGGCATAGACATAATCACGTCCAAGGAGCATATTGAAGTCCAAGGGGTCTTCTATTACCATGAAGTCAACTAAGATGGTCTTCCCATCCAAATTAACAGGTGTTTGAGTGAGAATTCCCAAGGCTATACAAGTTCTTCTATCAAATGCTAGTAACTGAATAGTAGTCAACACAAGGCTGAGAGATCCCATGCCTTGCTAAGCACGAGCAGACAAAATACTAACTGAGGCTCCTTCATCAACAATACAACAAGCAATCGTGTATGGTTCAACTTTGACCTTTATTTGGAAAGGTGCATCAAAAGGAAGGTGCGGCTCAACTAGGCTATCCCAATCAAAAGAAGTAATCCGAGAGCTTGGTGGGTGTTGATCCAAAGCGAGTTTAGTGCCCCCTTGTTTAGTAAGTTCTGAACTGGTACTGAAGAAAATGTGACTAGTAGACACTTCACTCTCCAAAGGAAGAGTGGGATTGATCGATACTGAATTCGATTCAACCGCTTCATGAAAGTCACTCTCTGAAGGGAGAGTGGGATTGACCAAAGATGACATTGGTTCAATCACATCATGATCACTCTCCAAAATAAGAGTGGGACCGACCAAATCTGAGATTGGTTCGACCACTTGATCAACCAAAGGTTGAGTAGGTTGTTGAGAAACTATAGGTTGTTCAGGAGAAGGAAATTCTTGAGTCTTGGACCACACTCTTCGCACCTTAGCGATAGCAGGGAACTGGTGAGTAAGATGATCTCCCTCACATAGCTTACAAGGAAACTTAAGTTTTCACTTCAACTGACCAATTTTCTCAACGGTGTCAACATGACTAGTAGTGGCTGACTATTTTCTCTCAACATGACCTATAGAGGATGAGAGTTTGCCCCCTGCATGAACACCAGAGTCCGGGTGACTGGGTCCAACCTGACTAAGAGAGGTTGGTTGTTGAAAATATTTAGAATGTTCAAAAATGGGATGACCATGAAACCAAACTCTTCGCACCTCCACGATAGAAGGGAATTTATAAGTAAGGTGGTCTCCCTCACAAAGCTTACAAGGAAACTTGGGCTTGTGTTTTGAATGGTTAGTCTTTTCAATAGTGTCAACATGACTTGTAGTGGCTGACGGATTATCTTCAGCATGAACCACAGAGGATGAGAGACTACCCCCAGCATGACTTGCAGAGGCTGAGAGACTGCCCCCAACATGACTTGTAGAGGCTGAGAGACTGGGTCCAACATGACTTGCAGAGGTTGGACGGGCACCACCAACATGAACAATAGAGGCTGAGTGGTTAGGATCAACATGCTTTGCATCAGTTGAGTGTGTGCCCCCAGCATGAACCACAGAGGTTGGGTGGATGGATACAACATGGCTTGCAAAGGTTGGATGGGGAGGTTCAACTTGAACATCATAGGTTGAACAGGTGCCATCAGCATGAGCTGCAGAGGCTGAGTGACTGGATCCAACATGACCTGGAAAGGTTGGAAGGATCCCACGAGCATGATCAACAGAGGCTGGATGGTGAAGATCAACTTGACTTGCAGAGGTTGAGTGCTTAGATCCAACATGACTTGTAGAGGTTGGATAGGTTCCCCCTTGCTTATGTGTCTTCTTCCTATTCCTCCTTCTTTTACTCCTTTTAGATTGCTAGTTACTAGTATCAGTACCTTCACCACATGAGGTAGAAGGAGAAGAAGAATCAACTACAGGTGAAGGGGAAGCAGTGTTTTGGTGCCCTTGATATAAGGAGCTCATTTGAGAATCATTAGGAGCATTCAGGACAGTTGGAGTGGAAAACAACCACATCGGTATCCCTAGGGTGAATCCAGGTAGATTCAAGGTGGCCATCAAAGGAACACCAACATTCCCCGTGAGAGGAATAGTACAAGGATTTCCCATCATGGGAATCTCTTGGTTGGTGTTCAAATGGGTGTTAGCCATAGTTTCAAACTAGGAGACAAAGTATAAGGTTGAAAGGCAACCAAAATTACAAAGCACACACCTAAAGGCACACTAAGTACAGATAAACCACATAGCACTCACTAAAAATTCCTAAAGTCAAACAGACAAACAGGTATAAGATACGCTTTCCAAAAAAAAGTAGATATATAATTACTTGGCGTCTCTATAGATGTTCTTAGGCACAAGCAGAGGAATCACCCACTGCCCTCCCACACCTTATACCGGGGTTACCTTCCAAGCCCGTTCAAGGTCAACCAGAAATAGCCTTTCGGTGTACCTGTGTACGAACCCTAAATGTCAAAGAGACTAAAGGCTACCTTAACTATATTGACAGTTTGGGGGGACAATCGCAAGCTTGATTCGTACGCATGGGCAGGGTAGCAAAGCCCGAAACCCTGTCTAAGACATAATCCCTAGATGCACAAAAACCTTGGTCTACGCTTTGACAAGGAATTGGAGGGTTATCTCCTTAGTCCAAGCCTCCACGTGGCATCGTGCTTAAATCCCGTTTGAGAGGAGCTTCCCAGATACAATCAACGTAGAAAAGGGTTTACCTAGTGATTGGCCAACTATGTTTGAGATTTAAATACTTGTGGAGAGTTAAAACTCCCTAATCCAGAAGTATAACCTGGGCTAGTTGGTGTATGACCCTATAAAATAAAACTTACTACTAATTTTTAAATTATATCATTTATTTTAAGGGTTGTTTTTAGTTAGAGGGTAAATGGCGTGAAAATTATGTGGTGTTTTGACTCAAAGTTGAAACAAAATGACTAAGCAAAGAGAAATGAAATGCAAAAAGCAAAAAGTATTCTCTTTTCTCTTTCAAATAGAAACTTGAAAGCCACAAAAGAACAAATTTTTTTTTTTATTTTAAACAATGATATGCCATGCAATCTAGACTAAAAAACCTAATCTACATGCATATAAAGCAAACATGTGTTTTTGTCTTTTTCTTTTATAAATGCAAAAGAAAAAATAGCCTACTAACTAATGCAAACAACTAATGTAAGCAAAGCAAATATACAACTACTCTACACCCCAGAAACAAACCCTAGGTTTCCCTAAAGTTGGATATCAACCTCTCTTGAAAGGAAGGCTTACAAAGGTAAACAAGCCAACAACTTTGGAATGAAGAGACTGAGCAATAATATTGACATAAACAAAGGTCAAGAAGTCCCAAGTATCAATCTAAACCTACAAACAGAGGTTGCCCAGTACCTTGTCCAACAAGGTCAAGCTAAAGAAGGAGGTAGGGGGGAAAGCAGGAAAAACAAGTATAGGTTCTTTTTATTTTTCTTTTATAAATGCAAAAGAAAACTACCTACAAACAAAAGTATGCAGATAACAAGAACCAAGCAAAATGAACTCTGCTATACAACCACCAAACAAACTCTAGAATGAACTGAAGTCAATATAAGCCCTACTTGGAAGGAAGGCTTGCATAAGAGACACGTCAACTACTTTGGCATGTTGAAGTTAACCAACAAGGGAAGAAGGAAATGAACACCAACATGCTTCTGAAATCAGACAAAGATCACTAACAGAGGCTGACTAGTAACATAAGCCAAAAATCATGCCAAGCAAAGGAGGTGGGGGAAAGAACTAAGAACAAACCCTAATGCTATAAAAAAGGCTTACCACATAAATAAAGAACAACCAAAAGGGATGACGCTAACTCCCTAGAGTCATGCACCTATAGAGGACACCAAAAGACCTACCAAACAGCCCACAATAGTAGAAAGAACCACAAAAATGAGGAAAAACACTATTTTAGGGGCACACGCGGGTTGTACTACAGACAAGTTGCATGTCATATGCGGGTTGACAATACAACAAGTCACGTATACAAGCACAAATGGGTTGTACCACTGACAAGTCACGTATCATACATGGGTTTACGGTATAGAAAGTCGCGTGTACCAAACCAGACACCCGACTGTTCAGTCTGCAACTCACGTATGGGTGGAAAAAAATCCCCAAAAAGGTCAAAAACTACCTTATGAAGGTAGGGGAGGTGTTCTATCAGACTTATAAAATGTTCCTAAGTGGAAAGAAAAACCTGAAACAATGCAAAAGACTGAAAGAAAGATAGAGAAACCCCAAACAGACAAGGCTCTCCCCTGTGGAGTCGCCAGTTCCGTTGTAAAGGAAAGTATCCTATGGCTAGGGTTTAAGAGGCCATCAACATACTGGGGTTGAAAGAGAGATGCACAATGTTCAGCAAGCATATATAAGCAAGTTTCAGAGATTGGAATGGTTCACACCTTAGCCAAACGAAGGTTGATCCAAGAAACCCTTCAATCCTCTTCTTGCTCCCTTTGCTCCTCTTGCTCCAAGAGACCTGCAAAACAAGTTATACCTTTCTCAAACCAATATGACAACTGTTGGGCTTAGGGTAGACCCAGGTTCTTATGCTTTTATCTTCGCACCAACAAATAGACCCACAGTGTTTGCCCTTTCGGCAACAACCTGCGAACATGTTGCAGTCTCACCCGAAACAGCTATGGGGTACCGCAAAATCAAGTTTCTGTAGGAAAAGAGGGATATTAATGTACCTTTAGCCTTAACAAAGAACAACTATGCAATATAGAGCTATGACATTCACTTAAATAGCTTCGTATTTTAGATATAAAGACAGTTTCTTGCTTAACCCTTAACTGAGAATTCATAGCGAAGTTAATATTTAGCAATTTATCTTACTTTAACATTCATCTACTTATCAAATGCATAAAACATAATAGGAACAAAATAAAAGAACCACCACAACACAAGATATACGTGGGTCACCCCTGGTGTAGGGGCTACATCCACAGAACTGCGTTTTATATTCAACAATTTACAAAACACACAGTTCTGATCTACGCACCGAGCTATAGATATTCTTAATCACCCAAAACTGCACACTTAGCTGTAGAACTTTTCTTACAAAACCCTCTGTGCACTCAGCTACAAAGGTCATCCACGCACTCAGCTAGGACTTCGCCTTAACCCAAAAATAGACCTTAGCTTCTTCGCATCAAATTATCATCATAACAAAAAACTTCTTTGACTCCTTTACATAAGTGTCTATTTATACAAGTGCACTGTTACAATACCATGGGCTTAAACCATGTGCCATTTACAAAAAGAGGGGCTTCGACCCAACCCCGAAGCCCCTAAGACTATTTTGGACTGCAACTCCGCTTACAAGATTTGCACCAAAATCGTGGAGTTGCCAAAATTAAGGACCTTTAAGGTTCGAACCCCAATAGGGCCCTAAGACTCACCAGTGTCCTATCTCAGGACACTCTGCTGCTTTTCTGGTGGAAGAATCTTGTTGGCGAAGATAGTAAATTGCTTGTTGAGGCTGCGCATGATATCTTCGGTTGCTTGCTCCTTCTCCACTATCTCCTTTTGTACTTTGTCAAGCTATATATCTGTCTGCATCTCTATAAGCATCATCTTTAATCCTCCTTCCGTCTATTCTTTCTTATATGCCTGTCATCATCGTCATCCCTTCTGCTACTTCTACCACTGCCATGGCTTGCTCTATCCTTCATCCTTTCATCCTTAGCAGAATGCCTGTGTTCCCTATGACCATCTCTCATTCTGCTATCTTTCTTCTCAAAATATCTTTCAGTTTCATCTTTCTCTTTGTAATATTTATGATGTTCATGGGAATCATTGGGCCTTCTAAATCTATCAGCGACCCCATCCCTTGAACTACCTTCCTTCTTACCAACTGCACACCCTGTGGCAGCGAAGGGGTGCATAACGTGAACTTGGCTATCCGTCGAGGTGGCTGAACTCTTGGTTGAACAAGCGGAAGATATGGTGGATGCTGCGATGCAACATTCTCATCCTCACTGAAGTCTTCAAAACCTTCAGGTGGGAGCTTTGCTGAACCAGGAGGATTCATCTCGGGATCCTCTGGTGTCTTTCCTGATGGCTTCTACCTTTCTTCATTCTGCTTAGAGAAAAATTTTGCCTTAAATTTCTTTCTAGTTGATCGTGTCTGCATTGGTTGATTTAGCACTATGGGAGTCTCTTCGCAAGGTGCTGATGCAGGTGGGTTTCTCATAAGGTTTTGCAGACCCCTCTGTCTGAATTCTCTCAACAATTCCTGAACTTCGCGATTAGCTGAGATGGACTCAACTCAAGAAAATGTGTAATGCAAAATTTGTAGGCCTGGGTGTCTTCTTATAGAATCCAACGACCAAATATGCCATAATTGTGCATTAAAGACACCAAATCTGACCGAACGATGGTAAGTCTTGTCCAAACGGCGCTAGATTTCCCAAAATCTCATCATTACAGGAAGTTAATGCAGTTAACGTACCAACGTTGCCAAATCCGATTTTTTTCAACGGTCGCATTTTAAGCTTCGACACACCTTTCTTCTTCAGCACAACCACTTAACTTCAGCTTCACCACAATAAGGACCTTCGACACAATATTGACCTTCGACCCATCCTAACACAAGCTTCAACAGAACTTCGAGCTTTGACCCACGACAGAATTTCTTTGACAGCCTTCGACACTTCGTAAATTTTTCAACAATCTGATGAAGCTCTCTGAGAACAACTTCATTATAGTATAGTACACAATTTCAACTATTATTGGTACTTAGACTCTCCTTCTTGCCATTACTTCTAATCAAGGGGTATAGGCTTGTCCCTGTACTTCTTTAATCTACTTCCATTCACCATGGAGGGAAAAATTTCTCCATTCAATTTAGCTAACTTAACTGCACCACCATCGGTAACTTTTTGAACAAATTATGGTCATTTCCAATGTGTCTTGAACTTACCTGGGGGCTTCATGAATTTACTGTCGTACAAGAGCACAAGATCACCATTCTAGAAATGCTTGTTCTTAATGTGTCTATCATGCCATACTTTTTCTCTAGCTTTTTGTACTTGCTGCTGGAACCCTGTAATGAATCTGTCTTCTTCTAGTTCTAGTATCTTCGCTATCCTTTCATTCAACATAGTTGGATCATCCATCTCTGAGAAGGAAGATATTCCGAGGCTAGGAACAATGTACTCCATGGGCATAACTGCTTCTGGTCCATATAACAGCCTAAAAGGTGTATAGCCTGTCAACTTCTTGCAAGTAGTTCTATAAGTCCATAATACTGCTGGAATTCTAAGATCCCAATAATTTATGTTAACATTGCAAACCTTCGTTAGAGCATGCTCAAGAATCTTGTTAAAGGCTTCAACAGTTCCATTTGCTTGAGGATGGTAGGTATTACTCTTCTGATGATATACTTGAAATTCTTCGGTCAATGCTTCAATAGTCTTATTCAGAAAATGTGATCCTTGATCACTCATAAGAATTCTAGGACACCCAAACCTCGACAATATATTATCAAATATGAACTTCGTAGCTGTAGCAGCTCTACAGTCCTTGCCTAGTTGAGCTTCGGCCCAATGAGTAAGGTAATCAGTTGCTGTAATAATGTATCTTGCTCCAGATTTCTTTGCAGGGGGATTGATTGGTCCAACAAAATCAATAGCCCACTTGTCAAATGCTTGTAAATTTACCTGTGGAACCAGAGGCATCTCATCCCTCCTAGATGGTTTGCCTATCCTCTAACATATATCACAGCTATGGCAATACTCTCTTGCATCCTTATGAATCGTAGGCCATGAAAATCCAGCTGTCAGAATCTTCTGTGCTGTAGCTTTTCCTGCATAATGACCTCCTGCTGCTCCAGAATGTGCCTCAGCCAAAATCAATGGCTTTTCATGCTCCAGGACACATCTGCGCATTATTTCATCTAGTCCCATCTTATATAGATGTCCTACTATCAAGGTAAAGTCAGCTGCTCTAACCACCAGTTGTTGCTTCTGCTGTGTTGTCATCTCAGAGGGTGCAAAACCTGTAGACAAGTACTGAAAAATATCATGAAAATAGTCATCAACCATCTGGATGGAAAACAACTGGGCATCAGGAAGACCTTCGTCCAAACTAGTGGGTTCTTCTCCTGACTCGAGCCTCAACAAGTGGTTAGGCCCCAGGTTAAGTCTTCTAGGCTTAACTATGATCTCAAAGTCATACTCTTGAAACAAAATCAGCCATCTACATATCCTTCCACCTAACACAGGCTTGTTAACCAAATACTTCAAAGAAGAATGGTCAGTGAACAACTTAAAATGAGATCCTAACAAATAATGTCGAAACTTCTGCAAGGAATAAACCATAGCTAGACCTTCTCGTTTAGTCATAGTATAATTCTTTTCTGCTGTGGACAATTTTCTACTTGCAAAAGCAATAGGGTGATCAATATTACCTTCACCTGACTGAGCCAATACTACACCTAAAGCAATGGAATATGCATCGACATGAACATGAAACTCCTTATTCCAGTCAGGGAATACTAAGATAGGGGTAGTTACCATCTTTTCTTTCAAAATGTCCAAGCTTTCCTGACATTCAGGTGTTCACTCAAACTTAATATCTTTCTTCAATTTATTTTCCATAGGGTCTGTAATCTGAGCATATCCTTTAATGAATTTCCTGTAATATCCAGTATGACCAAGCGTAGTGCGAAGTTGCTTAACAGAATTCGGAGGTGGTAAGTTCACAATAATGGCTATCTTCGCAGGATCCACCATCAATCCTTGCTTGCATATAATGTGACCTAGCAGAATTCCAAAAGGTGCACAAAAGATACACTTCTTCAGGTTCAATGAAATCTGATGCTATCTACACTTGTCCAACATAAGCCTTAAACTAGCTATATGATCCTTCAATAAACCAAATATAGTCCAATCATCAAAGTAAACTTCCAAGAACTTATGAATAAATTCCTTAAATGCAGATATGACTACTCTGGAGAACATAGCAGGCGCATTCTTCAGTCCAAAGGGCATAACAATATACTGAAAAGATCCCATTTCTGTGGCGAAGGTTGTTTTATGTCGATCCTCTGGAGCAATTCTGATCTGATGGTAACGTGAAAATCCATCAGTGAAAGAATACACTTCTTGACCTACGACATTGTCTAAAACTTCATCTGTAAAGGGAGTAGGAAAAGGATAATGTAAACAGGCATCATTCAGCTTCCTCAGGTCAACACAAATTATGATTTCTCCCTTGGTCTTCTTTTCTTGTACCACCATAGGGCTGACCCATTTGGACTCTTCGACAGGCTCAATGATTCATGCAGTGAGCATCTTATCTAGCTCCATCCTGACTTTTTCTTTATATTTAGGGTTCAACCTATAAGGGCGCTGCTTCACTAGCGTTACATCAGCTTTCAAAGGGATTTTTATCACTCCTATATCACCAAGGACACCTTTCATTTCTGAGAACTTCATCGGAAATAAGTCCTGATACTCATGGAGGAGTTCAGTCACTTTGCTCACCATTTCTTCGTCCCAATAATCTCCAATGGTAGCGTACTTAGGCATTTCTGATCCAATGTTTACTTTCCTTGTTTTCAAGGGATGAGTTACTTCAGGTGATTCGACTGCTGGTCCATGTACTTCGCAATGTCCTTTCGACTCACGAATATTAATGTTGTGAGGGTCATCATCTTCATCAATGGCGAGGTTATAGCATTCTACTGCATTAGCTTCTTGTTCCTTTCAATCAGGTTGGTGCTCGGCTATTTCTTTATCATCAAACACCTTAGTATGGATCAGCCTAATAGCTACGTCCAAAGCAGGGAAAACCTCATTAATATAAAATGTGAGCACAAAACTATCAGTAAGGCTAACCCAACTTACAGTACCATGGTGAAACTGCACCTCTGCATACCAGTTCTTTGCTACAGGTTCCATAGTGTGTACAAACCTATGTACCCATTTTTCATAAGGTACATGCTTCCATGCTTCATAACACTGCTCCAAATGTTCTCGAGGGCTAGTCTTACCATTAAATCTGCTTTGTACATCCTAAGGTTGATCCATGAATCTCAGGTGAAGAAACGTTTGACAAGCTCCCCAATTATGAATATACTTTTTATGACCATTCCACCATCTGGTAGCTGTGGCTCTAAATACTGAATCTAGGGTCTCCATTTTCTGTGAATCTGGTACTTTATCTGGGAATTGTACAATAAAATATTCTGGGTCTATCAAGCCATCAAAAGTAGGTAAGACTCTTATCTGTGAGCCAACCCATCTGATAGACTTGGCAATTCTTGCACATCGATGTCCATGTAGCTCATAAAGTCTATTCTGCCAATTCTCTAAGCCTTCATCTGAATCAGTCATGCAATAACTATCACACTGCCAATCCATAATGCCTTCAGCGGTAGGGTTAACATAGTATTCTTGTTTAGCTGTGATGTTGTAGATATGATCCAAAACATCCTAATTTTCATCTCTGACTAGCTCTGTATACCTTTCTCCTTGAGAAGGTTCCAACGGTACTATGATTCTCAATCCTTTTCCTTCAAAAGTCATCTGTCTATTATTAAGGTTGATTACTGCATAATTGTCTATTGCCCATTCAATTCCTAGCAAGGCTAGATAGGGGTTGCTATCATCAATTATTTCAATGACTTCAAAATCTACTAAGGTACTGACTCCATCAATATCCAATGGTACACCAGGGAATCTTCCCAAGGGCACAATCTTCTACTGATTGGCTAATCTAACCTATATAGGGGACCATTCAAGTGTAGGTTTTCCCATTTGTTCCCATGTCTACTTAGTTAGGACATTCACTTCTGATCCCAGGTCTAAAATGATATCAGTCATGTCATAATCTCCTATCTGAGCATGCAATCTCATTTCTCTTCTAGTTTTTTCCTCTATCAGAGCTTCGATGAGGTTCGCAAGATGCAATAAATTTTTGTAACTCATTCAAAGCATTCTAATTTCTTAATAGCTTCATACAACTTTGTAAAAATGATGACAGTGTACTTACTTGATGCGGCGAAGCTTCTTGGAACTGCTGGTGATGCCATTGCTTAGTTGCTACTAATGTTCTTGAATCAGCAAAGTATTTTTTAGCTTCGATAAATGTTCCTTTTTCTCTTCCAACATCGAAGGCTGGAATTTTCTTTGGGATCTTACAGACCCAAGCCTCATCAGGTTGTTTCCCCTTATTTTGCACCTGCGTCATAGCTCCACTCCTTGTAACAACGTTAAGGGATGGGATAGGTCTTTTCTATACAACAATCATCTGAACATTCTGAGTAGGAGTGCCATTTCTTTCTTGTATCTTGGCTATCAACTGTGGGGATTGCTCAATCACATGATCGACTGCGCTGCAATATCGACATGTCGTAGTTGGGTTCTAACAGTCTCTAGGTGCATGTCCTGCCTGATTACAGTTATAGCAAATAACCTGGCCTCGACCTCTTCCAGGCATACCACCACAACCATGACCTCTAAAATTACCTCGACCACCACGGTAACCATATCCATCATTGCCTTGTGCATCGAGTTGTACCCTATAAGCATCATAGGTTCGCTCTCTCATGAGGTCAAAGCTGTGACATTCATCTTCGTTGTGTCCAAATGACTTATAGAACTTGCAGTAGGGATTCTTAGGTACTTGAACATATCTTTGCAACAGATAGCAATATTCAGGTCGATGCTGGCCAGTTGTTCTACAGTTCTCACAATATAGGATGTTAGGGTTAAACGGGTTCGGCGCACTAGTATTCAAATAATTTCTTAATGCAGGACATTGTTCTTTGTCATGACCTTCTGTATTACATCGTGTACACCAAACCTCTTCTCAAATAGATTTCCCTTTTTTCATGTCGTGAAGATCCAAAGCCATCTCTGCTAACTGTGCTTGTATTTGGGCTATTCCAGAATTATCTCCAACAGGAGTTGTTTCAAGTTTCATAGCAATTTCCAATGCCTCTTGCTGATCATCAACCTTCTGTTGCATAGTGGAGTCCTGATATGAGGCAATAGTGTTGCAATGAACCATTCTTTATGTTGTTCTGGTCCAATAGTGAAACTAACTTGATCCAACAGAACCTTGAACCTCTGATCAAAGTACCAAACTGATTCAACTCGCTTCTGCTGAATTTCTTTCAGTTCAGTTATACACTGTGACTCCAATTTAGGCTTTTTGAATTATTTGATCATTTCTTTTTTAATATCAACCAAGGCATAGTTCTGAGTACTGGAAAACTTCATAAACCAGGTCAAAGATCGGTCCCTGAAAGAAGTGACCAGCTGTGCTCTTCTTGTATTTTGATCCATAAAATTCTTAGCAGTCCAGACAGCTTCGCATAAGAACCAAAACTGCTCTGGATCCTCTGATCCAGTTCCTTTAAAGACAGGGAGCTTGATATCATCATTCACATGGGCCATATTGGATCAAGAGGGGGGGGGGAGGGGGAGGGGGGAGACTGGTAACAGGAGGTAGGCAACTTGCTGAGGTAGACTGACCTGCGGCAGGACTACTCGGGCTAGGGTTACTTTCAGACTACGACAGGTTCTCAGGGATAATAGATCTGTGTTGTGGAGTTATAGGAGGGTTTCTAACAAAAGGGTATCTTTAGATTCAGGTTCTTCTGGAATTAATGAATTATAATTGGTATTCTAGCTGTGGATATAGGATTCAAGAGTTCTCTTGTATCTTTTACCGCTATGAAGCAAACCACTTTGCTCGTCGAAGTCAATTTTGCTTCCAAACATAGGTTAGTAGAAATAAATCTAGAAATCTGATTGGATAAGCAATATGCCTTTCTCGTCCAAGAGCATTTTAATTTTCAGACTTAATGAATTCAGGTACTTACCCCTTGGTCCTTTGAAAAATTGTCTTTCTGCTTCATTGAAAGAATTATGTGTGTCGATGGCGAACTCCATCACAAATGTGTCAAGGGTTCGCGTTATCCAGAAGTCAACAGCTCTTGATACCGCATTGTTCACACTTTTCAACAGCTTAATTCTTTCTGGAGTCCAAGCAGGAGACTGATCTTCTTTGAAGTTGGTCTTTCTTTCTGTTAACCTGGATAACCACTAGTGCAATTCTATGTGGATACTAGCAAAGAAAATTTCATAAATATCAGAAAAAAACGTACCTTTGCAAGAAGTCATATGAGCTACGACGAGGATCCTTATTTTCTTGTTCAGCAAATTTCAGATAAGTATCTTCAATCCAATCACTGATTTCTTTTACTGAGGGCCTCCAAAACATATCCCTCCAGGTACGATGTAGATCCCTCTTGAAGCAGATATTGGTTCAACCGGCAACGGAACCAATTTGTTGGGCTTAGGGAAGACCCGGGTTCTTATGCTTTTATCTTCGCACCAACAAATAGACCCACAGTGTTGGCCCTTTCAGCAACAACCTGTGAACAGGTTGCAGTCTCACTCGAAACAACTATGGGGTGCCACAAAATCAGGTTTTTGCAGGCAAAGAGGGATATTATTGTACCTTTAGCCTTAACAAAGAACAACTATGCAATATAGAGCTTCAACATTCACTTAAATAGCTTCGCAGTTTAGATATAAAGATAGTTTCTTGCTTAACCCTTAACTGGTAATTCACAGCGAAGTTAATATTTACCAATTTATCTTACTTTAACATTCATCTACTTATCAAATCCATAAAACATAATAGGAACAAAATAAAAGAACCACCACAACACAAGATATATGTGGTTCACCCCCAGTGTAGGGGCTACGTCCATAGAATTGCTTTTATATTCAACACTTTACAAACACAGTTCTAATCTGCGCACTTAGTTGCAGATCTTCTTAATCACCCAAAACTACGCACTTAGCTGCAGAACCTTTCTTACAAAACCCTCTACACACTCAGCTGCAGAGGTTGTCCACACACTCAGCTGGGACTTAACCTTAAACCCAAAACTAAACCTTAGCTTCTTCGCATCACATCATCATCATCATCATAACAAAAAATTCTCTTAGTCCTTTACATAAGTGCCTATTTATACAAGTGCACTGTTACAATACCATGGGCTTAAACCATGGGGCATTTATAAAGAGAGGGGCTTCGAGCCAACCCCGAAGCCCCTAAGACTATTTTGGACCGCAACTCCGCTTACAAGCTTTGCACCGAAACTGCAGATTTGTCAAAATTAAGGACTTTTAAGGTCCGAACCCCAACAACAACATATAAACAAATGATAATCAAATAAACATGAAATAATGATCTGATTAACATCATCATATGATCATAAATAGAGTTTCAATCACACATTAGACAATTATTTGGGAAGAAGAAGGACATCCCATCTTTATTAATATTGAAAACAAGTACAAGTATACCTTCTCTTCAAGTTCGACACCTCATGAAACCTTGATCTGGTTCTGTTGCTTCTCTTCTCCAAGGAACTTAGCCTCCAAGCTCTGCAACACAAGGAGAATGCTTCGAGGGCAAAGGTGTGGGTAAAGAGAGCTCCAAATCCTACCGCACAACAATGCAAAGATTCAAGTCTCCTTTCATGGAACTCCCTACCTCTATTTATATGCTTAAGGAAGAGTTAGGGGTGAATACAATGTAGTTACAACTGAAGGAGTCAGTTGCATAACTACCCAAACTACCCAAAATTCAAAATTCGTATTGTTTGAAATTTTTAAGAGGCGTACGCGGGTTGCAGAAACAACAGTCGCATACACGAGAAATACACGCGGGTTGCCAATACATAATTTCATGTATATAAGGTGTACGTGAATATTATAGATAGAAAATCCTATATGTATGCGGGTATTATATAGAGCAAGTCACGTACGTACACGGGTTTTCCTTAAGGAAAGTTGTGTACACACAAAAAATTCATTTTAATGGTATTTCTAGGCATTTTCAGACTTTGGTGTCTTCTAGAAAGTTTTAGCTAACTAAAATATATTTCCAATGGTGCAGAGATGAGATCAAATGGAATTACAAAACTCAAGATATGGGTCCTCCAAGATAGGTGTTTTTTCAGTGACTTTAGTGAAGTGTCGACATGCGACGAAATCATGCGAAAGTGGTCATAGGAAGAGATGTGTCATTTTAAGCTATAACAATGATAGACCTGTAGCATCATATCCAACAATGAGGGAAGTTTTAATTAAATTTATAACAACATTATAAGATTGTTTCAAGAAGGACTGCATCCATCAAATGTTATGAGCATTTTAATTAATTAAGGGCAATTTATAATCATTTTCAACAAATAATGTAATACTAGATTTACAGTTACCTAGAGTCGTTGTAGTGTGTTTGATATGGACGTCAACCCTAATATTACCATTGTGATCATATAGAAAATGAATTTGAAATTTTTGATAGATCGTAGCTATATCGGTATTGAGAAGACTCTCGGTCCTAAGAGCCCATTTCCCCTTCGCATCTCTCAAACCCATTATGAAGAAGCAACAACCTTGGAGCAAAGGTGGTAGAACATTTTAGATGGGATGATTAGGCATTGATTGCATCTCATATTTTTGCCTTAGAACTATTATTATAATTGAAATAATACATGCTGGTATTGAGAAGACTCTTGATCATTAAAAGATCTTGTTTCCCCTTCACATCTATCAAACCCATTGTGGAGAATCCGCAGCCTTGGAGTAGGATGGTGTAACATTTTAGGTGGCCTGATTAAGCAGGGAACACATCTCACATTTGTGCCTCAGAACTACTATTACCATTGAAATAATACATGTCGACGATTTGGAGAGCTACCTTCGAAACTGTGGATGATTGTGGAGGGAGTAAGCTCCTTGGTTTCGATTCTCGTGAATGGATTTTTTGTCACAACGAGAATTTTATTGGAGGTAAACTTCAAATTGTTGACTCTGTTTCTTTTATTACACAAAGCTCAATTACATACATTGAATGTATAATACATTTAAGTTAAAAGCATAAGCTCAATGATCATACATTATGGCTTACGCTTATAGCTCCTTACTCCCTCTCAAATGGTTCCTATTACTCATCTGATCTCTTAAAAGAAAGAATAAAATACCAACTGTGTCATACCTTGAATAAAAATGAAATGATAAAGGCCCAAAGTTAAAATGAAATGATAAAGGCCAAAAATTATGGGTCTTTATTCATCATTGGGGCTTAAGAAAGTATTGTGACATGTTTATTGATATTGAAAATTTTGTATAAACAATAATCAAAGTTTTGCAACTCTGCAACTGCATTTTGTCTTTTATTATATAAGTGTTTTTTTATATTGATACATAAAGGATGCCCAAATCTAACTAGATATAACTATACTTATCAACTTAAAATACCCATCAAATTACAATATTTATTCTCAAAACAATAAAATTATATTAATAAATAATAAATCTTCCTTTAGATGGCCTTTTAAAATAAAGGAATGAATATAACAAAACCAAACAAAATTGTGCATAATTTTGATTTTAAATTTAAAAAAAAATTATAATAAAAATTTATAATAACTCATTATAAATATGAACATTTATTGCAATAATTTCAAAGCAAAATAAAATGTTATTATATGAACTTTGGTGGTATCTCACATAAACTTCACTAACATTAATTCAAAAAGAAACCTAAAACTTTAATTAAATTTAAAAAGAAACGTTACACGTGTATTTGTGTCCCATTTCCATGTTTATTTTTCCACACTTGAAACAAGTGTATTGTTGTCCCATTTCCATGTTTCTTTTTTCACACTTGATAATATAATATTCTCGTATTAAAACTTAACATTTAAAAGAATTTTGGAAATAAATATAAATTAAGTAGGGATTATTGGAGAAGTCTTAAAACTTGATCTTTAAAAAAATTGGTAATAAATATGAATTAAATAAGTATGTTTATATTGTATCTTCCAATGAGAGGTGATGACAAAGTGAACCCTCTAAGATGACTTGTTTAGCAAACCAATGGACCAGATTCCAACATTCCAGGGAGAAAACCTCCAAAGATATGTGACATCTTCTTTCTATTTAGAATTAGAAAAACTCAGGATTTAAATGTAATTCAATTTATATTAAGCACCCACAATGTTACGACAAAAAATTAATTATTGAAAGCTACGATAATTTCCTTGATATTCTTTAAAGCCTTGAAAGCATTTACGCCTAAAAAATGAGAAACATAACACCGATCATTGAGTGGAACTTCAAGGATCAATGAACCTTCTTGGGAACTAATATATTTTGGTACAGTGATTGTATTTATGTAAAACCAACACTACTAGATGCAACATGACCATGAAATTTCATAACTGTTGTCATAATTGTTGGGCTGCCCCCAAAAGTCCAAATTCTAATGACATTTGGGGGTGTCTTTAAAAAAACCACCCCAAAAAGTCCAATTCCCATGACTTTTTTTTTGGGTGAGGGGGGGTGGGGCGGGGGGGGTAAATCCGCCATGAGAAGGACCTTTAGAGGGGGGATTTCAACCCCCCCGCCTCCCCCAAAATAAAAAATTCCTGAGAACTGGAATTTTTCGAGGGGAGGTTTAAAACCTGCCCCAAAAAGTCCAATTCTCAAGACTTTTGAGGAGGGGTTTTAAGAACCGCCCCCAAAGACCTAATTTTTTTTTGAGGCGGAGTTTAGCAAAATCGCCTCAAGCCAAAACTACCCCTAAAAGCGTATTTTTTGCAATGATCCACTTCTTCAAAGTAACACTATGAGTATTATTGAAATGCTTGTTGCTTCATTCCATTTTAAACCAAGACCAAAATGTCCTCAAGAGTACAAAGAAAGTTAGTTTTTATGTTAATATTGATATCCAGTTCTTGTGCCTTGGATATTCTTGGTAAAAATGAGGGTATGGATGGGGGGTTGTCCAAAACAACTTTGTAGGGAGACATTTTGGTAGCACCATGATAGGTGGTATTGTACTACCTTTCTGCAAGGGGGGTGTAGTGGGGGGGGGGGGGGGGGGGGGGGGGGAACTATTAAGCCCAATGGCCATATCAGTCCATGTAAAACCCAATTGTTAACAATATTTTTATGATCAACACCTCACAACATCTATTACTTGTTATTAAATCCAATATCTAAAGTCCTGCAGTATCCAAAAGTATTATGACATGCACCATCATCGTGAACATCAATGTTGTCATCATCATCAATGCCATATGGTACATCAACATCATCTTGATCATCATCCTCATTATCATCATCATCATTAGCATTAAGTACATCATCAACAAAATCATTTTCATAATTGGCATTATGGTCACTCATATGCCATTATTGTTCTTAATCACTCATTGCCATTAGGATTCATGTCATGTAATTGTTAAGGTCATTTATATGTCATTATAGTCATTTTGATGATAATAAGGTTGTTTAAATGTCATTATATACATTTAGGTACTATTAGAATAAATTAGGATCCAAAATTGCTACCACATGCATCATCATCATTGACATCCACATCATCATCATCATCATACAACAAATCAACATCATTGTCATCATAGTCATCATCAATATAATTGCGATGATAATGAGCAAGGAGCCCTACTACCTCACAAGAATGGATAATATAGTCTTATACTTATCAAATCATATACATACGTTCCATCATAATTATCATAATGCATCATCGTCATGTTGTTAGGCCCAATCAGATGCAATTAGGGTCTATCAAATGTTGTTGGGGACACTCAAATGCCATTAGAGCAATTTAGGTGACATTAAGGTAATTTACCCCACATTAGGATTAATCAAGATCCAAAAGTGCCATGATTACAATCATTTAGGTTCCACTATGATAAATCAAGATCCAAAAGTACTATCACATGAATCATTTTCATTGACATTGACATTGATATATCTGACATTATGTCGGATGTTTTTCGAACAAAATTCCTAGCTCTAAACCTAGTGCAATTCCTAGCACGATTCCTTTCAAAATTTCTGGCATTATTCCAGGTGCTATACCTCGATCTATACCTGGCATTATATTGGATGTTTTCTAGGCACAATTCCTAGCTCTATATTGGGTGCTATGTTATTGAGGATGTTCTTTTGGAGGCTATTTTGGGTGTTATATGGGATGCTTTTTGGATGCTAATTGGGACGTTAATTGGGATGATAATTGTGATGCTAATTGGGACACTAATTGGGACTCTAATTGGGATGCTATGTGAGACGCTAATTGGGATGTTAATTGGGATACAAATTAGCATCCAAAATAGAGGAATATTTTAAAAAGGGATGCAAATAACGCCATTAAAAGCGCCATCCTGTGGAAAAGAATCCACTTTTTCCAAAAAATGATGAAAAATACACTGATAGTGGACGCTAAAAAGGAAGCTAAAAGAGATGTTAATCAAAAGGTTTTGTTGTAGTGCATATTGATCAATTTGTATCAATTATTTCAATTTAGTACAGGTGTCTTACTCTGTTGGGTGTGAAAAAAGAAGAAAAAAAGAAGTCGAAAGAATATCAGCAAGGCAATTGCAACTATACATATTGCTGATAAAATAATTTCAAACATGAATTTGTAAACAAGTGAGAGTGATCAAATGAAAGAATTCTCACACCACAAATTATTCATTAATTACTAGAAGAGAGAGGATGGATTATTTTATTTGATAATAAGATCTCTAGGATACATTACCTGAATAGTTTCATATCAAAACCATTCAGATCCAAAAGACACAAAGGGAGTCAATCATAACTTAGAATCTTTATCTTTGCACAATTCCTGGAGATATACACTAGTGATGACTTCAACTATATAAAGTGTTATTGTCTTACTACTCATACGTTGATTTCAAAGTAGTTCTCGGACTTTTATAACCTACATACAAATGATACCTTCTTCCAACTATCTTAATCTTCTTATAGGAGATGCACATCCCAAGATGGTGGTTGTGCTAATTCTGAATTGGAAATCTAACTTCTTTTCTTGGTTTAAATACATGCACCCTGTTCTATGTTTAGGGAAATTCCCTAGGGCATAGGCTAAATCTAGTTTTCCTTGTTGATGATAGGATGAATTTCATTCATCTTTAAACTCTGAAGTGATTTTATCCTCAATGAAAGTATCAACTCACATAATGTCCAATAATAGGGAATCACTCTTATCCTCTCAAAGTTATTAGTCTATTGGCATGAATTTCTTGCCTTCAAAGATGGCAATATCCATAAATAACTCCTTCCAAAAATAGGAGTGAACCTGTCAAAAAACATAAACCTCTAGAAATAGAAATATCGCTTTTCCAAAAATAGGAATATTTAAAAAATAGCATGGAACTTTTTCAAAAAATATACATTTCCACAAATAATATTGTATAAAAGTAACACTTCTAAAATTAAGTGTCTAAAATTAGAAATATGCTAGAAATGAAAACATATCCTTGTGAGAGTGCTCGACACCATGTGCATTGAAGGCGTTGCATTTATGTGCTGGATATGAAATATTTTGGAGGGCTCATAGTAGTTTCTATATGTGCCAACCAATTTGTCTCATGAAGGAATTGGATTTGGTTGGTATCCAAGTTTGTGGCTCCCATCCTCTGTCATGGTACTACCTTAAAGAGGAAAAGAAACATTTTTATCAGAGCTATGTCGAGTAAATCAACCAAATTATTTTAAACTTGGCCAGTTCAGTTCCATCAAAGAACATTCAAGATCAATCATGGTAATCACACATGTGGAATTAGTAATTTTCCAATGAATACAAGCCAAAATGTATTTTTATGAAATTGCTACCCACTTAATTTCAATCACATATTATACCACAGTATTTTTGGATGTTGGATTTATCTTTCTTCCCTATTATTATAATTCATAGATGCATTTTCTAAATTCATGGATAAAGTTACAACCTTGTTTTAAGGGACTGACAAGGATCCCTGTGTGAACATAAAATCAATAACTAACCTCTTTTTAATACAATGTTGTAGTCATTTTAATAAAAATGTTACCTACATGGCTATTAAGAGTAATGTGGTGGAATCTACCTTGAAAAATTAGATCACAATAGTAAACGTATTAAGCTCAATCAATTAAACTACAATCCAAAACACACAATAACATTCACATTATAAATAACCCATGGAGATTGGAGTAATTGGTAATGACTAAAAATTTCCTTATGCTCAAATTTTTTTTTGTCTATAGGTTAATAAAATGTCTAAGCTAAAATAAAACTAAAAATTTCTTTATCCGGAGAAAAAAACTTGTTTGCATTGATTAGATGCCCTTGCTCATAAATCTCATCTATCAAAGTATCAATTCTAGGAATGAACTTGAGGGAAGTCCATGATTGAACGGTGTATAAATTGGATTCTTTTTGAAATTAAGGATGGGTAGATATAAGATATGTGATGAGAATACCTGCGATCTGTTGTACCCCCCTCTAAACCATTTACGTTAAAATGACCCAATTTGTGTATACTTAAAATTATGTAAGTAAAGAAGTTAGATGACTATTATAGTTAGTATCTTGATTTCCCATGTTAAAAACCTGGTAACTATGATATAGTTGCATTAGCTCATTACCACAATTAGTAGTAAACATCTACATTACATAATCCTATACTCAGTCTTTTGAGAGGATTATCAGACAAAAATCAAGACATCATGGAAGCAACAAGCATGGTATCCATTACCTTGTATACATTTATGTCCTCCTCACCCATCCTGCCTTGCAATGCTCAAAACCCTCATCAACCCCTCCAACCCCGTTGTGGGAACTTACTTGGGCACTTACTTTTCCCATTGAGAACACTAGTTTCCTACTCAAATGCATCAATTTCTAGAGGTTTGGATGGTTACTACCAACATGACATTTCCTAGGTTATTCTCTTCATCTGGTTGTGGGTTCAAATCCTGGTCTTAGATGGACGTCATGGGATGCTGCTATAGGTGTGGGTGCAATTGCACAGTAGACCCTAGTATCGGCAAAGAGATCTAAAAAGGGAGGTGTAATGGGTCTTCTTGTATCGACCCAGAGATATGCAAAGGTAGATGTAATGGGTCTTCTTGTATATAATTTATGATTAATAGAAGACACATTTTCTCTGAAAAATAGAATATGTGTCTGGTATGGTGTTTTTTTTTTAAAACCAGAAAATGATACAATACAGTAAATATTTTTATGCTTGCCAAAATTTCTAGTAGTGAGAATCTTGATTCTTTTGAAATTTGTTTCATGAATTTTACATAGTAATTCAAAGAGATACTGGTCTTTCCAGAGACTGAGTAAATTCTATAAAAAAAAAACTAAGCTCAAGATGTAGAAGATTTTATCATTAAGAGTATTTTTTTAACAGGCTAAGAGATCACTTTTCCTTGGAGCACCCTTTCCTATGAGATGGAATTATTTTCTTGTACCTCATGATCATTGTAATATCCCCGATCTGATATTCAGATCAGAATATTAACTTTCTGCAAATTAGCTTAATGTTTTAAAATAAAACTTACAAACAACCAGTCGACTTTTGGAAGCTAAGCAGATAAGGGAAAAATGACTGATACTTTTGGTCACAGGGAAGCGGGAAGAGGGAAGCAATCAAGGAAATAATAGTACTGATAGAGTTTCTTCCATAACAAATTTAGATTAGGGACCATTGAGGTTTCGGAGTCCACTCTGCGGAAACCTACTTCCATGCTGTTGGGTCACCTAACCGTGAAACTAGGAATAAATTTTCTCATATCCACAACCAGAGGCTTTGGAGAAATGATTTTGATTGGTAATAAAGTTATCAGACATGTATATAAAGGTATACTTAGGTTTTAAACAATTCTGGACAGTCACAAGGCATATTAAGGGTGGAACTATGAAAACTAGTTACTAGGACTAGGAAATTAAATGGAGAATGGATATGGGTGTTTCTGAGATTATAGAGGTTAAATGTAATTTAATAGAATTCATTCAAAATTAATATAAAATTCCATAAAGTTACAAATATATCTGAGCAAGTATTATAGCATAACTAGTAAAGTGACAATTCAGGACTGCTCAACTAGCTTAACTTTTGGACTCCCAAACGATACTCAAATGAAATAGAATTTCTGAAACAGATGGTGTATCATGTCATGTGATATATTATATAAATACAAGAAATTTAATGAATTCATTTTTACTTTTACACACTGACTTATGAATACTTCATTGAAAGCTAGTCAAAATCTAGCTAAACCTAGAAGGGGTGCATAAATTGGAGAAGAAATCAGAGTTCTGTAATTTGTATTGAAGAGAATGATATAAAAAAATTAAATAATCTGTTATTACATCAGAAATAGTCCAATAATCCTCTTAGAGGATGATGGAAGAATCTCTCCTCTTGCATATAGGAAACTAGTTGTAGAATAGGAGGGAGGATTCGATCTCTGAACTTGGTGGTGATAATTATGAAATTTATATTAGACCTGATAATATTAAGTACTCTATTATTAAATCATAAATATGCCAAAATACATATAAAATAATAATGGAAAAATCTATCTTCTTCTACACCAAAAACTAGCTCTAGAAATCCACAGTAAGCTTGGAGATCCGATCTCTGGAATGGATGATGATTTTTGTGATATTCAAATTCTAATTTATAAGCTATAGGACCTATAAATAAAATCAATGAAAATGGATGAATGCCATTATCCTCTCATAGAATGTTGGGGCACATCTCCCAATTCTCAAATACACAAATGCATTCATAAATTTATCAAGCTAGCAAAAGATGTGAAAGGTAGATGGAATAATTATTTTATAGAATTAATGTTGACCTATTGAGAAAGTTAATTGGATTGGTGACCTGTGAGAATAGGTCACCCATGAGTTGACATACTTTCCTTGCTTTGCTTTTCTTTGGCTTTCCTTCTTTTTCCTCTTTTTCTGACTTTCCTTCTTTTTTGAACTTTCCTGCTTTTCATACTTTCATGTTTTTCTTGTTTTATCCCACTTTCTGGATTTATGCTGCTTTTCCTGAAATATTCCTCTTTTCTCATTTTTGGCATCATTTTTGGACTCTAGTGCTTACTTGACTTCTACTCCAAGTAATTCCTCCAACCTTATCCACTAATTCGAATTTGTGGGCCAATTTCTCCATTTATTCAGCATAACAAATAAAAATATTAATTGCACCAATAATATTAAATTCTCCATAATTATTTATTCCAAGTGGGTAGAAACTATGGATAAATTTAAATGCACACTCCAAATTAATTAATTGCCTCATCTTAACTCCTCATTAATTATTTAATTCAATCTGTCACTAGGATCTATGGGGTTCGATTTGCTTCATGGTGCTATCAAAATGGGAACATGGCAATCATCCCAAGGGAGGTTGCAACCCCAACCTCACTTTGGACTTGTTGCAGAATAGACATCTCGGAATGTACTAGGGAGTGGAAATTGGACTGGATATCTCAAGGCGCGATGCTTGTCTTCAAGCTTATGAATATTGAATCTCCTTCCTTTGACATTTCCCAGTGTGGTTAATGCTTGATAAGTCTAGCTCCACCTCTGAGAATTGAAAATTCTATATTCATCCTACAGAGATTCAAATTTAAATCCCTTCCTACTCACATTATCTCTCTATATCCAATCAACTAGATGATTTAGCTTGCAACTTCTTGATATTTTATGACGAATCCGATCCAAACTTGTAGTTCCTTTTGTTATCCCTTTCATTATTATGCTAATAATAAATTCATGTTGCCATGTGTATCCATGAGCTATCTCGTTGATATCCATTGAAAATTTAATATGGAAATATTTAATTCTCTTCTAGATACTCATTGAGCTCTTCATTAAAGGATTCATTTAAGGAATTGGAAAGATTTTTTGAACTTCACTTATCTTTAGAATTCCAAGTATTTCTTTGTATCTAGATTGGATAACTTATCTTCCACAACATTTTCTTCCCTCAAGTTGTGGAAGAAATTGCAGTTGTACAAGCCTTGTATTTCTCTTTGGATTCTTCTTATAATGGAATTGATTTTCAATTCTTTCAAATTGGAGGAGCATCTGATGACATTCACAATTAGTTTAGAGTATCCAATGATGTAAATTGATACTATCCCCTCTTTTCTAGAAATTGATATCCCTTGCAAGAGGGCAAGTTCTTTGGCTTGCTTATTTGTAGAAATTCCTAAGCTCCAGGAGAAACGGATTATGGTGTTCCCCTCTTTCTCTATTCTTCATAGGGTTCCCTTTCGAGGCCTCAACAAAAATGAGAATATGGAATTGATAGGAATGTTTCCACAATTCAAAATATTTAGGCGGGACAAGAAGCTGACACTTTGATATGGTATGGATAAGAGAAGGAGAATGGACCCCGTGGGATCTTAGATATTTTAACCATGAAACTTCCTTTTCTCTATCCCTTAGGTTCACATATGAATTCCTTTTAATCGATAATAACTAAGCCAAGATGGTTTTGGATCTTCTAGCAACTATCTCTAGAGAAGATGTTACTTCTCAAATAATGCCATGTTTCTAGTTAACCAAATTTTCCACGTCAAATATTTTGGTAACCCCATTATAACAATTCTCATAATTTCACTCCTTGTTGAATGTGCTCTAAATTTTTGTTTCCAACTAGTTAGCAGGTTTTCTGCTCTATCAGGCCCGGTGGTATGGTGTTTTTCTTGTAGAAACATTTTTGTATACATTTGTGGAACAAAATTTATTAGAATATAGTTCTTTCTTGTTCTGTTGACTTGACGAGGCAAGTGGGTCCCTATTTTTTTTTCAATCTACATTGAGAAGTGAAAGGGCATACAATTATTTATTAGATGTAAATTAAGGAGTTATTTCGTTGTCTTTTCCATAGTTCTTCTACAACATACGTGATTTTAGTCAATTTTCATGGAAAACTTTTTTCATTTCTATGCAGTAGTAAGATCACCTAGCTTGCCAATATGTTTGATGTATAGTTTAAGATTGAATTTTATTTTTTATTGACATTCGGAGTGACTATTCAGTTTGGCCATGCATGGTTGGAATTATTTGCTACATTATAAATAGAAAATTTATATGGTTGCAATAGCTATCAGCTATCATTTTCATTTGTTCTTGTTTTTTTTTAATCTTTTTTGTTATCCTTTCTTTATCTTTAGGGATCTTGTACTTCAACAAAAGTGTATAAATAGTGAAAGTTTTGTTTAACAGAGGCAAGAGAATGATTTAAATAAACAAAAGCGAAGTATTTATTGGAATTGTTTCATTTTTAACAAACAAAATAAAATAAAGAGTACATCGAACGAAAAAAATGGGCACGCCAAAACAAGAGGAAGTAAAAGTCATGGAAGGAATGGAAATCATGATCCAACTCCCACACCCATGTCCTATGCATAATTTCTCTAATGGAAGAAACACAAGGTAATCTAATTGAAACAATTTATTCCATCAAAAATAATAATTTTTTCTTATGTTGTCTCTTTTGTTATTTCTGTATTCTATTTACTTCAATACATGAATGAAAACATACATTGACTAGACTGTGTTTCCTTTAAACTGGGTGTCATTTGTCAATTTTAGGAGTAACTGTGATGTTGTGTATCATTTATTATTACTATTTTATGGACTATTAGATCATTTTTTATTGTTGATTGATTGTTTTCAACTTGCAATGATACAACAAATTGTATGTAAATGACCACAATTCTTGTATACATAATACTTCTGAAGTCTAGGTAGAAAGGGACTAAATGTAGCACTTTATTGTATTATTATGCTTCATAATAGTCCTAAAATAATACATTTATTTTTTGTCTTGCCCTTGAATCCATGTTTTTTGTGTTTCAGGAAAGAAATGTTATTAAGAACCGTAAACCCTAATTCCATATTTTTTAATCTCTATCCTTACACAATATAATTTCCCTTTCATACCATTTGTAAACCTCTTGACATAAACATAGTTAAAAACTAATCTAGAATACCTAAATTTACAAAGAAAAGTTGAATAAAGAAAATTGCTAGGTATGAAATTGACATTATGAACCAAAAAACGTCTTAAATTATACTTCCAGGAGAGCCTGTAGGAAATCATGCTCTAGGGTGTGCTTCTTTGTGCTTGCTGACTTCCTCCATGACACATGGGCATGATGCTTGGCAACGAAGTAAGCTATGTTTTCCAAGCATTTGTGTATTTTTAGGAGTAACTGTAGCTTGTGATCCATGAGTGGAATATGGCTTTTCCTCATCTTAATAGGACCAACTACCATATTTGGGCTAATCAAATGATAACCCTTCTTTGAAACAAGGGTATATGGATGTGCATGGACTCTAGAGAAACGCATTCCTACCACCAATAATGATAGTTTGACTAGTTTTCTTGAAAAAGAATCAAGTCCTTGGGTCACCACCCTCTTTGTAGAGCCAGATCTTGTTCATCACACCAAGAATAACAAAAGCACGAAGTAGGTCTGGAATACTTTTCACAACTTATTTTGCATAGTGAACAATTTTTAAAGTCAATCAACTTGAAACTGAGCTCTCTAGTCTCAAAATGGCAATCTTTTCTAGCATCGATGAAGGTTTAAGAACCTGAAAGCTGATATTTATTACATCCAGGGGAAAGGACAAATCAGACTCAACGTATGTAAGTTTTGTTATAAATAAGCATTCAAATTTTTTTTTATTGTTTTCAAGGCACTTGTTTCTCCCTTTATAGAGGATGTGTTTTCAAACCTTATCCACATCATGTCACCTTAACAATTTTTTTAGAACTCCCCCCTTAGATTTAGGTCCATTCTAAGGCTACTTAATCCTCATGCATGCATGAATCTACAGGGGGACTCCCAAATCATCCAAGAAGAGGATGGTGTGCTCTTATTTATATAAGGAAGGGCATTAATTTCAAACTTGTATCTTCCATCTTTAAAGATCGAAGATATTTCCTTGCAAGCAATCTATTATCATTTTTTCAAAAAAGGGACAAATAATAACGCAAAATTAGAAGCTCTCATCCTCAGTTGTATGGAGGTCCCCAAACAAGCTTCAAGAATATTATCTTTGAAGGGGAATTGAAATTGGGAATAGACATCCTTAATGGGATATCTAAAAGCTTATCATGGAATTCACTAGCCACATAATGTGGTGTAATAGAGTGATTCAATACTTTGAGGAACACATGATTGTACATGTCAAAACAACATGTAACCAAGTGGTAGATTGATTGGCTCGACATGACTATTTCCTTATTAATGTGATGGTGTTCTCTTTCCCAACGTGATTGTTTCTATGCTTATCTTGATTGTGTGTCCCTTCCCAGCATGACTTTTTATCACTTGCAATGTCAAAGTGTTTCTTTTCAGCATGAATGTGTCACTTTCAGGTGATTGTCTCTATGCTTAGCTTGATTGTGTATCCCTTCCCAGTGGTACTGTTTATCACTTGCAATGCCAAAGTGTGTCTTTTCGGCATGAATGTGTCACTTCCAGCGTGACTGTGTGTCTTGTTAGTGTGACTATGTGTCACTTTCCAACGTCTGTATTCCTCTTGCTAGTGTGACTGTTCCTCTTTACAACACGAATGTTATTCACTTTCCTGTGTGATTGTGTTTCTTCAGTGTGATTGTGTGTATCTTCCCAGTGTGATTGTGTGTCTCTTGCTCAGCGTGATTGAGTGTCTCTTTCTAGCATTACTATGTGTCTCTTTCCCAACGTGATTGTGTGTCTCTTGCTAGGATGATTGTGTCTCTCTACTAGTGTTTTGTTAAAGTATGAGTAAATGTTAAATCTTGTCATGTTTGCAGTAGGATTCATTGATTTACCCCCAATATTACCCCCTTCCACCAAAGAGGGGCAGTGAATAGAGAGTGGTATTCTTTTATAACCCAAACTTGGAATGTTTGGGCTACGTTGTTGTCCACAATAGATGCTTGACTCCTTTTTCTTTATGGAAACGACTGATATCTCTAAAAAATTTATTTTGCAACCCATTTTAACTGCCAGGTTATTCTTGAGACCAACGATATGATGACTCTATATTTGAATAAATTATGTTCTTTACAAACACTTTGAAACCTCCTAACCCATTGGGTTCCATGATCCTACGATGCCCATCTTCTATGGACTTTAATTTTTCATGAAAAAAAAATCAAGTCCCGTCATAAATCTCTTTGGTTCTATAGTTAATGAATGTATTCCCATATGACCACTTCAAATCATTTGAGATGGGTCCTTCCCAATGAGAGCGAGGTCTTAAGATTCATCTACTTTGGGTTCCTTTTTTTCACACCTTGTCTCTAGCAATATGATCTCCAGTAGATAAGCACAATAGCAAGAGAGACGGGCACAATTTTAACAAGAAAGAAACCCTTAGACAAATTTACTAGAAGAAAATATATGTCAATTAGGCTCAAAAGAGAGAAAGGTCTAAAGATCTAACCATGAGTTCAAATGAGGAATTCTCTCTCTTTATATATGAGTAACTAAATTTCCTTTACAATAAAATATTCATTAATTTCCTAGATATAGCGTATATTGGAGTAAAATAATACAAAAAACCCACTAATCCAACTAATTCCGAACAAAATGCATAATAATTTATTTAGTGGTCAATTGCCACATGTACAAAACAAGAGGGGGTGGCTCCATTAAACAAGAAATCAGAGTTGAGAAGAGATGCCACATAGCCTCCAAAGGCTCCTTCAAAGGGTGTGCTCCAAAGGAATGTACACAAGTTAACCTCCAAAACTCCCAAGTCACCAAGCGATGTCCACAAAGCATGCTCAAAGGTCTTCCTAAGGTGCCACAACTTCTTCAAGGAATTTCTACAAGAAAATCCACCCAATAAAATGATGCCTTCATGCAATAGACTAAAGACAAACAATTTTCCACATAACAACCACAAATATTATCTATAAACTTGCAAGTGACAAAACGTCCTTAAGGAAGGTGGGTAAATCTCCAAGAAATATCCCTAGAGGAGGGATGTTGCAACCACTAAGTCATCGCATGGCCTCCACAAAGTTTGTTTTTATACCCAAATGTGTCCAGTACAGAACAAATTCCAGCCTCAAAACAAGCCTCCAAATGGTAGTGCTGCACACGGGAAGTCTTTACACATGTGAAACAAGTGTCTTCTACCCAAATTGTCCCATAGAAAGCATACACAAATGGAGGCAAGCTTCTTTCAAATGATTTATTGTTCGAATACTAAGCCAAATAGAATTTGAAATGATGTCTTCAAAGGATCAGAGGCTGCAACTCTACTAGGAAACCCATACTATAATGAATGCTTACTGAAACAAGGCACAAGAATACCTTAAACTGCAAGATGTCACCCTTTTTTGGCTCAATTTTCCCACTGAAACTTGGTTCTAAGGTTTTTACAAGAAATAATTTATACAATTATCAAATAAAAGGGTTTAGGTTGATGCTTACTACTGATTTATGTCCCAAACCTTAGTTTTTATTGCCGTCATGAGGTACAAACCATCCAAATTGAAAGTTTATGGTTGTTTGCAGCCCATTCGTTGTTGATTTCACCCCAAAATTAACTGATATTTTAAATTAATGTTTTTTTACACCTTTTGCGAGACTAAGATATGCCCAGCTTTCCTAGAATGATAGGAAATAACCCAGAATGGATTGCTTCTACAAGGGTTTATGCTTCTTACTTCTCAAAACTGATATTTGATGCCTTTTACCATTGTCATGACTTCAAAAACTAACCCAGATTTGATTTTGACTGTTGATTATTGTTGTTGTGGTTGGTTCTGGAGCTTGATCTTCTAGATCCATATATATTATTCAGTTGTGTTTGTACCCCAAGTGTATTGTACACTCATTCCCCTGCCTTGGGGTTTGGGGGCAGAGCCCCCGAGAAATTTTTTTGGGATGTGTGTTGGTCAACAATTTTGCGGACCCATGGTATTGGGTTAACCGTAGTATTTTCCCATGGTATTTCCCCTATAAAATAAATCATTGTAATAGGACTGTGTATGGTATATTATTGTATTGGAAGAGAGACTGTGAGAGCATGAAGAGGAAGTGCAACGGTTTTGCTACAGGGTGTATCCCTTCATCTTTTTGGATTGTAATAAAAGGACTAACAATTTCTTTTTTGACATATCCCATCATTTGGGTGAACCACGTTATATCTTTGTCTCTCTGTAATGTTTTAATGTGTTTTGCATCTTTTTTATTGATTTAATTGTATATTTGTTATTGCTCTGTGGTCCTATTTTCTAACAATTGGTATCAGAGCCAAAAGGTATATTTGGTTGGTAAACTCGCAGGAAAGAAGGATTCTTGGTTTGAGTGGGAGCAATGGCGGAAGAAGGAAAGTTTAGGGTCGAGAAATTTAATGGCCAAAACTACCAGTTATGGAAGATGAAAATGGAGGACTATCTTTACCAGAAGAATATGTACCTACTATTGGGTGGAAAAGAAAAACAACCGGTGGCTATGAAGGATGAAGAATGGGAGGTTCTTGAAAGAAAGGCACTGGGAACAATACGGTTGTGCCTGTCTTTGTCGGTGGCCTTCAATATTTCGAAAGAAAAAACAATAGAGGGTGTGATGAGCTCATTGAGTAAGCTCTATGGAAAACCCTCGGCTTTTAACAAGGTATTTTTAGTGAAGCATTTATTTAATATGAATATGTC
Organism: Pseudotsuga menziesii; assembly: GCA_001517045.1. NCBI lineage: Eukaryota > Viridiplantae > Streptophyta > Pinopsida > Pinales > Pinaceae > Pseudotsuga > Pseudotsuga menziesii. Next base: position 358,301 of record LPNX011131936.1, on the reverse strand, counting down.
GGAAGGTGGATCTGTTGCTGACCATTTAAATGAGTTTAATACACTTACCATTCAGTTAAGTTCTATAAAAGTGAACTTTCATGATGAGGTTATGGATCTTCCAATCTTGTGCTCATTGCCAGAAAGCTAGAACAGCTTGGTCATGGATTAAGTAACTCTGTCCCTAGTTCAAACACTCTTAAGTTTGATGATGTTGTTGGTGTTAGTCTTAGTGAGGAAATGTGAAGAAAAAGCATAGGTGAGACATCAGGTAATGTGTTGACCATGGAGAGTAGAGGGAGAAAAAATGAGAGAGGAAGGAGCCCAGGAAATCGCAACAAGTCTAAAAAGGGAAGATCCTAGTCCAGATTCAAAAAAATAGAGTGCCAGAACCATGGTAACAAAGGACATCTAAAGAAAGACTGGTGAGCACCAAAAAAGAAAGGTGGGAGGTAGCAAGAGACTACTCAGGAAGTGAATGTAGCAGGTAATGTATTACAAGATGCTTTGATTCTTGCATAAGATAATACTAGTGATTAATGGGTAGTAGATTTAGGGGCTTCATGTCATGCTACACCCCATAGGAAATTCTTTCATGATTATGTTCAAGGTGATTTTGGACATGTTTTATTGGGGAATGATGAACCATGTAAAATTGTTGGAAAGGGTAAGGTACGGATTAAGTTAAATAATGGAAGTGAATGGATGCTAAAGGATGTAAGGCACATTCCTGCTATGAAAATAAATCTGATCTCAACAGGGCAGTTGTGAGATAGCGGTTGTTTGTCTACATTTGGAATGGTGGAAGATCACTAAAGGATCACTGGTAATAGCAAAAGGAGATAGGGTAGGTACGTTATATTTATGTCCACATAATACTGATTATTTTATCTCTATAGCTTCCACAGAAATAGGTGTGACACTATGGCATCATGGGCTTGGACACATGAGTGAGAAGGGGATGCAGATTCTCCACTCAAGGAAACTGCTTCTAGATCTGAAGCAGGTAATTTTGGAATTTTGTGAGAACTGTGTTTATGGAAAACAAAAGAAAGTTAGATTTCTCAATGATGGGAAATAAAATAACAGTGAAAAGTTAGAGCTTGTCCATACATATGTATGGGTACCAACTCAAGTACAATCTCTTGGTGGGTCTCGTTATTATGTTACTTTTATTGATGATGAAAATAGAAAAACTTGGATTTATTGCATTAGGCAGAAATATGATGTGTTTGATACTTTTAAAAAGTGAAAATATTTGGCTGAGAATGAGATGGGAAAAATTTTGAAGTGTCTCAGATCTGATAATGGAGGCGAGTACTGCAGCAAGAATTTTGACAGTTACTGTTAACACAATGGGATTCACAGAGAGAACATAGTCCCTGGAACACCACAAGAAAATGGTGTGTCAGAAAGGATGAACAGAATGATAATGGAGCATTCAAGGTGTATGAGATTTCATTTAGGGTTTCCCTTATAGTTTTGGGCTGATGTTGTAAACACCGTTGTTTATTTAATAAACAAAGGTCCTTCAAGCGCTCTGGATGGTGGCATTCCAGAGGAGGCATGGATAGGTAAATAGGTAAAATACTCATTTTTGAGAAATTTTGGTTGTGAAGCATTTGTCCATATTGATAAGGATGATAGAACAAAGCTTGAGGCTAAATCCAAGAAATATACCTTTATTGGATACGGGGTTGATGATTTTGGTTATCGCTTATGGGATCTTAAAAATCACAAAATAATTAGAAGTAGAGATGTAGTATTCAATGAAAAGGTCATGTACAAAGATCAGTTGCAGGGAAAGAAAGAAGAAAAGGAAAACATAGAGTACACAGTGCTTGATAAAATCAAAGAAAATGAAGTTCCAAAGGCACCATAAAATCAACAACAGTAGTAGGTACCTGAAACTCCTGCAACTGTAAGAAAGTCTATCAGGTTAAGTAGACCCCCTGAACGATTCTCTCCTTCAGTGTATTATTTATTGATGACTGATTTTGGTGAACCAAAATGTTATGAAGAAGCAATGTAGGTAGAAACTAGAAAGAAGTGGGAGCAAGGCATGGATGAGATGGACTCATTGGTAAGAAACTAGACTTGGGATCTGGTTAAGTTGCTTGCAGAAAAAAGGGCATTGTAGAATAAATGGGTTTATAGGTTGAAGGAAGAATATGGAGGCAAGAAGAGGTACAAGGCTAGACTTGTTGTAAAGGGCTTTGCACAAAATAAAGGTATAGACTTTGATGAAATATTTTCTCCTGTTGTTAAAATGACTTCAATTGGAACTATTTTAAGTCTAGTGGTGGTAGAAGATTTGCATCTTGAACAATTAGATGTAAAAACAACCTTTCTCCATGGGGATTTAGAGGAAGATATTTATATGCAGCAGCCACAGGGGTATGAGGTCAAAGGGAAGGAGAATTTGGTTTGCAGGTTGAAGAAGAGCTTGTATGGCCTGAAGTAAGATCCAAGGTAGTGGTATTTAAAATTTGATAAGTTTATGACAGAACAAGGTTATGATAGATGTCATTCTGACCACTGTGTTTATTTCAAGAGGCTAGATAATGGAAGATATATTATCTTGTTATTGTATGTGGATGACATGCTTGTTACAGGGTCTAACATGCAGGATATAAATGTGCTCAAAAGAAAACTAGCTAATTCATTTGCGATGAAATATTTGGGTGCTACAAAGCAAATACTTGGTATGATACACTACTACATTTCGACCAAAAATCCGACGGCCGTCATGTCGGATTTTTGGCACTTTCCTGTCGCATGTACGACACTTTGATTTTTTCTTAAGTGTCGAAAACATGGCGTCAGTTATCCGACACTAGAGTAACCGTCGCTTAAGAAACACTTAATTAACCGTCGGATAAGCGATAGGTATAACCGTCGTTTAAACCATGGCTCTAGAGAGTAAGCGTCGCATAAAAGACAGATAGAGATGTCGCTTAAGCGACGGATATGAAAAAAAAGCGTCGTAAAAACAACATAGCGAGCCGTTGCTTATGGGATGGATATCAAGAAAAAGCGTCGCAAAAACGACATTAAGAGTTGTCGCTTATGGGACGTATATCAAGAAAAAGCGTCGCAAAAACGACATTAAGAGCTGTCACTTAAGTGACGGATATCAAGAAACAACGTCGCATATGGGACGGATATCAAGATGAAGCATCGCATAAACGCCAGCCATAGTCGTCGCTTAAGCGACGTGTATTAAGAATAAGCGTCGCATCTTCGACAGATAGAGCTGTCGCTTAAGCGACGGTCATGAATATTTTTTAAAAAATATATATTTTAAATATCGACTATAACATCAAAAGCATATGATATTTTGTCAATTATGGGGCCATCCTCGTAGTCTATAACATCAAAATCATATGATATTTTGATAATAACATGAAGGAAAAACTGCTCCATGGTTCTAATTTTTTTTGTTGATCTTGGCTCCAAAAAGGTGGTAGTGACTATGTTGATCTTGGCTCTCACGGATTTTATTTTTTCCTTGAATACTATTGCAAATTTCGGATTATATACACAATGTGGCTACTGGCTAATGCTTAAAACCATCTTTACCTAAATCAACATTATAAACTGTTCAGCAATAACTTTTTTTATAAAAGGTTTAACTCCTACTCAAAGTTTTGTACAGATGTTAAAAATCCACTGAATATGACAGCTTTCAGACTCCAATGCTAATTTGTTTTTAACCCTTCACACGTAGATCTTCTGGAAGAATCCAATGTCAACATATAAACCACCATATATTGTTAAAGAACATAGCATAATATTATTACATATTTTGCAAAAAAATAAATCGATGCTACATGATCATTAAGCACACAGAAGTATGCCAAATGTGAAAACAGACTTAGTCACACCATTTCCCAGCAATTGCCTTTTTGCAGAAAAACTTACATACTGTAGGATTTCCTCACATGTAAGCAGATAATATGCAGAAAACAAAGAATGAGCTTTTCCTTCTGAAATGAGAAGGAACTTTACAGAATAATACAAGGAGAATGTTTTGACACAGTGCAAACTTTTGATATAACTGACAATCTCCAAAATTACATGTTACAGAAAATATACTTCGATTGTGCTCCACTTCTTAGACCACCAACAAATGGACTACTGACGCAGAAAGACCTGTCTGCGGGCCAGAACAAGAAGCTGCTAACAAGAAGATTTATACAATCAGGATAACATTACATGAACATCAGTAGTCAATGCCTTCTTTATTTCGAATCTTTCCAAAAGAATTGAATGGGAAGAACTGTACAGCTGCACATAAGAGTCTATTCCATTAAATATGCACATTATCGAATGGCACTACTTATTTGTAAAACATGGTTATTGTGACTAGATGGTTTATAAACTAGAAGGAACCAGAAGTAAAAAGTCCGTTATGAAATATTACCTTGAAAGGGAAGTAAAATTGGGAAAACAAAACCTCTCAAACTGACTATATTGTACATGGAAAACTGATTTCTCCACAAACCATACAGGTCTTTATAATCTCTGAAAGGGAAAAGAAATTAGAACATCATCATAATGCCACCATAAAAAAATTTAAACCAAGTCCTAAAGAAATTGAACAATCTTGACGATTTTGAAAATCACCTGCATGTATTGGCTCAAATGTCATCAGTCAAATATTAGAACAGGAACTGTTCCAGAGTGCTTCTCCTCAGATTCTTTCTTATGATCAAGATCAAGGCTGCAGTCAAGAAAAGACGTCTAGATAAAATTTTCAAACTTTCATAACAATTTAAAGTCATCCTACCCATTTTTATTCACCAAGATATTTATTATTTACCTGTTTCTTGCTCCCAAAAGAGCACAATGTATAGCAGCAGCAGGAGCAGATGCTGGTGCAAGAGCTGCTACTGGTGCAGCCTGAACAACACTTAGAAGTGCATGCCCTGCGCCTTCCCCACGGGTATATGACTTTATTGGATTGACTATAATAGAAGAAGCTGTCCTCTCGAATCCACGAGTAAGGCTTTCATAGGCCTGCCATATTCAATAAATGAGCTTCGGAGTATTAACATTCTCTTGCCTCTACAGAAGGCCATCAAGAAATCCATGATAACAGAAAGTTGGTAAATACAGATATCTATAAAGTAGCATAGGCATTGCAATACACACTAAGTCACAGGGTTCAGCAAATTCATTGGTTAAGTTCTGAATTTGACATTTTTAAAGAAATATTTGAAATTCATTGAGGTTCACTGATCCTAAATTCCAAATCAGATCGAACCCTGAAAAATCCAATCTAAAGGTGAAGTTAATTATCCAAAACACTGAACCCATGCGATAAGTCCAGATATTATTCTTAAAGTCATTTTTTCAGATTTATAAAGAAAAAAAGGGTTAGGTAAATCGTAACCCTAATCTCCCTGATCGACTTCACTCTCCTACATTACCTCACTCCTCCCTGATCTCTCCAACGCCATCCCTACTCTCATGTTTGTTCCATGACCTGCACACTGTGATTTCGTGACCTACACACTGGACAGTGTAACCTGATTCCACAACTTGCACAGTAACTGGAGCCTTATTAGTCACACAATAGACTGGAGCCCAGGATCAATTTGTTGCACAATAGACTTAATCCACGAGTTGATTCCCACACATTGGTTTGGAAGGCTAAAAGGGTTTCAAAAACATTAGGAAGCAACTGTCCAAACTACATTACAGCTCAAGGACCACTGTTGCTCATATATTTTATGTTTTACAGCTCAAGCACCTAGAGGGTATTAAAGGATCCCAAGACCAGTGCACACATAAGTGGATCAAATCCCACCACATGTTCTTCAGCTATAAAGCTCGAAGGGCATTGGATCCATTGGTGAAAAGTGAAGTATTTCACCAATGGGAAAGATTCAATTCCAGCAAGGGCTATCTCTAAAGCAATGGAGTCACCTTAAGACTTAAGGTAGTGGTTGAATGTGTGGTTGCACCCAGAGAAATTATATCAAATAATCTCATGACCCATGCATACATAAGTTCAAATATTGCCCCCATATCCTTCAATGAGTAAATTTATCGAGCTACGGTCTAGTGGCAACTTGAAGTGTTTGTTGTGACAATGACCCAGGTTCAAATCCTAGTGAGAATGCTCCTCCCCTTTATGGGGTTGTAAACTAGCCCCAAGGGTTAGCTCACTCAGTTGAGCCATCTAAAAAAGGCATGTTGCTGATGTGGACACCACATGTCATAGGTTCAAAAGCAGTGAAGTCCTCCGGGGTTACCAACTGATCCTCCATCTAGATATTCCGACGAAGAGGGGGGAACCACAAGAAATGTTCTTCTGAAAAAAATATTTGTATAGAATTTGAAATTGTTTAAATATGTATATGGACGAACCACATGAATAATTTTATCTGAATTTCAGTGTCATCAAAATCAAACCTGAACCATGTGACATAGAATACACATAATGCCATCTTCATTAGAAGCTCCAAACTTTCCACAGGCAGACATATGATTGATAAATGAGGCAAGGGAGACTTTTGAAGAGGTAAGAACTGGTTAGGATTCTTTGAGTCTTTTTAATGTTTTTTAATATCTTTACCCTTTTGTAATGGCACACATCAGGGACTTAAAAGCTATCTTACTAGGAATGAGAAACACAAAACTAAATAAGAAACAAGTATGGTACGAGGCAATATCAATTCTCAAGTTTCACACAAGTAACAAAGTAAAGAATTTTCGTAATTTTTTAGGTTTTTAAATGGTGGTGATGTTTACCATCCCCTAAGACCAATAAGCTCTATCTGACAATAAAGGGAATCATACTAGTTTATGCACAGAGACATTCATATTTATAAGTTATAATCTAAGTTTAACTGAATTATCTTAAATAAAAAAACACTAATTTTTAAAAGTTCTTAAATAACTTATATTATAAGTTTAACATATAATATATAAATTTAATATAATGTAAGTTATGTTATAATATCAGATTGACGTTGGGTGAATCTAAGGGATAAAGAAGAGTCCAAGATGTCAAACAACAACAATTCCCATGAGACTCAGATAAATATCCTTAAATGGCGGATGAGAAAAAGTTCAACAAACGCTGGCACCTAGAATGACAATTTGTTTTGCAACCACTACCTAGCACTGACTAGAACAGGAACAAATAGGGAAGGTGTTATTCTAGTAAGAAAAAGGCCGTGGAAGGAATCTATTTAAGTTACAACAAGAAGTTGAAGCATGAAAAGACAAAACTTTTGATGTGCAACGTAGATGCTAATGCCATAAAATGCTACTCAAAAGCAGTGTATTATGTCCACTTTCTTGGTTCCTAAAATTAATTCAACACCTTTATATGTAAACTATTATGGAATCTAGTTTTTATCCAATAATATGACAAGAATAATTATTTTTCAATTGCAGTAAGATTAACCCGTGCCCAACCCAACTTTCCTGTATGTCTAGCACACAACAACATTTATTTAAAATTAATCCAATTCCTAAACATGTAGTTATTGCTCACAAAAATAATTTATAAGTGATATACCAATGTACATGATTCACCAATAGTGTTTTATGGATTTGAGAAGGTATTGTGTTTGGAAAGGTCAAAGGTTGTAGGTGTAGAAAGCATTTGTGCACCTAAAGCATGAGATGGAAGCATAACAGTAGACAATTCTTTTAGCCTATCCACTGAAGCATAGAGGCAAAGCCAAGAAAGTGGGGTGAGGAGGCCATGAAGAAGCTACAAAAACAATGCAGAGGGAGACCACAAAGGCCAGAATAAGAGGGTCACTACAGTTGCTGAGAATATAGAGTCTGCCAAAAAGGGAACACATACACAGAGGCAATGTTGGCAACACAAAGGTAAGGTTTCAGAGGCAAAAGGAGTTGGAATTACTCATTACGGAGACCAAAAATGCAGAACATGAAAAAATAATCCAATCACACAGACACCTTCTTAGAATGCAAAATGACTAGAATTTATCACCTTCCCCGTCTTTAAACTTTTTTTATTTACAATGGAAATAAAGATAAAGCATTTTATTCATTGGCCTAAATGTAAATGTAAAACAGATTATTGGGCAGGAATGGATATCAGAGCAACCAAAACTTACGGAAAAGGATGATTCAGATATGGAAAATAATCAAGATACCTACTTGTAGTTTGTACTACATATACAACATTTTCAAAGCATGGGTATTTGATAGTTAACGAATACAACAAGGTCAGAGTGTTAATTTGTATAGGAAAAGGAGAAATGGACTTCTCGACACTTGTAATTGAAGTGGAATACTGACTACCATCAAAATCTTGCATGAAATCCAGATTGTGTTAGAAGTGCACTACTCACAGAAAGTTCACACAAGCAGCCCTGCTTCCACTTATTCATATACATTAAGAGACATGAAGCATCTGCAAGCAGGAAACAAAAACCTAAAAAAAAGGACACGAAGTGAGAAACAGAACTCAGAAAACAAAAAAGAAAAAAAGGACCATGGGGAGAAAATTTGAGATGAGAAAAAGGGGCATAGAAACAAAATATAAGTGAAAAACACAAGTAGGGAAATAAAAAAAACGTCCATTGATCAATGGCAACAATCGTTGATGTATGAAAACAAGTTCAAAGTTGATGAAATCACACCATTCAAAAAATGCACCACATGTAGCTTTGTCACCTTAAGGCAAGCTTGCTACAAAAACAAAGAAACCTGGGTTCCAATCATCCTGAACTGCTCCAGTTTACATTGGATCCAATCCTTGATGATTCAAAACCTGAATAGGATAAATGATAGGCAGATTCTGCAAAGAGTGTTCTTAATGCAACCTCAAATAGTCTGGCTTACTCTATAGTTCTCTTCAAATTCTATTTAGAGATTGAATCTTAAACAAAGTAAGTAATATTTGTTTCTCAAAGGAAAAGTGTAGCCAATCCATCTGCCATAGAGACATCATCCGAAACTTTGAGGTTTATTGGTTTTTTTTAATGCAAAAGAGATTAGACAATAACAAGGCCTATCTATCTGTTAGAAAGATTTTCCATGCCTCTATCATTAGAAAAGAGAACTCTACATGAAACGTAGCATTCTTAGTTCTATAGTTTTACGAGTCAAGTTCGAGAAATTAAAGTTTGTAGCTTCAAATATTACTAGAACCCCTTCCCCACCAGAAGGCCATTTGAATACAAGATCCACCAGTGCCCTTATACCACCTGCCTCTGCAATAGCACCCTGAGCATAAGAAAACAAACATCAAATTCATGTTATTTGGAAAGGAGGAAGTAAACTAGAATGTTGTTCTATGGATGATAGCAAAATGAAGCAGTATTTAGTCAAACAGCCCAGTTTTACCAATCAATAATAACAACTGTAATTTCCATAGCATTTCCAGTGCATACAATACATGGGCAACACCATAAACATGCACAATGTAGGCAGGGTGCTTGCTAAAAGGATAAGTAAGGATTCCTGTCATACAGGGAGATCTGATCATCATATTTTTCATTTTTAGTTTTTAGATTAATTAAAAAATAAGCAAAGAGCATAAAGTTGATGCTAATGATGATGGCGATGACGCTGATGATGATGCTAGCCATGATGACGATGCCGATGAAGATGACGATGATTATGATGAGGATGAAGATGAGGATGATGGCGATGTCAATGATGAGGATGAGGATGAGGATGATGGTGATGTCAATGATGATGATGAGGATGAGGATGATGGCGATGTCAATGATGAGGATGAGGATGATGGTGATGATC
>LPNX011131936.1:290081-342999 GCA_001517045.1 Pseudotsuga menziesii | reverse complement strand
AAATAATTAACCAATTACGACAAATTATTAAATGATTGAGCAATTTAAGCGCCATCGCTTAAGCGACGCTTAAGACATTATTAAATGAATGAGCAATTTAACCGCCGTCGCTTAAGTGATGCTTAGGAGGATATATGTCGCTTAAGCGACGCTTGCAAGCCTAGGTGTCGCTTAAGCGACGCGTATCCCCACCATTTCAAAAAAAAAAATTATCTTTTTGATTTTTGGCACGGTTAAAAGAAAAAATCCACGCGCTGTCGGAAAAAACCGTCAGATTTTGGATCGAAATGTAGTAGTGATAATAACAAGAGACATGAAAAATGGAAAATTAATGTTGTCTCAAGGTGAGTACATAGAAAAGGTGTTGCGGAGGTTTAGAATACAGAATGCAAAATGAGTTAGTAAACCTTTATCCATCCATTTCAAACTAAGGAGATGTGTCTAGAGACACATGAATAAATAGATTACATGTCCAAGATTACCTATTCATCAGTAGTTTGAATCTTGATGTATGCCATGGTGTGCACAAGACCATATGTTGCACATGTAGTGGGAGTTGTGAGTAGGTATATGAATAATCTAGGTAAAGAGAATTGGAAAGCAGTATAGTGGATTCTCAGGTATTTGAGAGGTACCACTTCACATGCATTATGTTTTGGAGGTTCAAACACTGTTCTACAGGGATATGTTGATGCATATATGGCCGGTGATAAAGACACCAGGAGGTTAACCATATGGTATGTGTTTACTATGGGTGGAACAATAGTAAGTTGGATTTCAAAACTACAATAGGTTGTTGTACTTTCAACAATGGAAGCAAAGTATGTTGCTGCTACAGAGGCTGCTAAGGAGATGATTTGGTTGCAGAGGTTCATGGAAGAATTGGGTAAGAAGCAGGAGAATAGTAGGATGTACAGTGACAGCCAGAGTGCCATTCATATTGCAAATAACTTAGCCTTTCATTCGAGGACTAAACATATATAACTCAAGTACCACTTCATAAGATCTGTTCTAGATGAAGAACTGTTAAAAATGGAAAAGATACATACTACCCAGAATCCTGTAGACATGTTTACAAAGGGACTAACCAAAGAGAAACTGAGTTCCTTCTCGGTCTCTTTTGGCCTTCAAGAATGAAGGTGAAAATAAGAAATTTTCCAATTCCAAGGTCTAGAGCATAGTCTAGCAGGTGCACTAGCGATGGCCCATTGTTGTGATCAGTCTCCAAGTGGGATATTGTTGGTTCTGGAGCTTGATCTTCCAGATCTAGAGATATTATTTAGTTGTGTTTGTACCCCAAGTGTACTACACACTCATTCCCCCTTCCTTGTGGTTTGGGGGTGGAGCCCTCGAGAATTTTTTTTGGGATGTGTGTTGGCCAACAGTTTTGCAGACCCATGGTATTGGGTTAATTGTAGTATTTTCCCATGTTATTTCCCCTACAAAAGAAAGCATTCTAACATGACTGTGTATGGTATTGTATTGCATTGGAAGAGAGACTGTTAGAGTGTGAAGAGGAAGTGCAGCGGTTTTGCTGTGGGGTGTATCCCTTCATCTTTCTGGACTGTAATAAAAGGACTGGCAATTTCTTTGTGGATGTAGCCCATCATTTGGGTGAACCACATTATATCTTTGTCTCTATGTAATTTTTTAATGTGTTTTTCATCTTGTTTATTGATTTAATTGTATATCTCTTATTGCTCTGCGGTCTTGTTTTCTAGCAGTTGTAGTTTCCAACATGCCTTTTTCAGGTCTGAAATTGACCAAGCACCACCCAAAAGTGGATATCAGGGCATCTTACTGCATAATGGATGTTTATTAAGGTCTAAAAAATCCACGAGTTTCCTATAATTGGTTCAACATTGCCTAGATTTGTCAAACCAACTTACTTATTGTTGTTTTGGGAATTTGGGATTAATGTGTCTTTGGGAAATGGATAGCCCCCACTCCCAGGGAATGGATAACCCCCCACTCCAAGCCTATTAAATGAAGGAACCCAATTTGAATGTTGTCATTTGTTCTCTCTCCCTCTCAATCATCCTAATTGTTGTTCTTGATTATATGTAATAGACCTCTGATCAGAACAGATCATCTGCCAGATTAAAGGATGGTTTAATGTGGGAAATCTAACAATAGCTACAACTTTTGAGATTGAATATTTGTTTTATCCTTTTATGAGTAATTGAATAAATTCAGGCAATTTATTAAGGGTAATTCCATAATGATAAGTTTCCAGAATCTTAGAGTACATTTCTGAGTGGTACTTGTTCAGTTTTTTGTGCTTGACTGGTTTGATGAGTGGTACGGTTCTAATAACATTTCTTGATATATGAAATGGTCAATCATGTAATCAAGTGTCATGATATATTATAATAAATAAAAATTTAACCCATATATAACATGCTTGCATCTATAACTAAACAATTTTATTCAAGGAACACTGAGGTACATAGTTGTTGAGTGGTGAGGAATTTTGTTCATAAAATATTTCATTTTGAATTCTAGCATGATATGCTAACATTATTCTCAATAAAAACACTTCAAATTCTTCAAAATGATAATCCTAGTTACTGAAAATAGCAGCACTCCAACACGTGATAAATATGGGACAAAAATCAGTTAAAGGCCAGTTCTTTCACTTGCTCCATTTTGCAAGATAAAGATAGGACAAAATTCAATTAAAGGACAGTTCTTTCACTTTCTCTATTCATCATGGAACAAATACCAGAATAGCATCAAGTGAGTGTATTCCATTATATAATGAAAACCCACAAATAACATTCTTATCAACACAAACAAGAGCACATAAGACCACAAAACATCATCTTTGTTATTTCACTATTTGCACTCAAGACAATCAACACATTATTGATTTGAGGAGTGCAGGCCATGTCTTCTATTCCATGGTGTAAACAAAAGTATCTTCTAGCTATCAGAACTTAAAACTTAGAAGGAACTAAAAAGGACCAAGTGACTTTAATATACTTGGTTTTACATGAAATTAGCTGTTATAAATATTAAATTCCAAATAAGTCAAACATGAACAATTCAACTCCTAATTAGCACTATAATTTGTCCCACTCACCCAAAACACACCTAGGTTGGCCCCTTAAAAGAATATTACACTCACAAAGGTGCATCAATTATCAAATAAAGGGTGCAAGGGTCTCAATACTTAATATATAAGAAAACTGTTAAGCACTGGTCTACAATGTGTTAAGATACTGATCCATTTAACCTTCGTTAACCCTCAAACCTCCATTACGTAACACCTTTGAAATTCCTGGTTTATATCGAGTGATAATAGGGCCGATATCTCAAATCTATATAAGATAGTGTGCTTGGTAATGATCTTTGATTATATGTCCTGGAAGTGAAGTTGAGAACATTGTGTGACGGGCCTAGAAATCCTTAACAAATTCAGGGCTAGGATGAAGGTTTCGTGCTAAAGCTGGGACTCATTAGAGAACCCTAGATAAGTATAAGGGACGGTAATCATTATAGTTTTCCTTGAACGAAAAAAATGATATCTAGAAAGGGCCTTCTTGGTTGTACTGAAAACCATGATCTTAGTTTTCCCATGATTAAATATCAATTGGAAAATATCACCTAACTGACCCAATCCATCTGATTGCATTTGTTAACCATTTGGAGGGAGGTCAGAAACCATATAATTTTCAAGTAGTAGTGAGATGAGGACCTGGTGAAGCATATATTTGTCCTCCCCTTGATTGGAATTCTTGACAATATCATCTAGTTCATCAATGAATACCCTGAAGAGAATGGGCGAAAGAGAACATCCCTATTTGACCCTAATGTTACACCTTGTTACCCTCTATTTTGGATGGGTTTCCACGTGTGCTTTTTATCACAATATTCAGTTGGAGGTTACATGTTTATAGAGGTTTGATGTTCATGGATGATCTTTGATATGCTCTATTGTGGTTCGAGGTTAGGGTACATTCTACTCGTGTCGACTGGGATTCTGTTTTTTTAAGGGGTAACAATAGGTAAGAAACATGTTGCAAAGTTGAAGAGCATATATGTTTAAAGTTGATTCAAAGTTTGCACTGGGATAGGTAAGATTCCATCACTTTTTTCATTATATTGCTTGTACTGGTCATGCTGCAATTATAATAATATTTGAGAACTGTGGTAGAAGCATCCCATTTTCTAGATCTGACTTGTATCTAGCCCCTCAAATTTGTAGGATTTTATCATTATGAAAATCTAAAAATGTAGTAGAAAGGGACTTTCTTTCTAGATCTTGGACGGGAAACAAAATATCGATTCTTGAAAGGAGAGACATGGATTCTTATGTAGCATGATAAACAATGAAATTACCAATAACAATAGGTTTTCTGCATTTAAATATGAAGAATGGTAAAATCAAATGCTTCTAAAAGTGCAACATTCAGGGCTACTTCAGAGAGATTCAAACATGTCTAGCATTGGCATGTTTAATGAGCAGTTTCCATCTTTAGAAAAATGATCAAGGCAGACATACAGTCACCCAAAAATATGAACAACAAACATTGTTAGCAAGATATCTATTGTCTTAATATATGCACCTGATGTAAGAGGAGATAATGTTCTTAATGTCCAACTAATGACCACAAAAGTAGGTCAATGGGACTAAAAGTATACAATTAGTATAATTAAAATGTGGGAGTGAAAATGTAGCTCGTAGAAAAATCGAAAACTATATCTATGACAAAATAAAGTAAAAAGAAAAAATACAAGCAGTAAGGTTGCTTCCAAAACATGTATATAACTATATCCAAGTCATGGCGAAGAGTGAACATTAAGTGGATGAAGTCAAGAACATCTGAGTCTGATAGTCAATGGAGATGGGAGAGAACTAGGAATTGGCTCACTATCAAAGTCCCGTGGAAATATCTAGGTGTCCAACTCTATGATGCATGTTGAATAAATATGCCAATTTGTTTTGAATTTTATAAGAAACTAAGCCTCAAGATTTCCCAATAAGTAAAAAAAATGGCATCTCTTCAAAATTTGTTGTTAGTTTATATTCGTAGATCTCTATGATTTTTTAAACATTGTTGAGGTTTCTAGGTTGTTTTCTTTGGGTTTATGAGTTGATGGGTATCAAATGCATGAAGTATTTTATGAAAGACAATTAAAATTAAGTTGATTGTACATATCCAAACTACACAAGAAATTGTTGAACTTTGTATTACTGTTGAATTTCCATAAAGCAGAGGAAAATATGGAAAAATATTGCTACTATGGTAAACATAAATTAAACTAAGATAATCCTATATTCCTTTCTACGAATCCCATACACATCTATATTCCTATGACAGTATAATCCTCTCAAAGCAAGCCATCTTTAAAATACTTTGAATAAGTAAAACATGGACAATGGTTGTTGTATATGTTTGAGATATAATTCAACACTAAATATGAATATTGGGCCATCCCCCTGTGTATAATGTGACACAAATATAGAAGGGTTAATAAAGGTTTGCAATGTGCATCACACTCTTTTGATCTATCTGGATTGTTCATGTTTTGTTCCAAAAGTTTCAAGGAAGAGGAAGGCATACTGATCAACTTCTCTCTTTTTTGTTGGAGTCATTTACCCAACATGCACACTTATTTGGTCAATTTTGGCCTATTTACCCACTATCCTAATTTTAATTGACTTACATGGAATTAGATGAGCACAATATGACATCAGCATGAGCACACTATGACATTAGCATGAGCACACCCATGCCCTCCTTTAGTCAAGGAGGCCAACTAAGACTTCTCCTTCATCCGGGGAGGATAACTAAGCTTCATCCTTCAAACTGGGAGCAATTCTAGGGTGATCTGAGTGTCATAAATGCACCTAATTGCTAACTTATTGTTGTTTCACCTAACAATCAGTTAAGTTGAGTTGTGAAGGTGCCTCCATTCATTATTTGATTATTTTTGGTCATTATTTATGAAATGGAGCTAACACTAGCGGTCACTTCAGTTAACTCCATCAGAGCTACTTGGAGTTATGGATGTGCTACCTCCTTCAGTTGGACATGTAGTTACATGTGATGAGTCACTTTTAGTTAGAGTCAATCATCTATTGCACTCTGATTCAGTTAGGACTTAGTGTGAGAGTCAGTTATTGATTAGCTCAGTGGTTAACTATGTGTGCCGATTATGGCTGACATTCAGTTAAGCTACACCCATTTATTCAATTCGAATGAACTCCTTGGGAATTTGAATTGTATTGGTATTCATGCATTCTGCATGACCATTTGATTGTACTATCATTATTTTATTGATTATACAGAGCAGCAACATTCTATTGCAACACCATTATGCCATTTTCATGCTTAATTGTCTAAAATCTCTTATGAGACTTTGTTTTAGTCCCTAGATTATTGTGACAAATTAATATGGTATCAGAGCTCACAATGAGACGAAGCTCATTCTCTTCAAAAACATTGTTTTTGACGGATCTTGCATGAAAAATTAAGCAAAAGCTCAAATTCTAGCATTACACCAGAAGCAAAAGGCTTACCACTTAATACCCCAAGTTAAGGAATTGTTGATCAAACTTGCTTGATCAATTATGCTGGGTGTGATGAAAACCTGAAATGTGCAGGTTGTTCAACCTTAGGGTGACTTTATTATTTTGATTTGCAGGTTTTACAGGTTCACTGCATTCAATACAACACTTTGATATGGCTTCTTCCATAGATATTTTGACTCTGTTCAATTTCCATGAATGTAAAGGAGACATGGAGATCCAACTACATGCCAAAGGACTCTACCGAGTCATTATGGACACAGAAGAAGAGCCTACTCATATTATAGACAACGCTAGACTTTTTAATAAGAAATATGAAGCATTCGGTTTCTTGTGTCTCTTTATCTCCAAGGATTTTCTATTCCATCTCTCAGGATTGAAGACTCTAAAAGAGATTTGGGACCATCTTGCCTCCCTGTATGGAAAATGGGATGACTTAAGGGTTTATCACCTTGAAAACAAGTTGATGTCTCTTCAACTTGGCAATTTTTAGACCCTTAATGATTTTTTCACAAAATTCAAGAATATAGTCCTTCTATTGAAGCATTGTCAGGTGAAGAAGGAGGATGATCATATCATCCTCACAATTCTCTCAAAACTTGGAGCTGACTATTCAATCTTTGTTTCTACATTCTGTGGGGGAAAGCTCACAACCCCTAGATGGAAAATGCCTTCACTCAATGCCTTCATTGAGTCCCTAACAAGCAAGCATGATAAGCTTGTCTAGATGGGGATCATCAGATCCTCCCATGATAAATCCCTATTTTCTTCGGGACCCAAGGATTCAAAGGGGAAAGGAAAGTAGCAAAAGAACCCAAAAAACAAATTCGAAGCTCCTAATCCTAAAGTTCAAAACCAGCAGCAAGAATATCCTTTTGGCTCAAGAAGAACAAAAACAAAGGCCACCATGGGAAGGAAAAATTCAATTGTTCATACTACGGGAAGGGCTTCCACCCTAAACATGCCTACATGAAAAGAAGCTTGATGAAGCTACTTCTCTCCTTGAGAGAAATAACATAAATATTTTGGAAATCTTTCAGAGGAAAGAAAATCAATATTGGGAATACCTGCATGAAAGAGGTGATGACCTCATGGAAAGCACTTCAACGTCCATGGCTCTACTCATATATTTTGGAGCTTCGAACCACATGATGTCTAGAAAATACCCTTTCTCTTCTCTCGACACCAGCAAGAGCATTCCCATCCACATGGGAGATGACTCTACCATCATCTCAAAAGGACAAGGTACAGTAAATCTTGAGCAAGGTTATTTTTCCAATGTTCTGTATGTACCATCTCTTGTGTCAAAAATCCTAAGTATCTATCAAATTTCCCATACTAGAGTTCCCAAGAGAGTATCCTCCATCCTAGATGATGTAAAAATTACTGAATTTGCATTTGGGAAACTTGTGGCAAAAGGATTTGCAAATTATCATGCAAAATCCTATGAGTTTTCCCATTTTGTCGAGGATGGAAAGCCCACATCTTTACTGACTCATGGAAATGAGGTTATTAGGCTCTGGCATGAGAGGTTTGGCCACCTAAAATTCAAGTACTTGCAGCAATTACAGAAAAATTCCATGGATGAAGGCCTCCCGGTCTACAAAGCTACCACTAGAATTTGCAAAGGTTGTATTTTGGGCAAGCATCTTGAGCATAAGTTTTATCGGGGGAAGGCAAGCCGAGCATCAGAAATTTTGGTGCTGATTCATTCTGATATCAGCAGACCAATTCCCATCATATCCTTGAATGGATCTTGGTATGTTCTTACGTTTATAGATGATTTTTGTACATATACACAGGCCTTCTTCATAAAGAAAAAGTCATATGGCTTAGAAAACTTCTATGAATTAAAATCACTGATTGAGAATGCATCCGAGAAAAAGATCAAAAATTTGAGATCTGATAATGGAAAGGAATATGTTAGTAATGAGTTTCTGCAACTATGTTATGATAGTGGCATTCAGATCCAACATTCAGTCCCCTACACTCCGCAATAGAACGGTGTAGCAGAGAGAAAGAATCGGTCTCTCAAGGAGATGGCCACTTGCATGTTGGAAGCCAAGAAGTTTGCCACAAATTTGTGGGCTGAGTCCATGAATTATAATATATACATTTAGAACAAAGTACCTCACTCATCGTTTAAAGGGAAGACCCCTTTTGAAGCCTACTTTGAACATAAGCTAGATGTGTCGAATCTTAGAGTGTTTAGGTCCATTGCATGGGCCCGAATTCCGCATGATAAGAGGAAATATTTGCAATCGAAAAGTGTTGAATGTTTTTTTATTGGATATACTAGTGAATATAATGGTTTCAAGCTGCTGGATATTAGAACAAAACAAATAATCATTGAATTAAGTGTCCGGTTCGATGAGCCTCTTCAAGAGATAGAACTAGTGAAGGAGAAACTGTTGAATTTCCTTCCTATTCTACTGATTATCCGGATGATGAAATTGGGGGTGATGACCCTGATTTGGAACCTCTAATATATGATATCAGTGAACAAAAAGCATAAATTTCAATATCAGAACCTGAAGTGCAAACACATCTCCCAACTTGGGCCAGACAGACACTTTCTTCCGCCAGTGACAACATTGGAAATCCTTATGATCCAAGAAGAACCTAGTCCCATTTCCAAAGAGCAGGTATTGTGCTCTCTTGTCATGAATATTTTCTGTCCAAAACTTTTTATTTAATGATAAGTTCAGATCCTAAGTATTTTTACCATGCTCAAAAATATCCAAGATGGCAAGCTGCCATGGACGAAGAGATGAATTATCTTCAAAAGAATGCTACTTGGGAGCTAGTTTCTCTTCCTTCAGGGAGGAAATTAGTTTAATGCAAGTGGGTATTTTGGAAAAAGGTTGATGATTATGGAAGAACCTAAAAATATAAGGCAATTTTGGTAGCAAAAGGGTTCTCCTAGGTCCAAGGTGTGGACTATCATGAGACCTTTGCACTGGTTGCAAAAATGGATTCCATTCGCCTAGTTTTGGAAATTATGGCATCCAAGCATTGGGAAGTCCATAATGTGGATGTTAAGTCTACCTTTCTACATGTATATATTTATGAAGAGATATACATGAAGTATCCTGAGGGATACATTTCAGATTCATCTTTGGTTTTCAAATTAAAGAAGTCACTATACAGGTTAAAATAGGCCCCACGATTGTGGTATTCCAAGATGGATACCTTCCTTCTCTCGCAAAACTTCCAAAGATATAAATCAGATACGAATGTGTATCTACAGAAGTATGATGGTAATTTTATTATAATTGTTTTATATGTTGATGATCTCTTTATTACTGGAAGCACTATTGCTTCCATATCAGTCATAAAAACTACCCTCCATGATGCATTTGAGATGAGCTGTTTGGTGCTCTTGAAGCAATTTATGGGGCTTGCAATTGCACAAAATTATGATGGGATAATGGTCACTCAGTAAAAATACATATCAGACCTATTATTTAAGTTTAACATGGCTGAATGTAACGCTGCTCCATTCCCTTTCCTTTCATGGATCAGCCTTGAAGAAGGAAAAAGCACTCCACCCATGGATTGCACAATCTACCACCAACTGATTTGTATCTTGCTTTACTTGACTCATTCTCAGCCTGATATATGTTATTCCATGAATCCTATATCAAGATACATGTAGCATCCTCATTATCTTCATTGGAAGGAAGCCAAGAGGATCCTTCAGTATATTCAGGGCACCAGGACCTACGACATTCACTATGCTGCAGAATCTGAGCTAGAGTTGGTTGGTTACACAGATTCAGATTGGGAAGGAGATTCTATT
Source organism: Pseudotsuga menziesii (assembly GCA_001517045.1). Classification (NCBI taxonomy): domain Eukaryota; kingdom Viridiplantae; phylum Streptophyta; class Pinopsida; order Pinales; family Pinaceae; genus Pseudotsuga; species Pseudotsuga menziesii. The sequence continues at coordinate 332,659 of LPNX011131936.1, read as the reverse complement.
GATTGGAAGTATACCTACAGATATGTATTCATGTTTGGTGGTGGCCCCATTTTCTAGTCTATCAAAAATAAGGCTACCATTGCATTGTCTTCAGCAGAGGCCGAGTATCGAGGAGCAGTGAATGCTTGCATCCAAGCTGTTTGGTTGCAACACATTCTTTCAGAGTTTGATTTTGATAGTTATTTTTCCACTCTCCTATTTTGTGAAAATCAAAGAGCTATTAATATCTCCACAGATCTAGTTACCAGGCAGAGGACCAAGCATGTAGAGATACACATGCACTATATCAGGGAATTAGTGCATGACAGGACCATCATTCTACAATACTTCCTTACTGATGAGCAGATTGCAGACATCTTCACCAAGATATTTTAGAGAATAATTTCACTTACCTTCGTTCACTGTTGGGGGTGAGTTCATCAGGGTGATCATATTACTTTCCAGTGTTTAGCTTGAGGGGTGGTTTTTCCCATTGAGTTTTCCCTCTTTCCTCACTTAGATTTATTTTTTATCATTGTTTGAGTTACATTATTGTACAGGGTGACCTATGGCCTTTGTTTCCAAGGCCCTATCATTTTATGCATTTTTTTTCTCCTCCCGAGTATAGCTTAACGGGGGGTGTTGGAGTCATTTACCCAACATGCACACTTATTTGGTCAATTTTGGCCTATTTACCCACTATCCTAAGTTTAATTGACTTACTTGACATTAGATGGGCACACTATGACATCAGCATGAGAACGCCCACGCCCTCCTTTAGTCAAGAAGGCCAACTAAGCCTTCTCCTTCATTCAGGGAGGCTAACTGGGCTTCCTCCTTCAAACAAGGAGCAATTCTGGGGTGATTTGAGTATCATAAATGCACCTAATTGCTAACTGATTGTTGTTTCACCTAACAATCAGTTAAGTTGAGTTGTGAATGCAACTCCATTCATTATTTGATTATTTTTAGTCATTATTTATGAATTGGAGCTAACACTGGCGCCTACAACCACTTCTGATGACATGTGTCACTTTAGTTAACTCCATCGGATCTACTTGGAGTTATGTATGCGCTACCTCCTTCACTTGGAGATGCAATTACATGTGATGAGTCACTTTTAGTTAGACTCAGTCATCTATTGCACTCCGATTCAGTTAGGACTTAGTGTGAGAGTCAGTTATTGATTAGCTCAGTGGTTAACTATGTGTGCCAATTGTGGCTGACATTCAGTTAAGCTACACCCATTCATTCAATTTGAATGACCTCCTTGGGAATTTGAATTGTATTGGTATTCATTCATTATACATGATCATTGGATTGTACTATCATTATTTTATTGATTATACAGAGTTGCAACATTCTATTGCAACACCATTATGCCATTTTCATGCTTAATTGTCTAAAATATCTTATGATACTGTGTTTTAGTCCCTAGATTACCGTGACAGATTAAAAAATTTCAAGTGTGAGAGAGTATTTTTCATTATGAAAACAACAATTTAGAAAAATTTATGTTTTGTTCTCAAATTATTAAGACAAATGTATGATTATCTTATTTAGTTTCTTGGTTAAGTTGGTTTCTTTAAATTTCTTTATGTCTCTATAGTCGATGTCAAATTTAGAATTTAATCTATGAACATTTCTTGGCATGTTTATGTCAGCCATATATTTAATTCCTGCTCTCTTGGTGCTATTATAGATCCATCGAGACTTTGAGGAGCTACCACCTACAACAATCATTTCCTTAACTGACTCTTTAAAGGTTAGAGCACCTCATTTGCAATAGTCATGCATTATCTTAGCTTGTCATTTTATATAGTTTGAAAGCATATGTACTAGTTTTTTATTTTGTATATTCGGTTATCTTAGATTTTTTTTTTTATGTAGTTTGAAATCATTTTTATTACCTGTCCAAATTACTATATTATGTCCTTCATGATTATAAAATATTTAAACAATGTTTACTAGTTGTACATATTTAAGGACAAAGTGCATTTCCCTATTGGGAGACACAATATGTTTGCTACAGGTTTTCCCATGTTGATTTTAAACTCTTTAAACCCCCTATGGTTAACAAACTAGGATTTGTATTTTTAAATTTTAATACATCATCAGCATATGCTTAAGATGCATAACAGTAAACAAGCATCTCCCATGTCAAATAACCATGCAATATTAGTATCCCTGTTATAGCTGATTTCACCACTCCAGGTGAATCACACTTTGTATGGTCTTCCCCTATCCTGCTGCAGACTTCTTTGACCCCATGGACCATTTTTGGTCCTTTGATGTTTCCTTGATTATCCCTAAAAACATATGAAAAATGATACACGCAACTTTTAAACCTATAAGCGCGTATATACGCGGGTTTGACCACTAAAACCGTGTACATCGGGATGTGTGCACAATCCAAATCCTTTTGGATTTTTCCTTGACATGGATCCGACTCATTAGACTCTTGGCCTTCCCTATGCCTTGAGATCACTCGGATTCGACCTTTCATTACCCCTTTGAAAAGATTTATAAGGAACCCCTTGGTACATTGAAGGCAAAAAGAGAGAATTGAGAGCAAAGAAACTATAGTCCATTGTTGCCAGAACTTATGCTTGAGTCTGTATCCCTTTGTCCCTTGGAGCACTAGTGTGTTCTTCCCAAGCTTGCCTTTTTCTTGTGAGCTTGCTATCGAGAGATGGAGGATTGAGGTGGTGGAGGCCCAAGTGCAGGATTCAATTTCTCTGGTTCGCAGACATGCCGTTAGAGGTTGTATCTTGTAATCTCTGATTTATATTAATAGAAATATCTTTTCCTGTCCAATAATGTGTGTTTGAATGAATATTTTATCCATGGGATTATGTCAAATGCTTGTACATTATTGATTATATATGCTAGAATATATCTAACACCATGATATATAGAATGCTTGTATTGTTTACTTGTTGTTGAGGAAGTAATCTATCAATTCAAGTTGAAGATTGGAAAGCTCAACGGGGATCTACTTCAACCATCCGGAATAAGGTACGAGGTCTGATCCTTTAGTGTTAGACATTTAATTTCTATTGCATATTGGAAAGGATTGATTTCTGGAGTCAAGTTGTTTGTTGTGGTACCCTAAGCCATAGGAATTTCTCTCCGTAATGGAATTGGCAACTCCACTGGGGAGTTCCTAGTAGTTTTCCTTTGGGGTTTGTTTTATCGACATTCAATGAATTTGAATTGCTCTTTCTCTCTTGTTTCTGTGTCAGGTCTGGGGGCATGTATGCCTGGTAGGGTTTGATTGGTGTGACATTTGTCTCAACCTATCTGTTTTCCTTGATTTTATGCACCTTTCTTCCTGTACGCAAGTTTTTAACTCACAGTCACGTATACACGCGGGTTCCTCTGCGATTTCCACGTATACACATGGGTTTACTACGAACAGTCACGTATTCCCTTGCTTTTGCATTTTTGTGGAATATAATTGGTTGCTAGGTGAATTCTGATATTTGCTAAGTCTCCTTTGGCACTACCTGAGTCTGTTTAGACCTCTGTTTCTGACCAGAAACATTTTTTTTAGGCTAATTTTTTTTTTAAGAAGGTTCTTGTCATGCAATTTTCGATTTTTTGTTTGAGATTAGTGCATTAGAGTTCTTTTACCTTAGTGCTTTGCTTGAGTGTTGTTTGTGTGTACTTGCAGAGTATAGGGGTCGTAGAATCATTCTTTTGCTTTTTACATGTCTTTTATTTCAAAAAATCCAAAAAACATTTGCTTATCATCATGCATCTTTGCATTGTACTTGCACTAGATTTGCTTTGGACTACTAGTTAGGACTTCATATAGGAAAAAATTGCATTCATCATTTGAAGAGAATTGTGCATTTCACATAGTAGCATACCCTGTTTTCATGGACACAATGCATTTGCATTGATTGTTAGGTGTGCATTTTACTTCATGTTCCGTCATAACACCATTAGTTGCATGATCATATCCCTTTTTTGAGTAATAAAGCCAATTAAAATCAGCGCTAAATTAAAATGAATTAACTTATTTTCTTTTCTAGGGCGCACCAACAAGCTTAGGTTTTAGGATCTTGGAATAGTTCACTGTAATTCAATTCTCTAAGATCACTAAACAACAACATGTATGTGTCTGTCCAGGTGAGTGTGTGAAATCCTTGGTATAACTAGTGTTTCTCATGATCCTCCTCTCAAAAGGGAGTTAAGCACGAGGCAGTGCGAGCAGTTATCGATTAGGATGACCCCTAGTCATAACTGAGTAGCATCAGAGATATTTCGAAGATTGTATTTGTATCTGGGGGCTCTTTCGAGAGTTTTAGGCTTTGCTACCCTGCCCATACGGTCAATCCTGCTTGCGACTGTCCGCCTGAGCATTGATTATATTGAGGTGACCTTAGTGGTATTACCTAGGATATTGAGGGGGTACTTTGCAAGGGTTATTCTGTAGGTGTCCCATCCAGGTTGGGGTCGGATAGCACAGTCGCTTTACGCGTTGAAGCTGAGGGCCACCATAATTGGTTACGTACCTCTGCTTATTGTGTATGGGAGTCTCAAGCCTCTCCTAGGCGAGACATACCTGCTTCATTTGGGAGCTCATTTATCCAACCCTTGTTTTCCTGTATTTGGATTTAGATTTTATTAGTGATTACTCTGTGCACGATAGTTGGCCTAGGGTTTATGTAAATAGAGAGTCTTTTCTATTTTTTGAGTCATTGTGGATTTGGGTACGGTTCCTCGCCGTTCTCGTCTTTTAGCAGGACTTCCACCTTCTACTTCTCCTCCTCCTTTGGGAGAGAGACCTAGACAATCTAGGAGGACTATTTCACACATTGATTCACACACCATGGGAGACCGTGTAGAGGATATTCCTGAGCCACCTTCTCCCATTTATGTAGATGATGGGGAGTTTACTCCTATGTACGATCCTTCACCTGACTTGGCTGAGTTAGGTCCTGTGATTTCTGAGATAGGAACCATGCACAATCGACCTACTCACTCTAGGGTTGATTCCCCATTGACGCGTTACCGGTATGGAATGCTGGAGGACGTCGAGACTCATTTTGAACTCGCCAGCACTAGCTACGATAGTTATGCTATGTCTGGTTTCCCTACACATGATTTGGAATTTCATGTCGAATCCGACTTCGAGCCTAACACTATGTCTGGGGGCACTCTCATTCCTTACCATGCAGAGAGGTTTGGGAGCACTAGTCACATTGCACCTTCCGTCCCAGTGGTGGAAGTTACATCATATATCCCTCCTAGGTCTAGGGTTAGCTATCCGATTAGGATACCAAATCCGAGACGAGTGACGATAGGCGGTAGCACGTACATTATTTCTTAGATTCCTTCATCCTCAATCCCTAGTTATTCAAATGTACATCCTCCACCTTATTCACGTGGTCCTTCGAGCCAATATATGGCTACGATTCAGGTCCGTACTGTAGTTACTAGACTGACTGTGTCTCAGGTTTACATATGGACCATTGCTTCGGGAGGCTATGTTCATACTTCTAGAGGTAATGTTACTACTTCTGGGGCATATATCCCTACTTCCGGTATGTACATCCCTACTTCTGGAGTTTATCTTCCTACCTACGGAGTGTCTCATGGGGCATCGCATGCGATGAATTATGGAACCTATTATGGGATGCAGTATGGATAGGATTCTTCACCTTATGGAGGCAGGTATCAACAACCTACTTACTCTCCTAATTATGGATTTGTAGCTCCTACCATTCAAGGTCCACCGAACTATGGTTCTTCCACGCCACCCTATAGGGGTCATACGGGAGGAGGACACTATGGCCAAGGCCATGGTGGTAATCAACCCTTTATGAATCAGGGAGTGGTCCATCGACCTCACCATCCTAGGATCCCTTTTCTTGGGATGCTTAATATTCCTGACTTATCAAGACTAACGAATGATCTTGTGGCTCATGACCCAGATTGGCCGGCTGTCCCTACCAAAATTCCTTTGGAAATACCTAATTTTGAGGGAAAATCAGGAGAGGATCTGAGCGAACATGTTACTACATTTCACCTATGGTGCTCTTCAAATTCCTTACTTCAGGACTTAGTCTGTTTGAGACTATTTCAATGCACCCTTACAGGGCCTGCCACGAAGTGGTATATAGAGTTACCTAGGGGAGCTTTCGCTTTGTTAGATGACCTTCCGATGACTTTTCTTAATCACTTCCAGCTACCGGTGCGTTATGACGTTGGTACTAAACTCTTGTCGACATTTTGGCAAGATAAAGCCACACATATTTCTGATCATATTCAAGAGTGGCGTAGACGGAAGAGGTTAATTAAAGCTTTTATACCACCGGAGTTCCTCCTCGAGTGGTTCCTCAAGTCATTATTGCCATATATAGTGAAGGATGTTTCCACATCCGTAGTACAGAATGAGGAACAAGCGATTTTTAGGGCACAGGAACTAGACTTGATTTATGCTCAGTCTGGTTTGTTGTATGAGATTATTCCCAATGCTCCTCATTCCAGTTTCGATCCCAAATTCAAACCTGGACCACATGCCAATGGAATTGTGGGTTGTGCAAGTGCGAAAACTGTGGATTCAGTTGCAAAGCAAGTTAGTCAATTGTCAATCAACCAATCTGCTTTGGGACAAGCTACGGCTTCATCTCAACCTGCCCAAATGACGACTGTACTTTCTATGCAATCGTCGGACCAGAAGGGTAACCAGCAGCTCAGATAGAATAGAAAAAAGGGTAAAAATAATCAAAAGGGTGGGAATAAGAATGAGAATGCTAACAATAATGACAAGAACGTTCGAAATGATGGGGGGGACAAGCAAGCTAAATGTAAGGTTAAGTTCCCTTTCAAGTTGTGTAAGGACGATCACCTCACTTACTTGTGCCCTCAGATTGAGGAAGCTTCGAGATTCTTGGCACAGGGCCCAGCTATGCTAACTAACCCTTTACCGCATAATCAAAATATGAACTCGAAGTCCCATGACCAGTCTGGTGATGATGATCCACCGGAGGGTAGTGGCCGTGGGTGCATTAACATGGTCCGTGCTGCAAAAGTTGTGACCCATGTGAAAGATTATAGTTCGTCACAACCTAGCCCAGGCAAAGAGCCTGATCCAACAAGGTCCCCTTTGCGCATTGATAAACCTACAGATAATCCTGAAGCTACACCTCGCATTCCTAAGGGATTCCTTAAGCGTTCAGGGCATAATCCAAATTTCCAAGCCGCCCAGAATTATTCAGTTGTCGAGGATTTGGGCCACACTCCTTATGTGATGTATGCATTGGAAGTGCTTGAGAGTTGTCCTTTGCAAAGGAAGGCATTGCTTTCTGCCCTTGGTGTGAACGATGATGATTCTTCCTATGTGATCAAATTTGAAACTGCAAGACTTCAGCCTCGCTTGCCCTACTGTGTGTCTCTTTTGGTTCACGTAGAATGTCTTAATATGACTGTCAAACGCACTGTGATTGATGAGGGCGCTGCTACTTCTATGATGTATTTGTCCTGTTTGAAGGGTCTAGGTTCTCCTAAGCTGGTCTAAATCAACGACTATGTTAATTGCGTTCGATGGGAGATATTTTAGGGTGCACGGCATCCTTCCTTCCCTTAAAGTCCGTTTGGGGGGGAAGACCGTTGCGATAGAGGTCAAGGTGGTTGATGTGCCCCTTGACTACAATCTCTTGCTGGGTAAGAACTGGATGTATAGTATGCAAGCTATTGCTTCTTCCTTGTTCCGCATTGTATGATTTCCACATAACGGGAAGATCATAACGATTGATCAAATGACATTCAAGAATCCGTCTGTTACCGCATCTTCGGGAGCTTCGATCCTGGTCGTTGACCACTCTCAGCCGGCAACTAGGAGTGTGGGTGTAGGCATGTATCCATCCCTCATGGGAAGCTTTAGTTTTCCTTCATAGATCCTCATGATAGGATCTAGTTCCAATGAGGCTTCGACATCTATGACATTGGTTTCTTTTTGCACAACTCATATGGAAGATCCTTGGATTCTTCCTACACTGAGTATTTCGAGTGATCCCGTCGAGATGAATGTGTCGTTTCCTACAGCTATGATAGCTTATCAAGCTAATATCAAGAGTGTTGCAGAGCCTAGTCCTTCCTCTTCATAGACGGAGGAGGAGGACCCTTATGTGCTTTCGGAATGGGCAATATAGTCTTCTCATGCACACAAATACCTTGATATGGTTTTCCCTTCGGATGAAGCGATTATTGAGGCTATGTCGGGAGTTGAGCCACCATGGGAGGAACTTCATCATAGATCGTACTTTCTTCCTAAGATTGACCATTTGGAGTGTGAGGATTTTAGGGCGGTTCTTACTCAGAGAGTTGGTAGTCCTGTGGTTCCATTAAGCTCTCCTGGTCCGATGGCTGATGGAAACATGGTGAACATATCTTCAATGATTCCTATCAACATCTCTCATGATCCTAGCACGATTGAGAATGTCTATATTGGGGTGGAATGTTCCCATGCTGAGATTATAGAATATACTGAGCTATTTAAGAAATTCCATGATATTTTTGCTTGGTCTTACAACAAGATGCCAAGTATTGACCCTCGTATTGTCGAGCACGAGATTAAGACTTACCCCAATGCTAAGCCTGTTCGACAACGTTTACGTGCAGGGAATCCTAGGAAAGCACCCGTGATTAAGGCAGAGATAGAGAAACTGTTGAAAGCCGGTTTCATCTATCCCCTTCCCTTGATGGAGTGGGTTTCAAACCCCGTTCCGGTGGATAAGAAGCAGGGAGCGATCCACATATGCACTGATTTTTGTGATTTGAATCATGCCTGTCCTAAGGACAACTTCCCCACACCATTTATAGATCATATTTTGGATGAGTGTGTGGGTAGCGAGGTGTTCTCCTTTATGGACAGCTTTTTCAGGTATAATCAAATACAGATTAAACCCGAGGACCAACATAAGACTGCATTTATTTGTCCTTGGGGAACGTTTGCAAATTGAAAAATGCCTTTCAGCCTTAAAAATGCTGAAGCTACATTTCAGTGGGCGATGACCTTGATTTTCTACAATCTCAAGTCAATTATCGAGGTATTTTTGGATGACCTCGCTACTCATTCTTGCATGAGAATAGGTCATCCCTATCACTTGAGATTGGTATTCGAAAGATGTCAGCACTATTTGGTTAGATTAAATCCTCACAAGTGCATATTTTGTGTGAAATGAGGGCATTTGTTAGGATTCATTGTTTCCAAAGAGGGTATAAGAGTCAACCCTTTGAAGGTTGAGGCAATACTTCAGTTGTCTCCCCCGAAGAATATTCATCACCTTCAGTGTTTGCAAGGCATGGCAAACTTCTTACGAAGATTTGTTGTCAACTTTGCCAATTTGACTAGAGGATTCATGCATCTCTTGAATAAGGACACCCCCTTTTATTGGGATTAGCGAGCCCAGGAGTCCTTTGATGCACTCAAGCGAGCCCTAGCATCGGACCCAATGATTAGTCCTCCGGATTATAGCCGTGATTTTCTATTATATGTGGCCACATCCTTAGAGATGATTGGCATGGTTTTGGTTCAAGAGGATGAGGAGCTCCAAGAGCATGTCATATATTATCTGAGCTGAAACCTTATTGATGCAGAGATTCATTGTTCTCATGTCGAGAAGCTTGCTTTAGCTACTGTACATGCGGTTCAGCGGTTGAAAAATTATATTCTCCTTTGACAAACCTTGGTTGTGGCCCATATCAATCCATTTCAATTTGTCCTCACCCGAAGGATGATTAGGGGAAATTATAATAAATGGATTGTCATTCTGCAAGATTTCTATCTTGAGTTTGTTTCGGCAAAATCGAAGAAGTCTTTAATTTTTGCAGAGCTTATATCAGATTTCCCGAGCGAGGCCAAGGAGTTGGTTTGTGAAGATACGTTTGTCGATGAACACACATTCTTAATCTCAACATTAGACCCATGGTATGGGGATATCATAATATGTTTACAAACACTGAAGACCCCTACTCACCTCTTGCGAGATGAGCGATGACGATTATGTCATGTCTCTAAGAACTACCTCATAGTGGACAATACTTTGTACGGTCATGGGGTAGATTCCATTTTACGATGTTGTTTAACTCATGAAGAGGCTGAGGTAGTGCTAAATGATTGCCATGGAGGGGCATGTGGTGGTCATTTATTTGGGCTTTCTACAACTCAAAATATTTTAAGAGCGGGTTATTTCTGGCCGTCGATCTTTAAAGATTGTATTGATGCGGTCAAGAAGTGCCACCCTTACCAGGTGTTCACACGTAATATGCACTCGAAACCTGCCCTGTTACATCCCATTATCACCGCCGGTACCTTCACTAAGTGGGGGCTCGATTTTATGGATTGCAACCCAGCTTCAGCTAGGGGGCACCATCACATTATAGTGGCTATTGATTATTTCACGAAATGGGTTGAGGCTATGCCTACAGTAAAATCCAATGGTGAGACAGCCGCTCACTTTGTGTTCAACCAAATTATTGCTTGGTTTGGGATTCCGAAAGAGCTTGTCACTAACCATGTCTCACACTTTCAGAACCGTATGATGGAAGAGTTGGCATCCAAGTTAGGGTATAAGTAAGAGAATTCATCTTCTTACTACCCCCAAGTGAATGGACAGGTAGAGGCAGTGAATAAATCACTTAAATCCATTCTCCAACAAACCATCGCACAAAGCAAGAATAATTGGCACATTATGTTATATCCTGCTTTGTGGGCATATCGAACCGCTGTTAAGACTGCCACTAGTTTTTCTTCATATCAGCTTGTACATGGAGTGGAGTCGATATTGCCGATTGAATGAAAAATTCCTTCGTTGAAGCTAGATGTAGAACTCTTACCGGACACTTCCCCATTGGAGGATCATTTGGCTCACCTTGAGCAACTTGATGAGTAGCGTCGGGATGCCTTAGTGGCTCTAGAAGTCAATAAACATCACATTAAGGTCTAGTGCGATAAGTCTATCCATCCAAGGGAATTTAGTGAAGGAGACTTGGTCCTTTTGTGGGATCAACCAAAAGAACCCTTGGGGGTAGGAAAATTTAATCCTATGTGGCATGGTCCTTACATGTTCAATCATGTGTTAGATAAGGGTGCATATGAGTTAGTGGATTACGAAGGAATGGCCTTGGCAGAGCCTAGAAATGGGCTCTATCTAAAAAAAAACTACGCATGATCTTTAGCCAAGGCTGCTTATTGTATATTATTGTACAGCTTTGCATAGTTAGGTATTTTTCTTATCGTGATTGGGCTTGTGATTAGTTTCCATTTCTTTTGGCAGATGTCAATGGAATATTCTATCTACATAGGATTTGCGGATGGTGCAAACCGTCACACTCAACACTCAGCCTCTGCTGCTTGGGTGATTTATACTCCTAGGGGTCAGGTAGTGTCTTCAGGAGTTGTATGTCTACGGCCATCTTCCAACAATGTTGCTGAATACAGTGCCGTTATTGAGCTTCTACAGGATGCCATTTTACATGGTGTTCTATCTCTTGAGGTACGTCTTGATTCAGAGCTAGTAGTGTCACAGCTCAATGGTTTGTACCATGTTAGAGATCCGACATTATTGAGAAGGTTCTTGCGTGTGAGATTGTTAGAACGACAATTTGACAATATAACATATATACACATTCCAAGAAATAATAATCAAGTTGTTGACTCATATGCTAACTACATGTTAGATTGGTATTTGTTTCATTCAAAATAAATTAATTACAAACACAATTTTTACACATGTAAATAAATAAATCGATCACCATAAAACTTTTTATATTTACATCAAAAATGTGATAATACATAGTGTCATGATACAAAATTGGGACTTTTAAGCCACCATCATATAATACACGGTCGTAAAAAATATATACACTCCCAGGTGTCTAATCCTGTGGAGGAGGAGGAGGGTTGTGATCATTAAAGGTCACTATGGCTCTAGCCAGCCGTCGGAATAAACACACCCATGTGCATGGTACACCCACCACCTACTGTTGCATGGCCTCAGGAAAGTCCTCAACTTGCACCATGGGAACTCTATGTGTCAATCTCATAAATTTGGTATGAATGCTCTGGATCGTTTGCTCTGCATCCACACCCATGATGTCATATCCTCTTCCCCTTCGTCTATGACGAGGGAAGCCCTTTGGCCACCGTGGTCCCACATCTGCACACAAATGGTATATGTCATTATGTATCATCACCCAAAAATATGTCTTTTTGATTCTACATAATCAAGAAAATACAAAAAAATTAAATAACTCAAAAATTTAAAAAGAGAGGGTCTATATTCATTACCTATATCACCATATTCCGATTCTAGTGGTAACGGCATGTCCGGGTCCCCCCAAAAATCTATCCCTACATAGGGGTAGTCATCAATGGAAACTATTTGTCATCGCCACCATGGAAAGAAGTCAGTTGGATATGGGTTGGACACCCTACCACCCCCTAGTCTGTGCATAGCATCTGCCCAATGCCGTTGGGCCGGATCTCGAACCCTATGAAGAGGAACGTCCGCTCTGGGGATCAAAATACTGCTGAACTTGAAGTTCCACACCCTGCCTACCTTACACACATTGAGCTGGTGTTTCATGTTGTTTAGTAGTGTAGTACTCCAGTCGTAGATAGTGGGTCTCATACACTCTACTGCGTAGAACATCAGAGGGCGCGAGGCCTGGTGGAGTGATGCCAAGCCTGCTATTCTGCCCAGCGTCAATAATATGGCCTTTAGGCCTAGCACATGTATAGCATTGGTAGGGACTTGACTCCCCAACTTCTCGGTGTCTGGATAATAGTACACTGCAATGTACTCGTCGATAGTCAGGCCACCTCCTAGCCCACCACGGGAACGAAGGTTCACCACTTCCCCTTGTCTAGAAAGCCCAGTGATAAAGTATATGTCCTCCACATCTATGGTGAGGGACATCCCATCGATATGGAAGGACTTTGAGTATAGATCCCAATAATCTACCAGCATCTGTAATAGTCTTGGTTTGGCCCTCAAACCACCAAGACACCAAAACTTGTAGAGTCCGCATGCACGTAGAGCTTGTTGAGCCATTAAGTCGACCCTTACTGCTTCCTCTACTTCACCATGCTCACGCTCTCTCCACTCTAGGACCATCCTGCACAAGAAATTGCAAATTTTCCCATTAGTTTATTGAAAAAATAATATGCGCAGCCTCATATGCAATTGTTTTCAAAACAGCTGCATATGTACGCGGGTTTGAGGCCATTTTCTGTGTATATCCAGCCCTATACGCGGAAAAAACCTCGATTTTCGCATGGGCTGCAGCGCTCATCTTGGGTTGGCCCAAAAACCTTATTTGACCATGAAAATTCATAAAAATTGTATCAAAATGCAAGAGGAGAGCATGAGTAAATACCTGGAAGAAACGGTAGTGAATTCCGCTGGCTGGATCTCCTGGAATTCGCTGTTGAAAATCAGAGCTCAAATGGGTAAAAGTTTCAAATGATTTATAATATTTTGACTTTTTTACTATTTATATAAAATTTTCAAATATTTGAAAATGTTTACCCCCTTTCCTATAGTTTCGACATTTTCTAACCATTTTGGACCGTTTTTGACATAATTCGTGATGTAGAAGACCTTTTTCAATGCCGTTTCAGCCATTGGATTGACCTGTTCATGCCAATCTCAGGTATCATGTCTAAATTGGCATATAGGCTAGATTTCATCACCATTTTCATTTTGCATAACCTTATGACCATCTCATCATGACCTTAGGTACGAACCCACTCTATTATGTCACAGAATCTTCTTGCTGCTTTAGAAGTGGTATGATATGAGTGGTAGAGCTTTACCATACATGGGTACCCTAGTTAGCGCCCTATTTACATTTGGTGCCCATGCAGACGTTTTCTCCTTTAGGGTGTGGGAGTACGTTGTATAGTACTGCCATGACATTTCACAAGATCCTCATACTCTTGATCTTTTGCTGGCCCATTTCCCTCAGGACTCCCTCATGTTAAGTTGTGAATGTATTATCATGAGCTTTGCCTACCTTATTGAGCTTTATGCTGGCTCCCCTGACATTGCGTTTCAGCGATATAGCCCGAGCTTGTCTCATGTCTAGCCATGCAGAGCCATTTCTTATATCCTTCGCAGCTTGATTTCCTTTTTACCGAGAGGGGATTTTCCCCCGAGTGTCGATATCTTACACATGTATCCTTGCATTGAGCATAGGTATGTTCCACTGCTTGGAACTAGTTTGTTTGCCCTTATGACACTCGTCTCCTCCCAGTTTGTAACTATAAAGCTATTTTATTCTTTTTTCAAGCTTTTTAAATAACTGAAAAAGTCCAAAAAAATTAAAAAACCAAAAAGCTAGACAAGGAAAGATGTTATCTGTGGCAGTTGTCGATTCGTGTCGCCTTCAAATAGAGCACTGTATATCACATCCATTGGTTGGGTTATAGTTTGACTTTAGGAGTTGTACTCATTTATCTGAGTTTATCTCCACCGACTGGTTAAGCTTCGAGTCCCTATGGAGCCTTTGTTGATTCCTCCTATGTTGCAGAGATGTCCCAGTTTGTATATTGAGTCTATGCTGCCTTCATTTAGTCACCATACGCTGTTATGCTCTTGTTCGAAGGAAGTTGAAGCCTGAGTCAGCCATTCCTCAGTGATCTTGAATTTGCATGTCGGCCATTCCCGGTACAGTTACTGGTTCGTGCACCTTATGATCGAGTCCTTCCACATTATACAGCTTTGTTGAGTACCTCCTATTGGATGATGGGGGATTCCTTAATGCCCTCCTTCCAGCAGATTTCATCCCATAAACTTCAGATAATTTATTCTGGGATTGGAATCTAGAGTCCTTTCGAGTGCCTTGAGACTTGCAGTCATCAATGGCAGGTTCTCTCGCCATTAACAGTTCTTGGGAATACATCAATGTCCCCTGATCAATGGATCCTCTCAAGTGTTCGACCTCAACAAATTTATTCACACTTGTTAGTTTTCACTCTAGAACCTTGATTCCCATTTTCATTATCGATGGGTGATCTCGCGTCTGTTAACGGTATACATTAATGACTGGTAATCAGACGATGGACTGCTATGTTCGACCTTGACACCTCTATTCGCATAGTAGGACATGTACTCATAGTGGTTTGTGTAGAAGACTTTCCATATTGGTGGCATTTCTTATATGCTACCTCCTTAATCGTGCCAGTGTTCATGAGATTTCAGCTCTCGTGACTTGATTCCAGTATATGTCAGATATTTCCAGCCACTATGGAGATCTTGATCTGTTATATCTTCAGCCATTATGGAGATCATGGTCCTATGTATATCTTCATCATGGAGATTCTGATCTATGTATATTGTACGTGGCTATGACCACATATGTGATATCATGTATCATGCCTATTCATGGCCATTGTAATCTTATGTATCGTGGACTACTATATGTATTTGCAGTTATATGTAGAGTTGTAATATTGTACTATGCTGATTGGGTGGCTGGTCTTCCATTTGGGATCCTTCATCACTCCACTTCTGGGATGGACTTATAATGTATTTCGGCCATCGTATGACCCCTCTAACCTCACACGTTAGGGGGCATCTGTTATAGCTGATTTCACCACTCTAGGTGAATCACACTTTGTATGGCCTTCCCCTATCCCGCTGCAGATTCCTTTGACCCCATGGACCATTTTTTTCCTTTGATGTTTCCTTGATCATCCCTAAAAACATATTAAAAATGATACACGTGACTTTTAAACCTATAAGCACATATATATGCGGGTTTGACCACTAAAACCGCGTACATCGGGATGTGTGCATAATCCAAATCCTTTTGGAGTTTTCTTTGACATGGATCTGACTCATTAGACTCCTAGCCTTCCCTATGCCTTGAGATCGCTCGGATTCAACCTTTCATTACCCCTTTTAAAAGCTATATAAGGAACCCCTTGGTACATTGAAGGTAAGAAGAGAGAATTGAGAGCAAAGAAACTATAGTCCATTGTTGCCAGAACTCATGCTTGAGTCTGCATCCCTTTTTCCCTTGGAGCACTAGTGTGTTCTTCCCAAGCTTGCCCTTTGCTTGTGAGCTTGCTATCGAGAGATGGATGATTGAGGTGGTGGAGGCCGAAGTGGGGGATTTAGTTTCTCCAGTTCGCAAACATGCCGTCAGAGGTTGTATCTTGTAATCTCTGATTTATATTAATAGAAATATCTTTTCCTGTCCAATAATGTGTGTTTGAATGAATATTTTATCCATGGGATTATGACAAATGCTTGTACGTTATTGATTATATATGCTAGAATAGATCTAACACCATGATATATAGAATGCTTGTATTGTTTACTTGTTGTTGAGGAAGTAATCTATCAATCCAAGCTGAAGATTGGAAAGCTCAACGGGGATCTACTTCAACCGTCCGGAATAAGGTACGAGGTCTAATCCTTTAGTGTTAGACATTTAATTTCTATTGCATATTGGAAAGGATTGATTTCTGGAGTCAAGCTATTTGTTGTGGTACTCCAAGCCATATGAATTTCTCTCCATAACAATCCCAACCTATGTTTATAACTAGTATGTTTCCTAAAACCCAAATATTGACTCCTACTTTCTGCTAAATGTGGTAAATCATTCAAGAATATATTTAAATTTGCAGCAAACAAATGTAAAGTTAAAAGAATGTAGAAAATAATAAGGAGCAATTTTATAGTTAAATTCAGGTCTAGTTATAAAGGGTTTATCCATGCTAAAGCTCATTTTTATGATACCTTTAAAGTTGAAACCACATTCAAAATCAGGTCTAAGACTGTGGATTGATGCAACATTCTTATTTTCTGTGAGAAATGTATTGGAGAGGTTTAGCTTTCTCAAGAAATCCAATTGTGAAACTTTTCACTAACCCAAAATTGCACTTCAATTGTGTTGAAGTCAAGCTAAATTATAAGGTTTCCGACTGAGATTGAAGTCCTATTTTGTATCTAGCTATTCTCGGGTTTCTTGTCTTCATGTGACTACTTTTGATTTACGACATTTTTTTCTTGACACAATCTTGATGGTGATTTGATAAAAAATGTCATATTTCTATGTAAAAGAAAGAATGAAAATCACAATCTTTATTTTCTCTAGAAACTTGTCGAAAAGAAGATGAAAGTAAAAATAATTTTACTCCTAAATACATATGTATCAAACATATGAGAACACAAAGCAATAAACCCCCACTACATTCTACTATGGAGATTATCCTCCAAAAATAAACCTAAAAAAATAAGTCTCATGACAATTCTGAGATTTATCTATTATAACATGAAAATATGAAAAACAAAAAGGAGTTTGAATGACTCTTCAACTCTAGACCTCAAATCAAAAGTCAAAAGACCTTGTCTATGTCAAGGTGCCAGAGAGATTTTTCCAAGATTGAAAATCCATCTATAATTTGTTGGTTCTTTTTGAAAGGGCATCAACTAACATAGTGTTCTTGATATACACGACTATATGATATAACCTCAAACAATGATCGTGTTGCTTTTAACTGATTTTACAAATATTCCAATTGAACACAATGAACTTGAATTTTCCCTTTTATCCATTAAATAACCAAGGAGTAATCCCCATATACTACAAGATCCTAATCGCCTTTTTCCAGGGCTATCTTTAAAAAGGACAAAGGGCCATCATTTTTACATAATTTTTTGACCCAATTCCCAAACTAGAGTTGAATCTAATGAAGTGCTCCTCAAATAGGACTGAAATACACACAAATAATACCAAACCAAGGCCTTTGGCACAGTACCTACTATCATTAGCATGTGTTACAATCTAACATGTTTACATGTTTTTCATAATAGATGAAGTTTGTACTATAATCCAGGGTTGCTCACATTTTTTCCGATTATTGGAAAATATTTCTATACCATTACAACCCAAAGGATTGTCGCATTAGGGGTCGTGGAATTTTAGAAGCCTCATAGCCGAATAGTGATATTTTTTGTTATGGGGTACCAGTGTCCTGGTAATCTCTTATGGTGATAATTAAAGTTTTTGTTATAATATTGATAGCTTATTTTAATCTTAGATATCCCAGCACAACTGGTTAATAGTTGAAATAATTCGGTAATCTCTAGAATCCAATATGGAAGTCCTTGAGGCTTGTAAAGTTTTTAATCTTGATTTTGGTAAATGAATGTAATCATTTTTCAAATAAATCTAAGTATGTGATATGCCATGTAGATTCCAATATGGAAGTCCTTGAAGCTGGGATAGTCTTGAATTTTGATTTTGATAAAATTATATAACCATCTTCGAATAATGTATTCTCTTTATAATTTTGTGTTATAGATGTATCGAGATCCTCAAATTGGATGTAATTTCTGGATCTGATGGGTGGTTCCCATTGTCTTCGTGTTTTTTCCAGTTTGCTAGTGTGGAGTCATTTTTCAGGATATCATATCTTTGCAACTTTTGACTTTGAGGAAGTCGACAATACTATTTTATTATTTAATAGATTTATAGAGAAATTTTCACTGGTTTGAACCACTATCAAAATTTATTGTTCAGTACGAACTTAATTGCTCTACTAATTTCTACTTTGACTACGATCGCCATTACAAAGAAAGAGAGAATGGCCTCCATTGCAATAATATTCCTAACTTGGAAAAAGATTCTAAACCAGGTTTTGCAATTCTCCTCCCAATTATGGTCTTTTCTATGGTATGATTCCAAATAGAATAACATGATATATGCTTTGAAAAACAGTCCTGTACAATATTATCATAACCATTTTCATGGCTTTGCATTGTCAAATGAAGAATCTTCAAAATAGTCTAGGAATTATTAATGCACGTTGTACCCTTGCTTGTTTATATATAGAATCACCAGATATTATGGAAGCCATTCTGCATCATAGTGGCAAAATATTTTCATACATAAGATCATAAGGCTTTAATGTTCATTCTATTATTTAAATAATCATGCATATCATAACTATCCTTCATGCCTGATTTATATATATATAACAACGAATTCCAATCAACAAAACTTATTAAGTACTATCCTTCATCATGAAAGGCATTAATCAATTTTTTTTGGCGAACTTCTAGAGTTAGTAAAACAATATGTTAATTGGAATTTTTTTGTTATCATTTATAATTGATCTCATGAGAGTTGAATATCCATTTTAATGCCCAATAGGGACTGACTGTGGCTCCCTTGCTTGGGTAAGCTCTAACAAATCTATGGGCTAGCAAAAGAGATAGAATCTATGGGTTAGCAGGAGGGATTTATAATTATATTTAAATTTGATTTCATATATAAAAGTGATTTGTTTACTACGATTGTTATAAATGGCATCATGAAATATTTATGATGGATTAAATATTATTTCAATATTTTGTTGAATTTATTATAAAGACTTTTTTACATGTATAATGAGCAAAGTCTTGCATACATGACAACTATATTGTACCTCTTGGAATTTTTTTGTTAATAATAGTTGGAGGTTTTGGAACAATATATTGCTATGAATATCATTTGTTAAAGGAGACTGACATTTTCTATATAAATAATAATGTTGGATAATTATTTAAATTTTTTGTTTCTGTTGAGTTAGTGTTTCTATGGTTGTAGCCATGAAATCCTTTTCATCAAATCTCAATAGTCGGGTTTAACAATGACAAATATCACCTTAGTAGTAGTAACTCATAATATCTCCATGTAATTGTGATTATGATCCCATCCAAATGCAACTGCTATTGTCGGGGACATTTCCATGTCGTGGATCTTGTTACACTTTCCTTCTATCTAAGTATTTGTTTTTGTACTAAGACAATTTGTTAATATTTGATACCAAATGATGAGTTGCAATTCTTATGCTCATTTGTTTAGAATAGAACTAGCCAGCTCTACATGACACTTGAGCACCAAGAACTCATCTCCTATGTCTATAGTGTATTTTGAGGATTGTCTCCTTTAAACAAAGGGTTTATCCTTTGTTGACTTCGATAGAAGTCATAAGAGGCATCCTTATTTGTCTCTTTTCTCCTTCATTCAAAATACTTCCTAAGCTCTCCCGAGTCAGAAACAATGTTGCGATTCTTAGTATTTCCTTAGAATTACAAATGATGCAATATTGGTGTTAATATTGCCCCTTTCCCCAATTGTTAAAGGGTTCTAGCTCAATGGAAGAGCACCTGATTTACAAGTAGGAGGTTGAAGGTTCAATTCCTTCATGCCCTAATGATATTGCAATATTGATATTTTAATAAAATATATTTTACTATGATTTAATATGCCTATAGGGGGGGTTTCAAACCGTTTTTGTATGTTGCTACGAGGGGGGTTCTAAACTGACTTCATATGTCACTACGAGGGGTGTTCAAAAATTCCCTTGTATGTTACAACAAGGGGGATTCATAACCTCCCCCAAAGTTTTGTAAAGATTTTTGTAGGGGGGGGTTGAACCGCCTCCATAGGTACCTATCATGGGGTCATCACTTAGTGAAACCATTTCATAACACATTTGTTCATGGGATATTAAATAATAACTCTAATCTCTCTACATATTGATAATTACTTACACAATTCTTTTTGCTGAGCCCCCCTCCCAATACATATTTCCAATTTAAAAACCCCTATTTTTACAATATATTCCTTATTTTTATGAGAAACCCCTTTTTATACCCCCTCCCCGAATACCTATAAACCCCCCATACCCTATTCCCCTCCCCCAATACCTATAATATATTGACCTAATTTTTCACAATTAATAACCCCCCTTTATGAATGAACACGATAAGATATTGCTCAACAAGTTGAATCCCTTGTGGTATCTATGTGGGGGGTTTATAACTGCTCCCAAATTTTTATAATAAATAATTTTAGGGGAGGGTTGAACTACCCCCAAAAGTTGCTTTTATCATTGGTTTTGATCTCTTCCAGAACCGCCCTTAAAAGTCCAAACTTTTAGCGTCGACGCAATTGGGTAGGGGTGGTTGTTAATATTGCCCCAAAGGTTTGTAAGATGGATTTTTATAGGGGGTTTAGAACCTCCCTTGTAGGGACCTATTGGGGGTTTTTGAAATCGCTCCCGTAAGTACTTATGAGGGGGGTTTGAAACCACCCCTATAGGTATCTATGAGGGGGGTTTGAAACAACCCCTGTATGTACCTATGCGGGGGTTTTGAAACCACCCCCATAGGTACCTACAAGGGGGGTTTNGGGGGGGGGGGGGGGGGGGGTAGAACCACCCCCAAAAGTCACTTTTAGGGGTGGTTTTGATCTCTTCCAAAACTGCCCCTAAAAGTCCAAACTTTTGGCGTCGGTGCTACTAGGGGTGGTTTTGTAAATATTGCCTCCAAAGCCAAAACCACTCCCAAAATTGACTTTTAGAGGAAGAAGAAACCCTCCCCGTAAAATTCAAATTTATTGTAGTGTGTGTTGGTTAGATTGCTGGGAAGGGGCGTGACAGAGTGGTACTCAAGCAAATAGTTGGAACATTGGGGCTCTTTAGGCTGGTATCAACACTCACAGGCAAGAAATTAGAAAAGCGCAAGAAGTGTCAATAACCTTTTTATAATAATTGTGGGTTGAAATTAATAACTTGTGTTCAATGGAGTTAGGAATTGAACCCATGATTCTACAAAAAAGAATAATAGATTGGATTATAGAGTTGGGGAGACGAAATCGTGATCAACGAATATGATTCACAATTCACCTTAACATGCATGCTAAATAATGGTGGGTGAGAAAGACGTTGGGAAAAAATCATCTATCCACATGTTTGATTTTAGCAAGGACCAATTTCATCAATGACCTTGCAAGAACTACTTTCTTGGTGAACCGCTACCACTTCTGAAAATGGAGAAAATGGGAAATATGAGGTGGACCCCAGCCATGCTATGTAGATGAAAGGGGATTGACATTGACCATCGATGCTAGAAGGACCTGCAGGTAGGCAATGCTTGAAACCCACAGGTTCCACAGAGTGGAGATCGACGGGGTACCATGAAGAAAATTATGTGGAGAGCTACAAAGAAGTTACATGGGTGTAGTAAAGATTAAGTATGCAAGTGCAGTGGAAAAAAGTATGCATGCATGGTGGAGTTCGTCTGCATGCAAGTGCAGTGGAAAAAAGAGTAGTCTATTGGGGCCATGGAGAAAAGTACATGTGTGTAGCAAAGTAAATATTATCAAAAGTCATCAGACATTGGTCAAAATTTGACAAATGGCAGTCATTGGTCACCGACTCAAATCCACGAAATTTACAAAAGTGTGTCTTGGGAAAAATTCTACGGAGTATAGGTCCATGGTGTTCGTTGGCGAGTCCACTTCAAACTTCCATTGTGGTTTTTTCCCATGATGTATTTATGATAAAGGTCGAAAGTAAAGACCTAACCTTGTGGTGGTAGTTCCAAAAAAAATTTGGAGTCCAAAAATTGTTTTGGATATAACAAGAGAAATTTAACAAGACGTTGTTAACAAAGTTCTTTAAGTCACACTAAGAGGAACAATGATGCAAGAGGGAAACCCAAAACAACATATCCCAATTACTTCCCCAAGATTTAGTTTTCTCTACATTTAGAAAACCTTTAAATATGGATACTCGAACAAATATTTCTCTAACTTTATTGCACAGCTCTATTTTCATAGGCTTAATTCCTCAACTTTTGTTCCGTAGACTATATTTCGACAACCTATTTTCCACAAGCTTGCTTCCAAAACCTTACTATTTTTGAAATTGAATATTTATGCAACTCAATATTTCCACAATTGTGTTTTTGTAAATTAGTTTCTACAACAACCTTTTCACAAGCTCCTTTCTACAATTGCGGATTGCAGTTTGCGGGTATGTGATTCCCAATTTTCCAAAAACTGGCTTCCGCAATCATGTAGTTGCAATGGTCCTTTCTGCACTCAGATTGCAGATTTTAGATTGTGAATACACCTTCCTACTTTTCCCAAAAATGGGATTTCACAATTTTCCTCTCGCAAGTATCTTTTTCCGCATTTCCTGAGAGCCATTGATCTCTTACGGAATGTTTCCTAGCTATTGCTCTTTGATCAAGTGTGAGAATTCATTTTACTTTGTAGATCACTTAGCTCCTGTGTGGGTTCACTTTGTGAATATTTTCCCGCCGTCGATCTATCTTTTCTCCTTTAATATGGATTGTCCAATCTATGTCGAATTAATTGAATACACTCTCTACAATATTGTGTTGATTGATCAGAAGATCGATCAATAAAATCTATCTACCTTCTTCTGGACTTGATATTCTTAGTTGGATATATCCATAGATTCTATAGCTTCATCCTTCATGCAACTCTGTAATTTTTCTCATACAGGAATCAATCCAAGGGTTTACATAACAAACATATCAGTTACGCAAGCAACCATACATAAGGATCGCTTAGACATCTTATGTAACCTCAAATTCCCTAACTTACAAAATACAATACACAAAGATCTATTAACCATTAACAAATATCATCAATCATTTAATTCATATATTCATACATTCAGAAAGAACTGCATTTACATGGAGATATGTCGAAAGAAGATTTCCTTTACTCAATATAAGGAATATGTACATTCACATGATCTAGAATCTATGTTATGATCTTCATAGACCTGACACAACTCTAATCAGTGTCCTTGGCCTAATTTCACACTATTTTGCCACACTCTTGGCTAGATTTATATTGTTTTTCTACCTTTTGCTACTTTTTGCCTCCTCTAGCTATCTCTGGCTCCTTTATGCCTTATAGGCTCACATATAAATACAATCGAATTCATGAACCAATTCTTGTTTAGATCCTCAATAAAGTCAAACAAAATCCTAATTCATAGTAACTAAAACCTAATTTTAGAAACATAATCAACCCTATCATCATTGACTCACTCATGAGAGCCTTGACCCTTATGGAATGCTACCATTTGACATGGGATTAGTTACATGACTCATTTAATGACTCGCCTACATGACTTATCACTCACCTAGTGATTCACCACCTATCTAGAAGAACACTTGTAAATCAAGCATATTTACAATATTACATTAAAGAACCATTCATTCAGAAAAATGAAGACCCCTTCTATGTCTTATCCAAAAATTGGACTTGGATGGAGAGCATGATTCTCTTTTGTCAGACTCCTTGGGAAGAAATAAATATGACCTCCTAGTCATAATATTCCATATTCAGTATGCCTGGATCCCAATATTTGTGTTGAATCTTTCCATTTCCTCCACGTTTGTTCTGTTGTCTTCTTACTGTCTATAATTCTCCTATATTCCATACTTTTTGCTGCAGTAATCCACTAGATTTGCTTTCAAAATATTCTTTTTTCATTTATCTTCTGTTGTTGTTTTGTTTCTTTTCTCTGCTGATGTAAATCTCCATTCTTTCTTCATTCCTTCTCTGAGACACCTTCACTATCAACAGCCTGGGTTCTTCAATATCCATGTCCAGTCTATCCTTTGGCTGGTACACTTGCATCTTCTTGTTATGAAATTTTTGTCGTTCCCTTGGCTCTTTGTTTCCATCTACAACCTTACAAGAAAATTTAGTGTTTCGACCTTTTATCTGCTCTTTTCCAATGCTGCATCAATCATTAAGTAGTTATGTTTATCAATACTTGGATTGATCAACCAATCTTACAACATTTCTAACTCTTCATCATACTTTCTGAGGTTAGAAAGTTTCTCTTTGTGTTCATTAACCAAGTCTGCAACAACAAGTTCTTCTAGGTATTGATCACCCTTTTGAGACAATATGGTCTCTACCTTTGTTATGAAATATTTCTTCCCCTGTATGTATTCACTTTTTTTAATACTTGCAAACACACACCAATAATCAGTTTCAAAAACATGAGACTCTGAAGTCCATGTTGATATTTTCTATGGAATCTTTCCTATGTTTTGGTATAACATCAAACTTTCACCATCATTTATTTCTTCAATAGATTGAGCTACAGGATGCATACAATATTCATAGGATACCATTTCATCTCTTACTACAACAAAATTATATTTTTCTTTCATTCTTTTGGAAATCACATCTTCTTTTCCTTCAGACTTCGGTACACTCCAAGGTGACTGTTCCACTTTTTCCTTCGTCAGAATGCAATTCTGATTCTTCCCTATAGAAATATATTTGTACATTTATTTTTATTCCTTCATCTTTACATCATACCCAATTGATTATGTTCCTTTTTCTACAATACTTCACACCTTTCCTCATTTGAGAGACCTTCTTCATCGTATTTGACTTCATCAAAATTTAAGACAGTTTCAAAATACTTCCTATCATCTGCAACAAAACCTGTAATCACAAACAAATCATCAGTCTAAAAAACATAAGACCTCTTGGTTTTATTTGGCCTAATAGACTTCTACTCCATAAGTTGATATGTACTTTCTACAGAATCCATGATACTTTTAGTTAGTCTCTCTTCATCATCCTCACTCACATCTCCTCCAAGCAAATGACCATGTTCAGGTTCACATATTAAAACGTCTATATCAGACTCAGCTGACCTGAGTTCTTCCTTCAATATAGAAGACATCTATTTCTTTAGCTTCACTTGTAGTGAGTGCCATCTCACTTATTTCTCACTATCCAACCATACATATGGTTCCCTTTCTGTAGGAACATCTCCAAAATAATAAGTTGCAATCCTATGTCAACTAATTCTCTGTCATACTCCTCTTGAGTCATCCTGTTGATGTCTTATTCCTTGACATCTTGTTCACTTGTGGATTTATCCCAAGCCTCCTCATAGCAAGTCTTCATACCTACTATTATACCTCAACAAGCCATCTCTCCTTGAGATTGTTCTTTTGGTATCTTTGGTTCTTCTCCTCTAGAAACTTTTGAGAAACTTCCTTTGCTCCTTTTGGATTCTGCACATCCACTTCTCCTCTTAGAACATTTAACTTGTTCCATTTTATTTCCCAACCTCTGTTGGCTCTTTAGGTTATTCCACCACTTTCTCTTTTCTCCAAGAGTCCATTAACTCTTCCTCAAGAATACAATCATCCTTGATATATCTCCTCTATAATCCATTGCTTCTATCAAATTTTTTCATGTTTGATTCAACAAATTCTTATAACCAGAGTTAAAGAAAACATCAATCAATCCATACCTTTAAGAATTTTCCACGTGTATAGTTGGATGAAAACATCTCCCCTGTATGCAATTATTGTCTTAAATCAATTTTGAATACTATCACTTCATTAACCCTCTCAAAACAATTGTTAGTCTTCAAATTTAAAATAAATTGAAAATCAGAATTTGATTTACCTCTTAGCTCTAATCTGAGCTCTAACAATCTTCATGCATAAATTTTTGTTTTTCTGCTCTGATACCACTTGATGCAGGAGGGAGTCCCAAAACGCCATATCCCAATTGCTTCCCAAGAATTTAGTTTGCTCTATATTTAGAAAACCTTTAGATCTAGCTACTCGGAAAGATATTTCTCTAACTCTATTTTGCAACTGTGTTTTTGGAGGCTTATTTCCTCAAGTTTTGTTCTGTAAACTATCTTTCCATAACCATTTTTCCACAAGATTTCTTCCACAACCTTAGTATTTCTGCAACTGAATCTTTCCGCAACTAAATCTTTACACAATTGAGTTTCCACAACTTCATTTCCGCAACAACCTTTCCACAAGCTCCTTTCTGCAATTACGGGTATGCAATTCCCAATTTTCCAAAAACTGAATTCTATAATCACGCAACCGCAATGGTCCCTTTCGCAATCATATTGCGGATTACAGATTGTAAATACACCTTCCCACTTTTTCCAAAAATGGGCTTCCACAATTTTCCTTCCGCAAATATATTTTTCCACAATTCTTGAGAATCGTCGATCTCTTGCGAAATGTTTCCTAGACGTTGATCTCTAATCAAGTGTGGAACTTCATATTACTTTGCATATCACTTATCTCCCATGCAGGTTCACTTTGTGAACCTTTTCCCATCATCGATCCATATTTTCTCCTTTAATATAGATCATCCAATCTCCTTTGAATGAATTGAATGTACTCTCTGCATTCTTTTGTTGAATGATCAGAATATCGATTGATCAAATCGATCTACCTTCTTCTGGACTTGATATTTTTCGTTGGATCTGTCCATAGTTTCTATAGATTCATCCTTGATGCAAGTCCATAATTTTTCTCATATAGGCATCGATCCAAGGGTTTACACCACAAATATATCATTTACGAAAGAAACCATACATGAGGATCACTTAGACGTCTACTGTAACCTCAAAATCCCTAAATTACAGAATACAATGCACATAGATCTATTAACCATTGACATAGATAATCAATTATTCAATTCATATATTCATACATTCCAAAATAACTGCATTTACACATAGATATTCTGAAATAGGATTTCCTTTACTCAATATAAGGAATCTGTACATTCACAAGATTCATAATCTACATTCTCGTCTTCATAGAACTAATACAACTCCAATCAGTGTCCTTGGCCTAAGTTCACACTGTTTGGCCACACTCTTATTCATGTTTACATTATTTGGCTACCTTTTTGTACTTTTGGCCTCCTCTAAGTATCTCTGGCTCCTTTATGCCTCATAGGATCACATATATATACAATCGGATTCATGACCAATTCTAGTTCAAATCCTCAATACACTCAAACACACTCCTAAATCATAGTAACTGAAACCTAATTTTAGCATAATAATCAACCCTATATCAATGAATCACTCATGATATCCTTGACCCTAATTGAACGCTACCATTTGACATGGGCTTAGTTACCTGACTCATTTAATGACTCACCTACATGACTCATCACTCACCTAGTGACTCACCACCTATCTAGAATAACACTTGTAAATCAAACATATTTATAATATTACATTAAATAACCATTCATTTAGAAAAATAAAGACCCCTTCTAGGTCTAATCCAAACATTGGACTTGGATGGAGAGCATGATGCTCTTGCATCACACAAGCTTATCTCGCTATGATTTGACAAAAAAATCAAATTAGTGACTTTTAATGATACATGTCTAAATACCTGATGAGGGCATGATTTGGTCGAAATTTTTTATGGTGCATTCATAGACCAAACACACAGCGAACTTTGGAATCTTGGATCAAAATTAAAAGAGGTGTTAATATGGGGTCAGAATGAAGGTCAAAATTCACTATTCCGAAGCATTTTTGGGGGATTTTGAAAAGATTAGAGGAGGTAAAAGTGACCTTACAAATCGAAAAATAAATAAATTTTCAAACTAGACATTTTTCCTACTCATTAAAATGAATATTTCTCATTAAACAAATATTTTCCAGAAATGCTTAGTTTGGGATATAACTAGTTTTACGAAAAATTCTAAGTCTAAGTAAAGGTGCAAAAGTTAAAAGTAGCCAAACCTAGAATTATATAGAATTTCATTGGAGAATCGGATATAATATATGAAAGTTGATGACTAATCCTTTTATATTTACTAAAAAACACCTGATAGAAAAAAAAATCTAGTTATGTCTGGATTTACTTCTACATGTGGTTGAAATTAGCCTCCAAAGCTAATCACACCTATAAGAAAAAGTGTAGAATTTGACATAATCAACATTATGGGAGAATATAACTTTCATATCTGAGATCGGAATGAAGCATAAAGATAGGAGTTGAAAATATTATCCCTTGGGGAATAATGGTGAATAGTCAGAATCTGAATGAGTAATTCATATGTTTCAGAGATCAAACCTGAAAAGTTCTTGTAACCTTGCTTTAGAAAAAAATGTCAATAGGGGGTAGTTCCATAATGCACAATGGAACAACCAATTACTTAAGAACCCTGTGAATTACTCCATGAGACTAATTATATTAAATCATAATTTTTTATGTGTCATTCCATGCATCCATAATATTTCTAATAAATATCTCTATGATGCACAATGTTTGCAGTTGACAACCTTTGAAGAGTTGTAGCAAGGAGTGGTAAAAAAAAGGGGGAAAAGTATCCAAAATAAAATGGTAACAATGAATGACACCCAATACCCATATGAACATGATGAGGATGTATTAGGAGAAATTTTAAAGAAGTCAATCTGAGACAAAATTCAATGGGAGGAGAGAAAAAATCACTCCCCAAAACTTGGTTGAAATAATGAGAAGTTTCAATAAGAGGTTGATCAAGGCTCAAGAAGAGAATAACCATATTAATGCTTCCATCCTTTAGAGCCTCATCGATATTCAACAATTAAGGGATCATATTTATTTAATCCAATCAATGTTGGCCAAGAAAGAAGAAGGCAGAAATCCACTCTAGAAGTCGCACTAGAAAGAGGACTCCAATTCCAAGAAGAGGTTCTTAGAGAAGGGAATGTAAGATATATTTGTTAAGATATTCTTCTAGTAGGTCATGTGATTCTTGAGGTTCTAAAAGTATCCCAAATCACACTTCCAACATATTCAAAAGAAGGAATACTTTTAAAAGGATTCCACAACGAGAATTCAGAAAGGTAAGGCCTCCCACATTTTATGGAGAAAGTAAGATAGGTCATGAAGCAGAAGCATGTATTCTTGGAATGAAGAAATATTTTTTAATTCATGATTACTCAAGAAATGAAAATGTCAGGACTGATATTTACAATCTCAATGGTCTAGCCTCAATTTTATGGGAGAACCTCATACAAGTAAAAGGAATTAAAGAAAGAAGGATCGACTGGGAGCGATTTAAAAAGTATTTCAAGAAAAAATATTTATCTTCCAAGTATTATGATAATAATAGGAAGGAGTTCAATGAACTAAAAATGGGATAGAATTATATGAAAGAACATTTCCATAAATTTTTGGAATTCTTGAGGTATGTATATTACATTAAAGATGAAAGGGTAAAAATTCAAAGTGTCTTTGGAAGTCTACCTCAAAATTATAGAGACATGATTGCGTTTTCTAATCCACCAACTCTTGATAAAGCCATTATTACGGTAATGCTTTTATATGAGCTAAATAAAGTAAAATCATAGGTTCATCCAACATGGAAAGGAAAACCAAAGGGAATATTTGATTAAAGGAGAAGTTTATTCAAAATGCAAGCAACCAAGACATTTACAACATGGTCAGCAAGCATGAAGTAGAATTAAGCTATTAGTAGCAGCAGTAAAAAGACCAAAAGAACCACTTTAGTGTTGGGGATTTGGATAAAACCACATGTTTAAAGACTGCTCGCATTTAAGACATATCCCTTGAGGATTGCATTACTTAGAAGAAGCAGTTATAGTGGAGGATACAAAAAGGTAAACTCCCTGAATTTATTTAGTGTTGGATAATCATTAGGAAGATCATCAATCAATAGTAGTGGAACTTGAAGGTAAGATTGCTAAGAAATCTATTTCTATTTTGATTGATCCAGGATCTACTCATAGTTGTGTTACTTCAAAAGTGGTTAAAATTTTTTCCCTTGGAAAAATGAAACATGATAGGCCCTGGTTACAATTAGCCACCAGCACAAAATAAAAGTGAGTGAAGTAGTCAAGGAGTGACCCATCGAGTTGATTGGACTTCTTACAAAATTAAATTTAAATGTCCTATCATTAGGATCCCATGATGCTCTTATTGGTACTGATTGGTTCAAAAATAATAGACCCAAGGTAGATTGATATGCAAATTTCCTTGAATGAGTTGACGAAGAGGGAAGGCCAAGAATGGTGAAAGGCCAAGAAAGTTTCACCAAGGAAGATTTTAGCCATGAAATTCAATAAGTTTTACAATAAAGGTTTCCAAATATATGCATCTCATATATCAGATTCATCAAAGGACAAATTCCCAAAGATAGAAGATTATCAATTGTTGCAAGAGTTCAAAGATGTGTTTCCAGATGAGGTGCTAGGATTGCCACCAAAAAGGGACATTGATTTTACAATAAATATTGTTCAAAAGGAAGCCCCAATTTCCAAATCTCCTTATAAAATGAACATGTTGGAATTGGTAGAATTAAAAATGCATCTACATGAAATAATGGACAAGAAGTATAGCATACCAAGTGTGTCTCTTCGGAGAGAATTGGTGTTATTTGTCAAGATGAAATATTGAACTTTAAAGCTATATATTGATTGCATGAAGGGATAATTTTAAGAACCCTCCATAAAATTATATGTATAATAATTCAGAGAACCTTTTTGGTAAGTAGGAAAATTCAAAGGCTATTTTATCAATACTTAAATATGTATTTAAATATTTTCTGGCAAATGTTTTATTGATTTATAAAATCTTTGTAAAATATAGACAAATTATAAAGATTGTGAGTATTGACATTAAATACAATAATAAATATAAATTGAATATATATTATAATCCACTATATTAATTCTAATAGATATATTCAAAAAATTAAAAAAAAATGATTTTCTATTACAAAATACCTGCAAAATCTTAGACCAACTATTTAGTGTCATCAAATTCAATCATCGAATTTTTTTTTACATAATTTAAAAATAGCAAATATGGTTTGGCTTAAAACAAAAAAAAAATATTGAATTAAAAATACAAAGACACACTATATGGAAAAATAAAATATTAAGAAGTAGACTTGAATTGAAAACACAAAAACACACTAGATGGAAAATAAAATGTTAATAAATAGAATTGAATGTAATGAGTCATTAGCCTCTTTAATTAAAACAATAAAACACTTAAAAAACTAATCATAGTGATTATTTGTTAGTGGTCCAAAAAATTATTGAGAAACTAAAATGAATTTATGAAATAAAATAAAGGTTTAACTTATCAAATGGAAAATAAAACATGATATTGTAGCTATTTTTAATGATATAATAAAATAAAAAGACTCTTGAAAATTGAAATAATGTGTTTCCATGGGATTTACCTTGTATCTTAAGAAAAAAAAATTGAATCTTATAAATACTATAGAGTACAAGTCCTTAAGATTTATTACATGCAATACCATGTGAAGATACCATGGCCCCATAAACAACCAATGGTAAACCAATTATTTACCAAATAAATGTTATGTACCTCAAGTCCTTAAATGAGATTTATCACATGTACCATTGGAGCCCATAAACCACCAACGGTAAACCCATTATTTACCAAATAAAGCTTATCTTTAATATTTTTTAATGAAATCATGGGTAAATTATTCCTTAAAAATTATTAATGGAATCAAGGGAGAAAATGGAGGATCCATGATTAATTTAGAGGGAAACTATATGTAATTTTAGGATGAATAATTTTAAAAGTATTATTAAAGTTTTCTATAATTTTCCTTCATTATAGGCAACTAAATAAGGTGGCATTCAATAATAAGTATCATTTGATGAGAATTGATTATTTGCTTGATCAAATGAAAGAGCCAAAGTGTTTTTTAATATTTACTTGAGATCCGGTTATCATCAAGTGAGAATAAAGGAAGAATACATTCACAATATTTATTTCTAGACAATATATGGCCATTATAAGTTCCTTGTGGTGCGATTGGGTCTCACCAATGCACCTGCCACATTCATGTATCTCATTAATAGTGTTTTCGGAAAGTATTTATATAAGTTTGTATTAGTATTCTTAGATGACACTCTTTCTTATTCAAAGAATCAAGAATAGTATGAGGAACATTCAAGATGGCATTGTAAGTTCTTAGAGAGAACCAATTGTATGCAAAGTTGAACAAGTGTGAATTTCATCAAAGAAGGATACAATATTTGGGTCATGTTATTTCAGAAGAAAGAATTTTAGTAGATCCAGAAAATATTGAATCCATAATCGATTTATCTACTCTAAATAATGGCATAGATGGTAATCGATCATTTATGGGTCTTGCATGAAACTATACAAGGTTCTTTGAGGGTTTGTCCAAGATTTTTCATCAAATTACATCGTTGTAAAGAAAGAATGTAAAGTTTGTATGGCCTAAAAAATGTGAAGAAATCTTTTAGCGTTTGAAGAAGCTCCTTACTAGTGCCCTTGTTTTGAATGTTGCAGATCCAAAAAAAGGATTTTGTAGTATGAACTAATGTTTGCATTAAACAAGTAGGTGGAATGCTTGTGCAAGAAGGATTTGTGATTTGCTACAAGTCTATAAAATTGAAAGAGAATGAAAAGAATTGTGCAAATCATGATATAAAATTAACAACTCATGTATGTTATAGCATGATTTGAGAGAGCTGATACATCATTCTTTGATGGCTTATCCCTGTCCATATGTAGACTATTTTGTATTCCATTTTCCATCCACCACTTCAATCCTCCATATCAAGGAAAGCTCACAAAGACAAATCTAATCTTGGGAAACATCGCCAATGGTTGCTTTAAGGACAAAGGGATGAAAACTCAAGTATGCAAGAATGGGAATAATTCCACTATAGTGTATTTTCTCTCAAAGTTCTCCTCCTTCAATTATTCAAAGTAGCTCAATATATAGCCCCTTGATAAAAAGTGAAGAGTTGAATTAGAGAATTTCCTAGCATATGGAATGCCAAAGACCAAGTCATTCATTACTTGATAGGAAAACTCCAAATATTTTTTGTTTTTGAGCATATTTCCCGATGTATGTGGGTGATAGTTGTGCAAGATGCATGCATGCAGGTTGTAAGCTTGTGACCCATGTATACATATAAAAGTGTATTTTAAAGGGTTCCAGTGGAGCATCAAAGTGATAGTGGGAAAGTGGGATACAAGGAGTTTGCATAGGGATAGGGATATTCCATCAAACCATGATGTATCATGTGTGTCAAATCACACTATAACAGTAGATACTATGAACATGTGGAGGCATTATTTGTTTGGAAAGAATATTTGAGCATAGAACTGATCACATGAGCTTAAAGTATTTGTTTTATCATTCAAGTCTAAATGCAAGGAAAACTAAATGCTTGAATTTTTGTATGAATTTTATTTTTAAATCAAACATGTAAAAGGAAAAGAGAATATGGTCGCAGACACGCTTCGTAGAAAATTTCATTTATGTTAGTGAAATTATATGTTTAATAATTTCATATTGAATTGTCAACTTGCGATGTAAACTTGTGATAGATGGACACTATCTATGCTAAGCTAGTTTATCAAGAAGTTAATTGTGTTGTATTATTAAACTTGAAATTAAAACCTAATGTTGCAGAAAGGAGATTCATCCACACAACATAAATTGAAATGCAAGTCAAAACCTAAGATATAATCCATCCAAATGATCATTTTCCATTGTTCCGGTACTTATTATTTTTTTGCAGGAATACTTCTTACTGGCACAGGGATTCATTGATCAGGTGGAAAATAATAGTTCGAACCTACTGAAATGAAAATTCCAACTACTCTTTGGTAATTGGTCTCAGCCAAGTCCAAACACTATTGATCTCACACAGAGTATGGTCTACTCGGTAACGTAGTGCTATGATATTGTGAACTTCCTTGGTTCTTAACAACATTCAATCTAATACAACTAATTAGATTTAAAATATTAAAAGAAAACTAAGCTTATCCTAGGATAGTTCTTATGATACGTTAACCAAACTAAATCCTAAAAGGTGTGCACACAATTATTTTTGTAAAACCAAACCTAATAACTAAACAAATTCAATTTCACAATGTACACAAATCAAATTACACACTTTAAATAACCTTACATCAGTAAGAATCAGATCTAGTTAAAAACATAAAATAAATATACTTATAGAAAATCACAATTAGTAGTCTTCTATCTCTTGAAGGGCTCTTTGTAAGGTACAAACTACAAGTTACAAATAATTACAGGTTCAAAGCATCAATGTATTACAAGAACATGAAAGATATAGATGAACGCAACAAGTTAGAGAAATAGTATTCGAGTTATTTGATATTATTATCCAATCATACAAGTTAAAACATGTAATTTATACATCAGAAGTCTATTGGACATGATCAAATCCTATCTCCAAATGGAGAATCCAAATTTTACAATTTTAAACAAAACCTCCAAATTCTAGAAATTCATGATTTTAGGACGATTTAGCTTATTCCCCCACTAATATCTCTCAAACTGAAATATATCAGGTGAAATAGTTTGGTACTTACATAATTTTTTTGTTTTTCAAGAAAAACCCATCTTTCAAAATATTTATATTATCCTCCATAGGCATGCAAGTGGAGGAAAATGTTAGCAGTTTCAAATTCTACTACTAAAAATATGGGTTTGACCAAAATCTTAAACAAATGTTAGAGATTCGCACGTGTGATATAATTAATATAAAATCATGTTAGAGACATATTTTACCAAATACAAGTGGTGTATTTTCATTCGAAAACCTGCAACCATCTCGAACCACTCCAATTACAAGTTTTCTGGAAAACTTGTAAACATTGGGAAAAACCATGTAAAACAGGTTTTACAAGTTTTCCAGGAAAACTTGTAAATAGAAATTAGTTACCATTTTTCATTAATAAAACCTACTCTATCAAGTAAATATCAGGAACATAACCTGATTTTTTACCTTTCATACCTTCACGAGCATAATGATGAGATTTTGGAGGTTTGGAATGATGAAAGGATAAAATATGATGCAAAAGGGAAATATCTACTAACATAAGCAATCAAAAACACTGTATAAATGTGTTAATTTGGAGGCCTAACATTCCCCCCAACTTTTCATATGGCATGTCCTCATGCCGTCAACTGATTATGAAATTGTGTTTATTTGCAAGGGGGTTAACCATTTATTGTCTCACCATGTAGACCCAAATTCTTGCCAACCCTTTGCGATATAAAAACCTCCTATTCATTATGTATATCATAAGTCCTATAAAACCTAATGCTATACCAAAGTGATGGAAAAATAAACCTCAACCCCAACCATTGTGTTCCATCTCCTCCCTTGAAGTAAGGATACCCCAAACGATCCATGTGCTATATTGGAACTTTAAGTATGTTTTATAATTTCCTAAGGCTAGTTATTCTACTAAAGCACTTTCAATTTTGATTTGTTCAAATACTCATAGAGATGCCCCTTTGATTGAATCTGAAGGTGATCATTGAATAGTCCAACAAGCATATGATGCTCCCTTCATTCATGAAGTCTAGACATTAACTCACACTCTTGCAAAAATCTATTACATAATTCCAATTTATTTGATTAAGGATAAATAATAGATAGATATCACCTACAATAAAGTTTGGATTCCAGATTGTTTCCATCTGCAAGAAGAAGTTTAAATGAATATAACTAAAACAACAAATTTATTCTTTTAAGAAAGAATCAACATTACACTACAAAAAATCCTAGTATTAGCGTCCCATTTAGCATCCGATTTTTAGTGTAATTATTTTTACATTGAGTGGTCAAACTAGATGCTAAATGGGATGCATCATGGACAAAACTTAAAGCATCTCAAAAAACATCTTTTTTTACTTCCTAGATAGCATCCTTTATGACGTCCAAAATAGCATCTATTTTTTTGCTTCTAGAATAGCGTCCAACTTTGCTTCATAAACAATGTCAAGGTTTGCTTCCTAAATAGCATCTAACTTTTGTTCATAAACAATGTTGAGGTTTTCTTCCTAAATAGCGTCCTATTTTGCTTCCTAGTAAATGTCTGCTTTTGCTTCTTAAATGAAATCCATGATAGCGCCATATTTGCATCCTTAATAGAACAATGTTAGCATCCAAAGTAGAATCCAATATTGCATCCATTTTTGCTACCACTTTAGCATCCCATTTTGCCCCATGT
Source organism: Pseudotsuga menziesii (assembly GCA_001517045.1). NCBI lineage: Eukaryota > Viridiplantae > Streptophyta > Pinopsida > Pinales > Pinaceae > Pseudotsuga > Pseudotsuga menziesii. Next base: position 295,988 of record LPNX011131936.1, on the reverse strand, counting down.
TTTACTTCCAAATATGTGTCAAATTTCGCTTCTGAATTTGCACCAATTTTTGCTTCCTTTTTTGCATTGTGTTTTTCTATCAAAATAACGCCAAATATTTCTTCTATTTTTGCACCATATTTTTCTTCCTATGTGGTGCCATGTTTTGCTTCCAATGTAACGTCTTATTTTGCTACCATATCCACACCATCTTTGGTTTCATCATTAGTGCCATGTGTGGCATCCATTTTAATGCCTAGTTTCATGTCTTATTTTTCTACCATATCAATGCTATGTTTGGCTTCATCATTAACGCCATGTGTTGCATCCTCTTTAATGCCTAGTTTCGCATCTCTCATTTTTTGGTCACTAATTTAGTTGTATTTAGTAATTTTATATACGAATTTTGGTCATTTTGTTTGGGCACTCATCTCTCATTGTTTGGTCACTTATCTCTAATTTTTTGGTTAATAATTTAGTTGTTTTTAACCGATATTATAATATAATTAGGGCATGGAGGAATTGAACCACCAACCTCCTACTTGTAAGGCATGCGCTCTTCCATTGAGCTAGCACCCTTTAAGAATTTGGGAACCTAACTTACAGAGTCCTCTATAATGGTAAAAAGGATCAATACACAAATTTGAGTATATAATGGTTAGCAAAGGATGATAGATTGTATAAGTTCACAATATATGGTCAAGCAGGTTATGAAATCCAAAAATCTTTTTTTATGAATTTTGAACAAAACTCAAGAAATTGGCTTAATGCGATTGGAAAAATCACTATTCCCTAGCAACCATATNTATCTTAGTGTGGATGCCAAGGATATAGTAGATAAGCATGATCATCCTAGAGCCATGTATAAGTGGAGCAATAAGGAGAATCAAAAGAGGATGATCAACCCATTAGTTGGTGCTTCACATGGATCCTATCCACTGTGGGATAAGAAAAGTTCCTTCTTCAATCAAGCTAATGAGTATCCATAAGGACAAATGGTTAAGATATATTATGATGTCAATTCATAATGTTTATTCACTTCCTAGGGTGATGTTGCAGTGCTTGCACTGGGATATCTACATGATCCCCAACAACATTGGACATAAGCATATTCATGGGGCCATAGAGTATAGGATGGCGCTATTTTTTAATCTCTTTCTTTGGAAAACCATGCATGATTTGATACACTGGGAGAAGGAATATAATTGGATATACTTAACAAACTACAATCATGACAGTGCATAGGACTCTACTCTATAGTCATTGTGCAAATGTTGGAAATGGCTATAACTTACTAAGGACTATGAACAACATCCATTTAAATTTGAATGAAAAACCTTCCATGTCAGAGGAATACTCTATAGCAGTGAGCTTATTGTTTCTAACATAAAGAAACAAAGAATACAGAAATGGAAGATTTATGGGGATACACATGAATGAATACAAACCTATCCCTTTCAGTAATATTCCTTTCACTAAGGCAATGAGACCTTGGGGGAGAGTGTTCTTGAGGTGGTGTGCAATAACTTTGAGCATAAGAGTAATGATGGCTTAATCCACGACCTCTTCTCATATGTTTAGGTGTTCCCTCTAGGGTAGTACTTCTTGTAGCAGTCTAACTTTGATTAGGATGGGTAAGTGTACTCTTATCAACAACGGGACTATGACTTGATCCTCTAAACAACCTTCTACTTGGAGGCTTGATTTGAATTTTCGAAGGACTTTGAGCTAGGTTTTTCCATGAATTCATACTCAAGCTACTTCATTGACTCATTCTTAAAGGCATGCGAGCAATCACACTTGGGCTCCTACTTAAAGCCATGCGAGTTGGGCTCCTGCTTACAACCCTATGAGTAATCACACTTGGGATCCTACTCAAATTCATTCAAGGAATTATACTCAATACCCTTCTAGGACTTCTACTCAGGCTCCTTCTTGAGATTCTCCTAGGACTCTCACTCTGGCTCCTATTCAATCTCCTTTTAGGGATTCTTCTCAAAATTCTTCTAGGGTTTATTCCCAAACTCTTTTGAGGGCTCCTACTAGGACTCCTTAGAGAAAATTCCATTATTAAATTAACAAGACAACAAAGTGCATAGTGTACAATTATACAAAACAAAACTTTATGAAATAATATATATTGAATAATGCCAAGATAATATTAGAAACAAAATGATCGACCTTAATAACACTTCCATGAAATTCATATATCATTTCAATAAAAAGGGAAAGGAAGAATCACCTGGAACTGCTAGGGGCGTCACTTTGAGGAGATTGAGAATCTGCAATCCTGTGTTCCTTAACTTCAACAACATCCATCTCTTTGGTTTTTTGCTCATTCTCTTTTACTAATTCTCCTTCTTCCACAATATATTTTACCACATTTCCTTTCTCTTCCTCAATGCCTTGCTTGTCTCAGAGTTTCTTTCATTCGTAATGTAATTAGTTTTGCTGCAGACAGCTTATCCTCTAGATATTTTCTCATAAGGTATTTCTTCACCAACGGAGTGAACTAAATATCCAATGACCGTGCAACTACTAACCAGGCTTATACTATAACCAAAAATATTCCCCCAAGGTAGGGACTGGATTTGGAAATTGAACCAAACGTTAAAATCAGAAATTGTTGAATCAGTTCCCCTTTTGACTTTCCCAAGGGATTGCATACCACATCTATTGCAGTCTTTCCTTTAACCTATAAAATAATCAAGAATGAGATCACATATGATTAATTGAAACAATTTTTGGTTGTCAAAAATGACCTACAATGATAACAAATTCAAAATCCTAGTGAGAGGAATAGTTCGGCATTATTACTTAGCATAAGCCCTACAACAATACTTGACTATATTCTTTTAAAAAACAAATATGAAAGTGAAAATAGAATACAAAAAGGCCTTGAAATCTTGAGACAAAATGCAGAGGAAATATACCTTCGTGTCCTCATTAAGAGGAATTTAAGCCATCTCTTTGTAAGGATCAAACAAACTATATTTATCACTCTTGCTAAAGATGTTCTGAAGAGCTCCAATATACACAGCTGCCAAAAGAGGTGTCATGCCAAATTTACCCAATAAGGGAGTGAGTGGTTCACTGTAGAGAATGAGACCAAAGAAAGCTACTCTTGTCGCCAACAACACAATAGGTGTGATAGTAAGTGCTACTCCCCAACCATATTTGTGGAATATAACTCTTCTTAGCAACATCATGGTGAAGGTAACAATTCCTGTGCATGTGGAGAAATCCCCCATGAATGCAAAATACTCATTTGGACTTAGAAACTGTCAGACACAAAAATTATCTTAGTCATATTCCCTATATTAGAACCACACATAATCTTGCCTCAAATTTTATTAGCTAAAGGTTGAGTGAATGTTCTAGCTATGGAAGTAATGGATGAAGACAGATAATTATCATCTTTAGTAGGTTCTACTATCCTTAAAACAAAAATGTAAAGAAATGGAAAAGCATATGAAGGGATTCAAATTTATTTAGATGCTTTGCACTATATTTTCTCCAGCTAAGAGGAACAATCCAATTAATGCACTGGTGTTCAGATTACCTTGTATGATTGAGCCTCCTGAAGCGAGCAGTATGACAACAATGAAAATGAAATTAGGAACAGTCCTTGAGCCCTTACATTTGATGTAAATAGATATGCATGTGTGTGTGTGTGTATCTCTAGCTGGAGAGATATGTCAAAGCCACATAGAATGAAGTAAAACTCCCATGAAATATATTTATGAGGCATCACTTGAGTTTGATATTCTTCAAAATTCCATGACAGGTATAATCGCAGAATTCAACTTTTCTCCCATTCACTATTAGATAAAAGGATACAAAATCATGCTTGTGACAAGTTGCGACTTGTATTGGGAATTGTTATCTTTCAGAGTTACTCCAAAAGTGTTTATTCCATGCTTGGAGGTGCTTCATGAGATGTGGGGTGCATGGTATATGGTTGACCCTTAGTGTTTTGCAATGTACTTACACATTGGAGGTGGCTTACTCAAGTTGCTATGCCTTGTATGGATGTGTGTATGACATTCTTCCTTGGAGCATTCAATATTTATGGCACTTGGTGACTTATTCATGTATCCAACACATGAAGGGAGATTGATTTCTTGGAAGGAAACTTGCATTGGATGACTGTTGGGAATTTTAGAGAAGGGTGTTGATCCCTAAACAACATGAGTTTGTTTGGTTGCTTTCATGGAGTCTTACACTTGACTTAATGACACTTGATTTGAGGGAATGAACATGTAAGTGTGGTGATCTCTAAGGAGGCATGTGACCTTGGAGATGCATTGGATCTTCAGAGCCTCGAAGGAGGAACATTAGACCTTAGAGAGTAGCAATCATGCCTTGGAGCTTTGATCATTAATCATCATCACCTTGGACACTTGGATATTGACTTATGTCACTTGTAGTATAGTGCTTCGCATGTTTGTACCTACTTGTGTCTTGTAGGTTTCTTGTATTGGACTGGGTTACTCGTCATTGTAGATCTCCCTTTCCTCTCATACAAATACAGGAAGAAAAAAATTCATGTACTTGTTGTTATTCTTATTTACCCTTGAGTTAGAGATGTAAGAGGAGCACTACTCTCTCTCTCTCTCTCTCTCTCTCTCTCTCTCTCTCTCTCTCTCTCTCTCTCTCTCTCTCTCTCTCAAGGAACTAGGGTTTCTTGGAGCATTCTCGAAGTCTAGGGATGGGATTTGATCCCTAAGGAGGCATTGAAGTTAGGGATTGGAAAAAACCCAAGTTTTACTTCTTTAGAAGAAAGAGAAGAAGAGATTCCTTGCATGACATTAGATGACTTGCTAGTTGTGGTTGTAGCTTGTTTGAGTATCTTTGGCGGAGCAAGGGATTTTCTTGGTTTTCCCTGACTATGGTTTTAGACAACTTGGAGGGTTTTACAAGCTTATGATAAGCTTAAAGTACATATATAAACTCCATATCTTGTTTATATCTATAAAGTTTTCATCTGTTCAAAATTCTCCTTTTGCAGACTTGATTTTCAACTATCATTGCCATAGTGATTTGGTAAATTCTAGCACTTATATGTCATACTGATTTGACATAAGTTAAGTCTGAAATTGTTAAGGAATTTAACATTTATATTGAATATGACAGGACAAATTTATTATTGTAAAAGTGCATTAATTGCAGTGATTTCAAATCTGGTTTATTCATAAAAAGATTTCTCTAAAGGGCTGAAACTTGTTGACATATATTTGGGATCTTCTCTCTTGGCCGATTGCCTAGTATATTGGGGTTAATGTGAAGTAAAACACTGTATACTATTAGTTTCCATAATTATAATTGAGTTCAGCCCCAAGGATGATAATTCACAGGGATAAGATCCATGGAACATCTAAGAGATGAAATTTCTGAACAAAAGAACCCACAATTCATGAAATTTGTACAAGAACAGCCATCATTCATATATATATATATATGTATATATGTATATATGTATATATGTATATGTATATATGTATATACATGTATATATGTATATACATGTATGTATATATATATATACATGTATGTATACATATATATATATACATATATATATATATATACATATATATATATATATACATATATATATATATATATGTATGTATATATATATGAATGATGGCTATTTTTGTACAAATTTCATGAATTGTGGGTTCTTTTGTTCAGAAATTTCATCTCTTAGATGTTCCATGGACCTTATCCCTATGAATTATCATCCTTGGGGCTAAAATCAATTATAATTATGGCAACTAATAGTAGAGAGTGTTTCACTTCACATTAACCCCAATATACTAGGCAATCCAAGAGGGAAGATCCCAAATATATGTCAACAAGTTTCATCCCTTTAGAGCAATCTTTTTATAATAAACCAGATTTGAAATCACTTCAATTAATGCA